>JAKSZP010011917.1:0-207059 GCA_022478985.1 Massospora cicadina
TGTTTAGCTGTCATCTACACTCGTAAACAATTTTGGGTTTACATTCATGTCACCAAGTTTCAAGTAGTAATGGATCACAGCTCATTACGATGGCTTCACAATCTCAAGGAGCCTGAGGGACGATTAGCCCGCTGGGCACTGAAATTACAGGCGTATGACTATGAAATTGTTCATAGAGCTGGAGCGGCCCATCAAAAGGCAGACGGATTATCAGGACTTCCTATTGTAGCTGTCCTGAGCAGTTTGGCCAACGAGCTTTATGAAAAAATTATTACTTGAAAGTATGGGGTTGAGCCACTGGAAGTACAAAAGTCGATCAAAAAAGCATTAACTGACACTGAATATTAGAATGGAGTCTTATATAAGCTTAAGCCCGAGGGGCAGCTTCAAATCTTCCCAAAACCTTCAGACCAAATGGAGATTACTACACAAGCCCACAAGGATGTTGGGAATGGAGGATTGACCAAAACGCTAGAATTAAATTTATTGAGCTACTGGGCAGCCATGTGATTCAATATCCAAGATGTATAATAAATGTCATTCATGCCAAATTTTAAAGCCTATGAATTTGGATGTGAAATATCATTTGATCAAACCCAACTTGGCCTGGCATACCATGTTGATTGATTTAGATGGCCTTTTGCCTGTGAGTAGCCTAGGCAACAAATATATAACTGTTGCTATCAACCATCTGATGAATTGGGTGGAAGTGAAAGCAATTCTATACCTCAAGGATCTAACTACTACCAAGTTCATTATGGATAATATTTTTTATAAGCATGGATGCCCTCTGAAAATCTTGACAGATAATGGCATGAAATTTTACTGACCAGATGGTACAATGGTTAAATGAGTTGATGTCTATCAAAGAAGTATTGTCAGCACCATACCATCCTGAGACTAATGGTAGAACGAGTGAATGGCACTCTAGTCAGCATATTGTGCAAAAATGCAGCTCGGCACCTTTGCGATGGGCTACTTCCATTAGTGCTACCATGCTTGTATACAATATTAGACACCACAGCATCACAGGACACTCTCCATTTTGATTTCTGTATGGTAGATAGCCCACTTTTCATCCATTATTATATTTAGTACTCAGTTTAACTGAAGCAATTGGCCCAGATACTTATGTTGAGCAACTAGTGAAGAACCTAATCAAATTGCAATCTGAAGCCTATCAAAACTTGATTAGTCAAAAAATTAGTCAGAAGAGCTATGACGATGCTAAACAAGCTAAGGTGACTAAGTTCAAGGAAGGAGACTTAGCAGTATATTGTGACGCTTGTAGTGCAGGCTGCGCGCAAACTGGCCTCACTTTGGAAAGATCCGTTTATTATATTGGAGAAATCATCAAAAGATGTATATACCTTTAAGGATCAAGGCGGCTGTGTTGTGAATTGAGTACATGCTAAGTTCCTTTGTCTGTATCATAAAGAAATTTTATAATTCAAGAAAAAGAAAATATATATAATAAGTATAATAAAAATAATAATAAAAAATAAAAAAATAGAGATTAAATTTAATGATTTGATGCCTGTCATCACTGGAACTAGGCAACCCTTTTACGGGAGGGGGAGGAGAGTGAGAATGAACTGGGGAAGCCTGTAGCAGTATTGAGAAATGCGAATCTCATACAAGTTGTGACTATCCAAACCCTGTTGGAGATGCGCTAAACCCAAAAAGGCTCAGCACCAGGCATGCTGGCCTGGTTAGCTTAAGAAAGGCCATCAAACTAAAGGGAAAGACCATTGAAAGGGACTTTGGAACAGGCGAGAAAGGTTTGGCTCAGGAGTAAATGCCACAGAAAGGAAGATACAGTTGGAAAGAAGGCTTTTAAGGCAGGGGTAAATGGGGGAGGAACACTTTTTAATGGAACATCTGCAAACGGGGTTTCTTCTAAAACTCTGCACATGTCAGATATGGTTTCAGTAGAAAGCGAGGAAGGAGGGAAGCAAAAGCATGTGCCAAGAAGAGCATTTGTGGGATATACTTTTTGGGAAGCCCTTTTTCAGGCTTTTGCCAAAGGGCTCAGTATAACACTAGGATGTGTCAATCTTTAAAAACCTGAGTCTTGAGGCCCAATGGGATGTGTAAATTGATATGTACTAAAGTGGGTTTGTAACAAAGCCTAGAAAACGAGTTAGTGAAAAACAGAGCCTGATTGGCCTCAAAAATATTGTATGTGGCAACCTCATGCCATTAGCAATTGCAGATGACAAGTAGGCATTTATGAGTTCTGACATCAAATAGAGCTCGAACCCCAATGAAGCCATTCTACCTGCATGTAAGGAGGAAGCAAAATTGTTGGAATGGAAGATGTGAAAAAGGGAAAGAAGAATTCAGGAAGGAGATACCCATACAAAGCAAATTGATGCCAGATAAGGGTTTCTTGGGGCTGACTGGCTTCAGAAGCCCAAAGAGTTAAGGAGAGAGTCAAAGGATGATCCCACTTGGCCCACTGGGATGTTTGATAGACAGTACTCAAAGCTAAGGGGGCCTGTTCAGGTTCGTTGATCATTCGTGAAGTTGCAGCAGGACGTGAGGCCAAACTATTGGGTACTGTGGAAGCATAGCTGGTCAATTCAGCTTGAGATATTGTGGGCAACATTCCCAATTTGACCATAGCAAGCCGCATGGACTTTCTCAGTATTAAGAAGACTTGTCTGTCTGAGACCAAAAGGCTATTGATATATCATTTGTACTTTAGGATCGCAAAAAGTTAGATATTGTGACCCAGAAAAAAGGGTACCCACCACTTTTATCTACTTAATGCGGGGGAAGTGTTGAGTGGTTGACTGGACCTTTTCATTGGATACCTGATAGGGACATAATAATGCTAACATGCTTAATTTATTTTGGATCATATCGGATATCAATGATTGTGGATCAGGAATATCTTACGCTTATGTGAATCTTGGTATCCGTGGCCTAAAGATTTTACTTAATAATATTTGACTATGATGACACAGGCCCAAGGGCTTTGTTGATCAGGTCAGACTTAATAATAATTGGTGACTTGATGACTTGGGCACGTGGGTTTTGTTGGTCTATGTAAAACTTAGTTTTTGATGCTGATTGAGTTTTTGATTGAATTAATTACTAATTAGTTGTACATATCTCCTTAGTATGTTCTGCCAATAGCTTGAGAAGGATTATTGGTTCAGCTATTTGCAGACGTATCAGAAACGATGTCTTGAGAATTATGAGTTTTACACTGACTCTGAGGCTGTGCGAGATTCCCCCAAGTTAAAAGAACTGTAGACTCTCAGATGAACTTACTACGTGTTCCTCTGGCCAAGTTCCATTAAAATGAGGCGTCATGGGTATGATTTGGTGAACATCAAACTCTATAAGATATTTCTAAGTTGATACTATTAAAGTACAATCAACTATTATCAAAAGTTCATAGTTTAATCTATAAGCTTTTTGTATTTAATACTTTACGTTGTATTAAGTCAAGAATTTACTTGATATCAGAAGGATCATGGCAAGGTGCCATTGTCCAAGTAACAACAGAAGAATATGGCTTCAAAGTGGTATTATCAAGGAGTTATATCTTAACTATTGACACTGTATGGTCTATTGTCGCCATATAATAGACGTTCAAAACTCCACCTTACCACAGAAGAACCAGCCATCTGAAGTAGGCCAAAAACTTCAACAGGATTTATAATATTTTTAGTAAATAAACCATCAAAATCTTTTTTAAGTTGAACTCTAGAAAGGCTAGACCTACTCAAAGCCAAGCTCATTGAGTGGATGCTGAACCCTGAGAGATCACAATGAGGGGAAGAGAAATTGAGATATTAATACTTGCCAATTGTAATACCCCAGATTGGGGAGGGAAGCAACAGAAAAAGAAGAGGTAGTCAGCAGATAACCCCAAGTAATTCTAAATTGGCACTGGAGCCAGAATGGTCTTGAGTGTTTACCAATGGGCTTCACCAAGAACGTTGGAAATGTGAGCTATCAAAGAGCAAGGGATACTAGGCGGAGGTTGCTATATCATGCCCTGATTAGAGCCATAAGGGGGAGGTACTAATGAGAAGCGCCAGAAATGAGGTAGTCATGCAAGGAGTGGATGGCATTCTGATGATGATGACTATGAGATTTTTGGATTTGAAAAAAGAATGAAGGATAGAAGTTGAGGGAAGCTGAAAGCTTCAAGGTCCAACTTTGAAGAGATTGGACTGCAAAACAAAGTGAATAGGCTGTAAAGTCTTGATCTAATATGTTGGAGAGATTGGAGAGGTTTAATGCTAAGAAAAGAGCCTCATTTACTCAGTTCCTCAATTCTTCATAGGGGAGCTCAAATTGTTTGCAATTTCTGATAGCCAGTTCAGTTGAAAGAACAGCTGGTTTATAAAATTGGCCAAGTCAAAAGAGGAACTTGGGAAGCAAGTTGGATCCAGCATTAAACAAACTAATATTGGATGGTATTGCTTCAGGAGGCTTGAGAATAATAGCAGGAGTATCCGCAAAAGGAGCCAAATCTAGGAGAGTATTGAAGTCCAATTCAGGAATCGATGAGAGAGGGAAAATTGGCCGTGAGTTGTTTGAGATGGTCGCCACTCTGGTTTCATCAGGATCAAATACCATTTCCAGTAGTTCAGCGGAAGGACTACCTACGTAAGTGTGACTTGGAGTATGGGTCCTAAGGGACCAATGAAGAGATTTTTATCGCACAGAACGACTCAACAATTAAAAGAGATGGGCATCTTTATCAGACAGATTGTCAAATTAGCCCCTGGTACTAAGAATTCAAATTTGACATATTAGCTGGACAAGTGAGGGATGTCGAAATTTTTATAATAGTCAACATTATTCACTTTGGTATCTTTTAAGCTCTAATCTTGAAGAAACAATCTCATTATTAATGAGATAACCTCTAGAGAAGGATTAAATATTATATGAGCCAAGAAGTTATCACGAGAAAATAACAAGAGCTAATATAAATGATAATTCTTTTCTGTGCTGTGAGACAGACATTGATGGTAGTAACCTCCTGTAAAGTACAAGGAGGGAGATCAGGAAAACAAGGATGCCATATCAAGATCTTGAATATAACAATGAGTCATATGTCTGACTGTAAGGAAAACTGGCTTTCTGGGACTAGATTCATCACGAGTAAATCAATTGGACCTGAACAACAGCGGGTCATGAGGACCGCTCTCTGAGGGAGGTGGTATCAAGGAAGAAAAGGAAGAGAACAGCATGCTGAAGGTTGTCCTGAGTAGCGTTGAGTGCAGATCAGATGGCTCCACTGGAAACCAAGAAATATTTGACCTGGTCTGAGGTGGCATTCTCCTGTCCTAATCATATTCTTGCTGGAAATCTAGGCAAAAGGGGGATATGTTGGGATTTTTGCCCACCTTTTCAGCTTCCTAAATTACCCGTTTAATTGTTAGGTGATAAGTCCCACTGTCAAGTGAATTGGATATCAGTTTACCCTGATTTCAGGCTAATAATATTTAGGGATTTTTGGTAATTCGTCAGATTTGGATCCATCAGGGATCAATCCAGTTGAATGCTTAAGATTTTGTCGTTAAGAGTTGCTAAAAAATAGGGACGTCTAATATTTAGTCAATTAATAACTAACAGGTGTACCAACTGGGATCAGTAGGGTTTCATCACCAACTGTTTGGGACTAAAGTAGCAGTTGTGAGGAGGGTGGTGCCACCTGCAACTAGCAAATCAATCAGTTGCTTTGTGACCTGTCATTTTAGTAAAGAGTCCCATTACCTAAACAGGATGCTAGCCAAATATGGTTGCTTTGCTGTGAATGAGTGGGAAACGTTAATGGACATATTTTATGGCTTTTTCCGTTTCAGGTCTCAAGGATGTCCAATAGAGGAATCCTTCCAAAGGAGATGACCATTGCCAGTGAGAAGTTGTAGGGAAGTTCAACATCAACGGCTGCCATTTCATGGCTGAGGCGCCAACTGAGGAGTTAGGCGCCAAATTTCCTCTTTAAAATTCCCTAACAATTCACATTTTTTAAGAAAAGATTCTTCCATTTGGGATATAAGCTTTATTTATCTTCAGTTACTATTGTTATGGTATACACTAATTGTGGACTCTTTTGTGGTATAAAGAGTAAGGATTGAGGATCCTTAGAAGAGAAGCAGACCAAAGATGTGAATATCCTCAGACTCATCATGACGAGAAGAAAGGCCGTGAACCTCTGAATCTGAGAGTGGATCAAGTTATCTGGAACATGAGAGTCCCTATAGTCAAGATAATCAGTATTTCGTTAATTATTACAATCTAGCGTTGAACCATTCAGGATTATCTATTCAACTACAGATAATAGTTGTCACACTATTATCAATTACTTATTGATAAAATCAAGCAACACAAATCGTGAAAATACCAAACTTGTGCAAATAACTTTTATAAGCTATCAGCCAAACCAAGATTTTGACATTTGGCACTCAATAGAGTGGACAATAGTCCCAATTAAAACAGATTTCGTCCTCAGTATTGAGCCCCATAATTGTTATTAGTGTATACTGTTCCTCCACGGCTCCTAATGCAGGAGGATGTTGAATTATTCTCCCAACCAGAACCCAAAATTTGGCTATTCCAAATTGCTCACTGTCGAGATCCTGATATGACTGTATGATAATCCTGAAATAGCCATGGCGGATTGTTTAGAATCCACTAACCATGATTTATAGTGTACAAATACTTGAGAGCCTTAAGATGAGGCAATATTGGGTCAGGAAGAATAATTATTGGATCATCTCCAAATAAGGTGATAAGGCAATGTCAACATTTGATAAATATTGAGTTGATTGCCTCAAACTAAGGCAATAGAGAATTTAAGAATAACATACCCTGTCAGAGCCAATGAGAATATGGAGGAACTGGATATTCAAAGCCAAGGAGCAGAATCAACTGAAGTCACTGATATATAAGCAAGATGGGAGGATTGAAGGGGAGGATTGTTAATAGAAAAAAGAGAGCGGAACAACGAGTATCCACAGTGAATATTAAGTTAATATAAAAAAAAGTGTCCTCAGGGCAATTGCTCCTTATTTGATTATATTTTTAAGTGTGTTCCAAGAACCGGAGATCTCCATATTGTCCATCCAATTGCTCAGTGGGCTTGACCCTGTGCAAAACCCTTCTGGTGTATAGCAAATATATCACCCCAAAGCTATAACAGTGGTGCTCACTACAGGGGGCCTATTGAACAACTACAAATAAAACTCGTTAATTCTCCAATATGAGACCATATCATATCAGGCCTGCACTAAAAGTAGAATTGTCTGAAACAGCTGCACTTAGCAAAACCATTGAACTCAAGCTTGTTGTGGATGCTGTTCTCAAATAACAAGATTATCTCATTCAGGAGCACAACGATATAATGAATCAACTTGAAAGTGTAGCTAGTCAGCTGCAGATACTTTAACAAAATAACAGGAAACTTGCCAATCGCCTGGATGATGCTACTGAGAGTCTACACTGCATGGAGAGAAAGTTAACACCTATCTTTTACACGCCCCATCCCCATTGGGAAGCGGAAAAACACGGGTTCACTCAGGAAGAATTATTTTACAACAAATATAAACTGGATACTCCACTGAAGTGCTTTTCTACAAACCCGCATGCAGCATGAGCAATCAAATCATGATGGCTGCTCTGGGGACGATTACATTCTGACCCAACAAAACCCCCATGTGATGGCAGTCCTGGCTGCTGAAGATCCCTACGCTACCCCTAAAACCGCTGACCCTTCTGAGTCAGCACCTCATCAAGATCCCAGCTATGGGCCTCAATCAATTCTGCAGTACACACCCAAGGCTCGCAGTTATGAGCGGGAGGAGGAGGTCTGTATTGAAAAGCTACCTCCGTTTGACTGCAATGGAAACATTTATGGTTTCTTCAACCAATTTGAATTCACAGCAGAAGGAGCCGATAATTGGCAGAAGGCTAAATTGCTGATGTACGCCTTGGATGCTGGGAGTGCTGACCAAGTTACTTGCTACCTTTCAAGAAGTTCTGTTACATACCAAGAAGTGAAGTATACTGTTCTGCAGTTGTTTGGAAGTACCATAAAGATGTCACAGCATAAGGCTGAGTATTGACCATTGGGCTCCAACGTAATGAAGCCCTCACTGCATCTGCTGATTGATTTATGGAAATACCATATTTTAATAGGAGCAGATGTTCTAGCTGATGCCAACGTGTGCATTACAATGGCCTCTGCGGTGAATCCATACTGAGAGCTTTACAATGTCATGACTCCAATTTTGTACGATGATGTACCCTTGCTCAAAGTTGTCCATTTTCTGCTCCGTCTATCTGCTACCTACCTTCACACAATACAGAGCAGAAACATACCGCCATTAGCGCTGGACTATCTCATTCAGGTATTTTCTCTCATCCTGTTCAGCTTCCTCCTAGTAACCCCTGGCCTTGTTCTAATTATGTGCCTAATCCTCAGCTCAGCTACCCCCAACAGTTCAACTTCCTCCATCGACCTGTTTATGATAATCGTCAACGGCCCAACTATTGACATGTACCTAATTACGCTGATTGTCAGCAGTCAAATTATTGGCCTGGCCCATCTTACAAAATCCAAGGGCGCGGACTCTACATAGTGAATTGTATTGAATGCAGTTGCCCTGGTCACCTTGCCCAAAGTTGCTCAACTGTTGGGTCCACTATGTACAGCAGGACCAATACTACCAGGGAAAAGGCGGATTGGAGTAGAGATGAGACTCTCTACCACCTTTATCCCAACCCCAGACATCCCACCTGAGCCAATTGTAGTATCTCCAGCAGAAGTCCCTCAGTATGATGACGGGTTTTTATAACATCAGCTAGTCAGAGGAGTAAATGTACCGACATGGACACAACCCAAGGCTCAGAGGAAGAAGGACCTCAGGAGCAACCAAAGCTGTACGGCTGCCAAATGCTCGACCAAGCTGCTTCACACGAGCTGGACCCAGCCTCAGATGAACCTTCCTTGAAAGGTGTAAATGTCGCCCTTCTGGTAAATGCTATTGCCAAAGAATACCCTAAAGTTGGTGAGGAGATCATGAGCTTTATTGGAAAAAGAGATAGCCTAAATGTCCACGTATTAAACAGTTAAAAAATATTCTTATTCTGAGTGTACATACTGTGACATTTTTGTAGAAAAAATAGAGTTTGCGCTATAATAGATACAGGCGCCCCAGTCAACATAGTTTCCACCAAGTTGGTGGCAAAGTTGACGTTAAAACCTGATGTAGAATATTGAATGGTATATGGAACCACTGAAGCGGAAAGCACAGACTCTAAGGTAGCATACAGCGCGCTACACTTTGTGGTATGGGTCAATTGTCATGATAGCTCCATCAATAGTGTTACCAAACAGTAATTATGACCTGCGAAATTGAAACTTCTTTAATGAAACAATTTGGGGCTTCCATTGATATGACGGAGGACACATTTGATCTATTGGGTTAGAGGATCAAAATTTACTTTATCTAGCAGAGTGCCTAAGGATCCAATGCATATGGGACATATCAACCTGGGATATAGTGATGGGGTGATTCCAGTTTGCTACCATCAACTAAAGAGAAAGACCTGGGCCCTCCCCCAGAAGATATATGAATATAAAGGGCTGCCACTCAGAGCTTCTGGGCCTATATCCATCCCCTCTGGTCATCAAGCAATAATAATCACTAAATTGGAGGTAAAGGTACCAGATAAACTCTATGGGGAAGTTATTGGCCCTTATCAACAATCGCAGCTTGAGCCCCACATGGCTCAAGGCATTATGCTACTGGGACATGAAGAGCAAGGTTCTACTAGTGAATCTCTAAACGGAGCCATTGCAAATCCATGACGTCAAATAGCTGCATATTTACACTTAGCTCCTGATGAGGAGGTCCTTCAGGTTCACAAGTTTGGGTTGCTGGATGAATTTGGTCTGCCCGTTGAGATGCAGCCTGGTGTAATGGCAAAGGTACTGTGCAAAAAATTTGATGGGGTTATCAGAAGATCAGAAAGACTAGGCGATAGCTTTATTTCAAAAAATATAAGATCTTTACTGTTGACGACCATGGAGAAGGGTGAACACTGGAGAGGCCCATTGATTGGGCACTGGGTACTATCCTCCCATCAGGTCTCGCAATCTGCCAATCTAGGTCAACTGAAGAAGTAGTTACTGAGGAGACCAAAAGCTTCTGGAACAAGGGATGCTCAAACTATCAAAGAGTCCATGAGCTTCTCCTGTTCTTATTGTAAAAAAGAAGGACAGTACTACTGGGTAGTAATAGACTAATGGAAGCTCAACAGTATCACCAAGAAGGACTCCTAACCCTTGCTGCAGATCAAAAATGCCCTGGATTGGCTAAGAGGAGCTCACTAATTCTATGTGATGGATTTGATATTGGGCTACTGGTAAATCGAGTTGCTCATGGCGTAACAGGAGAAATGCGACATTATCACGCCCAGGGGCTTTTTCAATCAACCCATATGCCACAAGGGCTAAGTAATGGCACGGCTACATTCCAACAGGCCATGCATACTATTCTTAGCGACCTGAAGCAGTTGTGTGTCCTTGTATACCTTGATAATATCAATGTTTTTTGCATACATTCTCCAAGCATCTTATCCATCTGGAGGAGGTCTTCCGTCAGCTTGCTGAGGCAAACATTAAAATCAAGTCCCGTAAATGCTCTTATTCAAAGACCATCTGGAGTACCTAAGGTTTGTAGTAGATGCAAACGGGCTAAAACATCAAATGGCCAAACTGGAAGCTAAATGGAAAATGACCCCGCCAAGCAGCAATCATGATGTAGATATTTTTGAGAATGGTCAGTTAATACTGACGCTTCATCCCCAACTTCAGCTGTATTGGAGGACTGCTGTTTGAGTTAATTAAAAAGATTTCCACATTTGAATAGATGGAACATTTCCAAAGCTCCTTTGATACACTTCAGACGGCATTAATCAATGTACCAGTTCTACATTATCCAAATTCTGAATAATAGCTTAATGTCCGGATGGATATGTATCTTTCCGCCGTTGGGGAAATTATATCTCAAAAAGATGATGAGGGGAGGAGCACCCAATTGCATACTGCAGTTATATCTTGAACTGCCACGAACGCAATTACACTATGACTGAGTGGGAGTGCTTAACGGTGGTTTAAGCATACAAGCAATTCAGGGTATATTTTTATGAGTTAAAGTTTAAAGTCATAATGGATCGTTCATCGTTACACTATTTGCAGAATCTCAGAGGTCCTGAGGGCGTTTAGCCTAATGGGCTCTTAAGCTGCAGGCTTATGGCTTCGAAATCCTTTACTGACCTGGAGCAAAACACCAAAACGCAGATTACTTATCAAGGTTGCCAACCATTGCCATTATGGCAAATCTCAGCGATTTAATGTACGTAAAATGCTCAGTGGGAATTACAATGACGAACCACCCCAAGTAATTAAGATATTAGCTGGAATAAAGGCCTATATGTCTCAGAAGAATGGGGAATTGTATAAGCAGATAGGGGACACTACATTAAATATCTTAAGACCTTCTGCCTGACAAAATGTTATTATGAGTGCACACTGAGCAGTTAAGCATGGTGGATTATGTAAGATTCTGGAATTGTTGCAACATTGGTACTACTGGGAAAGCATGCACTTTGACTTGCTCAAAACGAATTCCTGCTGCTATAGTGTCAAGTGGAGAAGCTATTTCGCAAGAAGACTTAGTATCAGTTTGTGAAACCTCACTTTGCTTGGCATACGGTATCTATTGATGTTGTGGGGCCCCTGCCAACTTTCTCAAACCAGTCCAAATATGTTCTTGTGGCAATTGACCACTTGACCAGGTGGTTTTTAACATGGGCAATACACAATCTGGGGGAAGTCATGATGGCTAAGTTTATGATGAAATGTATAATTCAGAGACACAGCTGTCCACAATTCATCCTTACAGAAAACTGGATCTTCACGTCTCACATTTTGCCCAAGCTCAACAAAATGATGGCCATTCGCGGAAATCTAATACCACCATATCACCCAGAATCCAACGTTATGGTCAAACAAGTCATTGGGACACTGGTGAATATACTCCATAAGTTGGTAATGGATAGACTCTCTATTGTAGAATCCTCTTTTTTACCACTGTCTTTGCCTACAATATCAACTATCACTTGGCAACGAGGAAAATTCCTTTCCAGTTACAAAATGGATGGCATCCAGATCTACCCATACTGCTCTATGACCGTGTGGAAGATACTAGCAGAATGGATCCTCAACGCTATTTGACCAACCTAAAAAATGCACTGATCAATATGCAATCTGAAGCGTACTTGTTCAGCTTAGCCAAAAAAATAAAGAATCAAGCTGACAATCAGGTATGGCTGTAAGTCCTGGGGACCAGCCCCTACAACTGGATATGGAGCAACAACCCTTTCAGACAAAAAGGGGTCTAAAGGCCCAAGTGGACCCCCTGTCGCAGTTGAGCGACTTGGCGCATGTGGTAGATGAGCGCTGGGTGACTGCCCTACCCCCTAAAGACAACCAGGTTTCTCCCCTCCCCCCGCCTCAACCCCTGGTAAGATAATAGAGGGGGCCTGCCAGGAGATTATGCAAGCCAGGGGCCATGGGCAGGCCCCTGAGACCCCTCACTCATCAGGGAAAACAAGCCAAAATTTTGAGGAAATATCCAGTACTAGTGTCAGAGCCCAGTCTGCAAATTCTGGGCTGAAGGAGCCAGTCCAGACTGGCCAGAGCCAAAAATCAGATTGGCACACAATTTTTGTATCGAACCAGTTTGCAAGTGACTCATACCAGTTGCTCCTACTCCCCAGGATGGATCCTGGAAGCTTGGATCACACAAATAGTCAGATCAAGAGTTCAGACCAGGTTGTGAATGACCCAGCACTGAGGCCACAGCCCCCTGGGATAAACCCGGGAATCCAAACTGTGTGAACATGCTGACTCAAATGATCAAGGCCTAGATCAGTACCATCGACCTGGTTTGGCCCGAAAATTTGGAGAAATCTGCAAAAGTTTTTTGATTTTTGCCAAGATTTTGGACATCCCCCCACCCTCCTCCCCACCAGCCAACCAAATCACATCGCCGATCCCCAATCACCCAATCCCTTGGCATCCCCACTATGCTATTCTCCCCATACTTAAGGCAACTGCCCTGTCAAGGGGCAGTTGACAGTTCATTCTCTAATCTTCCCACGCTCTGTGCCAAATAAAAACTTGAATACCCCAACACCTTGCTGCGGCCTCCATATGCTTACTTTTTTAAAAAATTCTGCCAAATGATCTGACAAAGCGCGCCATTATCCAGATACTCATCCCGATGTTTGCTGACTAGATCATCCTGTCACTCATCCCTGCCATGCGGCGGTAGATTGTATCAGCCATAAACTGTCTCACCCCCAATGATGAAGTCACTTCTCTGTCCGCTTTCACGTATCTGTCTAATGTGAATCCATCCGCTTTCATGTATCCGTCTAACGCAAATACAAACATTCACTCCATCGCTGGGATCCCCCAAAACGCTCCCCTGTTGGAGCAGCGCCAGAGACGCCCCTGCCCCAGTGCTTGAAAACTCAGCCCCCATACTTGGCTCATCTGTCACTGGCCCCACCCACCTACAGACCCTGGAGCACCCCACCCAAGGGGAGCTCGGCCTTGATGCTACTGCAGGTCCACTTCCCTCTCCACCTGCACCCCTGTTCATGTGCCGGCCCCTGTGCCACCCTCGCTGGTGTGCAGGCTCACCTGTTCAAAACCAAAGGCCAGCAACTATGAACCCTGGAGGAGTCTTCATCCTCCCCACCTCTCCCGCCCTTGTGGGGTTGCCCCCACAAGACTCACAGTTGCCCCCATTGCAACCATCTGATTTGCCCTGGGGGCCTTCGGTACATTAATGAACCTTTACTTTCCTCATGTCCCCAATAGATCTCCCCTACTTCAAGTCTCTCGGAAAGCTGTGCCTTTGGCATTCTGGGCTCTCCACTGGGTGCTCACAAACCCTGACTGGGAGCCCAGTCTATTTATTGGCCGCATCTATGGCAAAATGAATTGACCAGTAACCTCGCCTTCTCCACCCTCCTTGCTGGCACTGGAGAAGCGTTGGCCTATGCCCTTACCCTAGATGTGCTCTCCCTCTATGACCGGCCTTCTCCTGCTGGTCAGCTGCCTCATTCATCCGAGCATGCTGCCAGGTTGTGTTGAACTGGTCCTCGCCCTGCCAAGCCCTGGTGACAAGTGTCACCCTATCAGTCAATATGATAGGGTTGGGGGCTTCCCCTATCCCTTCTGATGAGGTGGCCAACCAAATCCTGGGTGTCCTGGCAGAACTTCAGGTGCACTTTACTGCTGATGGGGGGAGTTCCCCCCTTCCCTCTGATGCCCAGCAGAGCGTAGCTTTCCTTGACGCCCTAGATGGGGATGCCCGTCGCCGGGTCAGGGGAGTGCTCCACTCTGCTGCTAAGTCTGGGAACCCCACCCCTTTACTTGCTCTGGTCACTTCAGCGGTCCAGGCCCCTGAGTCTAGACCGGTGCGCCTCCTCCATCTCTTCACACTAGGACAGACAGCCACAGACCTACCCTCCTTAATCGAAGCCTTTGTGGTCCTGGCTTCCACTGTGTCCATCCCTCCCAAAATCGCCATCTCCACCTTCCGACCTGCCTTGGACCCCACTGCAGCTGCCCTTGCATCTTGGGACCCCTTCCCTGGGTCCTTAGAAATTTGCATTCTTTGTGGCTTATGCAATTGGGACCAGGCCTTTCCATACCCCCGCATGTGCTGTTGCAGCGCTTGAGGTACCACGCGCCACCCCTTCTCCCCCTGCCATTGGTTGCGGCCAAGGGAAGCGCCCCCTCTGTACCCACCTTGGGTACCTTTGCCTCAGAAGAACCCCTGCCTGCCGCACCCTTTCCCTCACCCTGTATCAGGAAAGTGGGTCCTCAATTCCCAGAGTTCAGAGCCTGCCCGTCTTGGTGCTATTACCCCCCAGTTAACCTGGATGCCCCCCTCAAAGAGAGTGGAGCGGGAATATGCATCAACCCTCGCTGCCCCATTTGGGACAAGGATGAAGCAGAAACCCCTTCCCAGTTACAGACCAGCTCGGCGCCTCTTGGTCAATCTCTTCTAATGACGGGTCATGCCCCTCCTCAGCTGCCCTCTCTCTCGCCCATCCCAATAAAGAGGATCAAGCCTACTTCTTGTTCCCTATCTCTTTCTCCTTGGAGTCAGGCGAAATTACTGTGTAAGCCTCCTTGAAACCGTAGTAGCAGGCAACTTTATCAACCTCAGTGTGGCACATTCTTTGGACCTGGTGATGGAAGAAGCCTCATCGATTATGGGCGCCTCATCAGAGCCCAAGAAGTCTTACCGCATCTGACGCCCATTGCACTTCTCCGTTCATGATTTTGGGGTTAGTGACCACTTCTCAGCCATACAGGACTTGCTCTACCCCATGATCTTGGGGGTGGGGCTGGTGGCGGCAACAGCAGGTCCACATTAATCTTGCAAATAGCTCCTTATTTTCTCAAACCTCAAGTTGAGTGGAGAGTTTCCCTTGTTGAAAACCCTCCCCTGGGCACATCCCTTGGCTCCATTCCCCCCCTGATCCCACTCCTGTTGACCTTCCTTCAGACTTCCCACCATTCCTACCCCCTATAAGTCCATCTTTGACATGTCACTGGCTTCCAAGCTCCCCCTACACTCTGAAAATGACCTTACATTTCAGCTGACAGTCGATCTAGTCAAAATCAACTGCCCCCTCTACCCCTACACTGAGGAAGAGGACAAGGCTTTGGTGATTTGGCTAGACGAGATGTCAAAGGGGTGGCTTATTAAGAAATATTCCCCTGTCTCCTCCCCCATAGTTTTCGCTTGGAAAACAGATGGCACCCTGTGCCCTTGCGTCGATTATGGCCACCTCAACAACATCGCCATCCCTGACCCCCACCTGTTACCCTTAGAGAAAACCATCGCCCAAGCCACCGCCAAATCCCAGGTCTTCTCTAAGTTGGATCTGGTGAATGCCTTTAGCCAGGTGAGGGTGGCGAGAGGACAGGAGTGGCTCACAGCTATCTGCACCCGCCGGGGTCTTTTTCAGTTCAGAGTGATGCCCTTTGGATTGAAAAATGCTCCAGCCACCTTCCAACGCCTCATTGATGATGCGCTTGGGGACCTGCGCTTTTCATGCGATGTAGCCTACATTGATGATATTCTGATCCACTCCCCTACCCCAGAGCAACACGCCAAGGATCTAGAAGCAGTGGTGGCAGCCCTCCACAAGGCAGGACTCTTTGTAAAACCCTCAAAGTGCGAATTTTTCTGGTATGAAGTGACCTTCTTAGGTAACCTCGTCCTGAAGGATGGATATGCTGTTCCCCCTTCTAAGCTCGAGACAATCCATTCTTGGCCTACCTCAACTGCATAGAAACAACTTCAAAGTTTCCTCGGCATTATCACCTTCTTAAAATAAATTTCCCCAGCCCTCGCCCAACTGGCGGCACCCCTTCACCCCCTCAGTGGGAAGAATGCCCCCTTCAAGTGGTCCCCAGAATGCCAGCAGGCCTTCGAGTCTATTAAAGAGGTTTCTTTCACCGCCCCAGTCCTGCGGCATTCCAACACCTCCTGCCCCTTTATAGTAGCCTGCGACGCCTTGTCAGTGGCAGTGGGTGCCATACTGCTACAGGAGCATGAGGGGGTAAAGCACCCCGTGGCCTACTACTCCCACAAATTCACCTCCACAAACAAGCGTGGCCAATATATGAAAAGGAGCTAGTGGCAGTGGCGTGGTCACTCACCCACTGGCGATACCTCCTGCAGGGCGCCCAGCACAATATCACCGTTTGGACTGACCATAAAGCATTATTATACTACTGCAAACCCCAGAAGTTGGGGCACCGGCAAACTTGCAAATACCAGGATCTATGTGGGTTTCATTTTAAATATGAATTCATAAAAGGCCCCTTAACATGTTGCCGGACATGCTCAGCTGGAACCCATCCCTATCACCCAATGGTGGAGAGGACATGCTAGAGCTTACTACTGTAGTGCCCCCTCCCAAATCCTCTCCCTGACCCCTCAACAGTAGCCTTTGCCAACCTTGCCTTAGATGCCCCGCTCCTCCTCTGCATCCTCGCTGCCCAGATCCCTTGCCCCGAAGGATTAGAGCTTTATACTGACTTAGAGTCTATGAGTTGAAAGAGAGCCCCATATACTTTGTGGGAGAGAACCATCTGGTTCTGCGATTGGGCTTGGGTCCCCCCATCCCTACATAACTTTGTTATCGAGGAACACCATGTCCCTCAGACTGTTGGGCACCCTGGCATCAAGATGGGCACGGATCTTATAAAGAGAACTTATAATTGGCTGGGGTCCTCAAAGGACATTCCCTCCTGGATCTCCCGCTGTGTCACCTGCGCCCAGGAAAAATTAGATTGTTCCGGAAAGAAGGGGTTGCTAAACCCCCTGCAACAGGCTGAAGGCCCATGGACCTCAGTCTCAGTGGACTTCATCGTGGAGCTCCCCCTCTAATGGCTCAGATGCTATCATGGTAGTCATAGATTGATTTACCAAGTTCGCGCTCTTCATCCCCTGCCTCTCCTTTATTACCGCAGTTGAGACTGCAAATTTATTTGTCAACCATGTCTTTTCCATGTTTGGTCTCCCCAAAGAGATAGTGAGTGACAGGGGATCCCAGTTCACCGCCCAGTTCAGGGAAGAGTTGATAACCCTCTTCAGCATCATGCCCTGCAGATCTACTGCCTACCACCCCCAGTCTGATGGGCAGACTGAGTGGGTGAACCAGGTACTGGAGCAGTACCTGCGTTGTTATGTGACAACCTCTCTAGACACTTGGGCCAAGGACCTGCCCCTCGCACAGTTTGCATATAACAATTCACTCCACTCCTTGACCAACTTCTCCCCTTTGAGGCCACCCTATATTAAGACCCCTCCTTCCAAATTGGCCCCCCAGATCTCCTCAGCAGTCCCTGCAGCTGAAGACCACGTGTGTGCACTCCGCGAGACACACAACCTGGTTTGTGAACATTTGACAAAGTCCATCAAGAACTACAAAAAGTTTGCTAAATGGAAGTGCCTCCACGGACACAAGATCAAAGTCAGCTCCCTCGTCATGCTGGACACCCACAATCTTCCCTTGAAAGCCCCCTCCTGAAAACTTGCAGCCAAATGCTCTGGTCCCTTTGAGGTCGAGAAAGACTTAAGCAATAGAGCCTACCATTTAAAGCTTCCCGCTCATTGGAAGCAGCATAATGTCCTCCATACCTCCCTCCTGACCCCCTTCAAAGGGGAAAGGCCAACATCAACAGAGCCAATCCTCGTTGGGGAATCCCAGGAAGTGGAGGTGGAGGCTATCCTGGCTTCCTGGAGGTCCCACAGATCCGTTCAATACCTGGTTGCCTGGAAAGTCTACCCCTCTTATGAGAACAGCTGGGTGAGTGTACACGATTGCACAAATTGCAAGGACCTAATAGAGGAATTCCACACCTCCCACCCGGCAGCCCCCCATCCACCCCAGAAGATCGCTGCCATCCTGGCCATAAAGCTCCCAGAGAGGCACAAGAACTATGCCTTGGTCCATGCCCCAGGTGGGGGCCTCCTCCCTGTCAAAAAAGGAAAGGGTAGTGTAAGTCCTGGGGACCAGAACCTGCAACTGGATAGGGAGCAACACCCCTTTCAGACAAAAAGGGGTCCAAAGGCCCAAGTGGACCCCCTATCGCAGTTGAGTGACTTGGAGCATGTGGTATATGAGCGCTGGGTGACTGCCCTTCCCCCTAAAGACAACCAGGTTTCTCCCCTCCTCCCCGCCTCAACCCTGATAAGACAATAGAGGGGCCTGCCAAGAGATTATGCAAGCCAGGGGCCATAGCAGGCCCCTGGGACCCCTCACTCACCAGGGAAAACAAGCCAAAAGTTTGAGGAAATAGCCAGTACTAGTGTTGGAGCCCAGTCTGCAAATTCAGGGCTGGAGGAGCTAGTCTGGACTGGCCAGGGCCAAAAATCAGATTGGCACACAATTTGGGTATCGAACCAGTTTGCAAGTGACTCAAACAGTTGCTCCTACTCCCCAGGATGGATCCTGGAAGTTTGGATCAAACAAATAGTCAGATCAAGAGTTCGGACCAGGTTGTGAATGACCCAGCACTGAGGCCACAGCTTCCAGGACAGTTCTGGGGAATCCAAACTGTGTGAACAGGCTGACTCAAATGGTCAGGGCCTGGATCAGTACCATCGACCTGGTTTGGCCCCAAAAATTTGGAAAAAACTGCAAAAGTTTTTTGATTTTTGCCAAGATTTTGGACATCTCCCCACCCTCCTCCCCATCAGCCAACCAAATCCCATCACCAATCCCTAATCACCCTATCCCTCAGCATCCCCAATATGTGATTGTCCCCATAGTTAAGGCAACTGCTCTGTCGAGGGTCAGTTGTTGGTTCATTCTCTAATCTTCCCATGCTTTGCGCCAAATAAAACTTAAATACCCCAAACACCTTGCCACGGCCTCTGTCTGCTTACCTTTTTTATAAAATTACGCTGATTAATCCAGTGAAGCGCGCCATTATCCAGATACTCATTCCGATGTTTGCTGACTGGGTCATCCAGTCGCTCAACCCTGCCACGTGGCAGCGGATTGTATCAGCCATAAACCATCTCACCCCTGACAACAAAGTCACTTCTCCCTCCACTTTCACATATCCATCTAACGCGAATCCATCCATTCACTCCATCGCTGGGATCCCCAAAAACGCTCCCCTGTTGGTGCAGCGCCAGGGCGCCTCTGCCCCAGTGCTTGTGAACTTGGACCCCATACCTGGCTCATCCACCACTGGCCCCACCCACCTGCGGACCCTGGAGCACCCCGCCCAAGGGGAGCTTGGCCTTGACGCTCATCTAGGGTCCACTTTCCTCTCCACCTGCACCCCTGTTTGCACGCTGTCCCCTGTGCCGCCCCTCGCTGGTGCGCAGGCTCACCTGTTTGAAACCAAAGGCCAGCAACTGTGAACCCTGAGGGAGCTGTCGTCCTTCCCACCTCTTCACCCTTGGGGGTTGCTCCCACAAGACTCACAGTTGCCCCATTGCAACCATCTTGTTTGCCTTGAGGCCTTTGGTACGTCAATGAACCTTTACTTTCCTCACGTCCCCAATAGATCTCCCCTACCTTAAGTCGCTCAGACATATGTGCCTTTGGCATTCTGGGCTCTCCACTGGGTGCTCACACTCCCAGAATGGGAGCCCAGTCTAATTCTTATCAGATGCATCCATGACAATGGCGTAGCGGGCTAGCTCAGTTTAAAGATGGGGACATGGTTCTATTCCATGACTAACATGAGTTTGGTCAGTACCACAAATTGGCCAGCATCTGGATTGGTCCATTTGAAATAGTTGAGAAAACAGGTGTTGATGCCTATACTATCAAGGACCCCACAAGTGGTCAGATTATCTTAACCAAGTACACGTAAAGTTCTCTGGGCGTATAAACAATAGTAGATTTATTATCCAGTCAAGAGTAATGTCAAGATACTGATATGACTGGATGATAAGCTCAAAATAGCCATGGCAGATTGGCTAAAATCCGCTGATCGTGAATATTGAGTACAAATATTTGAGTGCCTTGTGATGAGGCAATATTGGTTCAGGAAAGATAATTATTTGATCGCCTTCAAAATAAGGCAATAAGGCGATTTTGACTTTTGTTGAGAATTAAGTGGATCGCCTCAAACTAAGGTGATAGAGAAATTAAGAATACCATACCCTTCCAGAGTCAATGAGAATATGGTAGAACCTAATAGTCTAAGCAAAGGAGCAGTATCAACTGAAGTCACTGATATATAATCAAGATGGGAGGGTTGAAGGGTAGGATTGTTAATAGAAAAAAGATAGCGGAACAGCAAGTATCCGCTGCAAAGTTTAAGTTAAAATAAAAGAAGTGTTGTCAGGAAAATTTTTCATTATTTGATTATATTTTTAAGTGTGTTCTGTGGACCGGCGATCTCCATATCATCCATCTGATTGCTCAGTGGGATTACCCTGTTCAAAACCCTATCAGCATATAGAAAATATATCACCCAAAATTACAACATTCACCCTACGAACATGGGATGCATAGTCCCAATTAGTTATAAGGAAAAATCTTTGCACGCCTTGAACTCCTCTTGTTAGAAATCAGAACCCAGTGGGATTCCAAAACTTTTTAGATGATTTTTAATATGGCATTTGGACATCAAGCCCTATTGGAACTGATACAAAAACAAACATACCTGTAGGTCTATATGGTAAACTTATTCCACACCTCCATTGATTTAAAATGGATCCAATCAGCATATTCTAGGCTATATATATAATCAAGGTCAAGTCAAGATGGCCCTGAAAAACTCTTACTCTTAACCAATCCACATGAAATGTCATCAACTCATTGCTTTTTTAAGTGCTCACAGTACATATGATAATAAATTGCAAAACGGAGCCATCAGTTTAGAGTATCATGAAAATGTATGAAAATTACCCATTACTGAAAAACCCTCTGATCTTAAAATATAAGGAGAGTGTCTGTAACTCTCCTGTTCCCAGCGTAGTAGTGCACGGTGCACAAGAACAATGTCCGGGAAGTAGCCGTTAGTTCCAAAGTCATTAGAGACCAGCAAAGAGTGCTGGAGCAATAACAGCTTGGGCATAGAAAAGTGAGATTTACAATAAACCCCATTAAAAGCGATGCGGTGCACATATCAAAAAGGGCTAAGTGACCCAGGTTGGATGGAACCTGGGCGAACAAACAGTGCACGAGTTGAGAGCTGCAAGGTACTTGCAATGGCAAGGGTAACAGAGCGCAAGACCTCCTCGAAGAGGTTCACGCACAGGAGCATTCAGAATATCATAAAATTATAAAGTAACTTAAATGGGGAAAAGGTTTATTTGTGAAGTTGACCAACAAGGATGCTGATTAGGGAGGAAACATACTTAAACTCAATAGGGAAATAAGGGTTATGCCACAGTGGACCCAAGCACCAACCCACCAATAGGGCAACGCTGCCATCCAAATTAGTCAAATAGGCCAAAACTGACTTCACTTGAGTGATTGATTGAAGTTGGATTCGACCTGAGCGCGTTATTTAATAAATGGAATGGGTTTTGAAACCCTGTTCCTTGACAAACCGAATTGAACCATCCGCATTTATTTGGTAGATTGTTTGTTTTAATGCCTGGCTCAACATCAGGGGCTGGGCACTTGGCACCCCACTAGTACCAACCTGGGAATATTTTTTCCATACCCAGCGTTAGTCTAGGGTATGCTTCGGGTCTGGGAGGCCCTATAGTTTCACCTTCTGGGCCTCCTGGCGCCCAGGCTTGTCCTTGGGGTCTGTCCCTATTATGATGTCATGGGGCCATGACATTACCCTCTCCTCCCAATGGGGCTCAACCCCCTCCAGGGGCTTGCGCAAGGGAAAGGTTCTTGTGGGCAGGGACCAGATTCATGGCGGCAACGTTCAGTTTGGATTGAGATCCAGCAGCCTGGGGAAAACGCTCGTGGAAGGCTTCAATCAGATCGTGGGCATGCACACAGTCGCGCGCTGGAACCCAACTGCTCTCTGCAGCATCAAAGCCCTTCCAGGATACCAGGTACTCCATCTTCTTTTAACGCGGTGAGAGGCAACTATCTCTTCCACCTCCCACTATGTCGCCCCATCCACGAGATAGGCCTTGGGAGTCTCTGGTGGGGGGCCCTCAAACAATGTGAGTTTGCTCTCATGAAACACCGAGAAGATCCAAAATGAGGGGGAAGATCCAACTGGTATGAGGCATGGCCCACCTTTCTAACAATGCGGTAAGGGTCAATCCTCTTAGGCCCTAGCTTCTTGCATGGCTGCTTGATAGGGATGTTCTGAGCATCAAGCATCACGAGATCTCCCTCCTTGTATGCTGGACCCAACGGCACTTTCCATCAGCGTTCTCTTTATACCCTTGCATTGCCGCCTTAAGCATGTGGAAACCCCCTGGTGGACCTTCTTGATTGTCTTGGCAAAGTCCACCACCGCTTCAACCTTTGACCCACAGCTAGGCTCCATGTTAAAGGCGTGGTTAAAGCCATGGCTGGCGAAAAATGAGGAACAGCTGATTGAAGAGTGCAAGGTATTGTTGTAACTAACTGGGCCATGGGAAGGTGAGAAGCCCAATCTGAATGATCCGCGGCGGTGTAACACTGCAGGAACTGTTCCAAGCATTGGTTCACTTGTTCAGTCTGCCCATCTGATTGGGGATGATAGGCAGTTAAATGGCAAGGGCAAATCTGAAGAGTCTTACACAACTCTTCCCAAAAGATGGAGGTGAATTGGGGTCCCCAGTTACTGATAATCTCTTGGGGAACCCCATGGAGCGCAAACACATGGGTGACGAAAATCCTAGCCATCTCCGCTGAGGTTATCTTGGTTCTGCAAGGAATGAAGTGGGCGAACTTCGTAAAACGGTCCACCACCACCATGGTGGCATCATAACCATCAGAGACAGGTGGTTCCACAATGAAATCAACTGAGAGAGGAAGTTCATTGCCCATCTGCCTTTTTGACTGGAACCAACTTCGCTAAAGGTTGACAATTGGGTTTCATCTGGTTGCATAACAGGCACTCCTTACAATGCCACCCCACCTGAGCAGGCAAGCCCTTCCAATTGTAGGTGCGGCGTATCAACTCCAAGTCTCTGCTTTACCCGGATGACCAAATGGTGATTCCATCAAGATAATCCCGGATGATTTCCAGGAGCAGTGGTCCAACAGGTACCCAGAGGCATCCCTGGAATCACACCATCTCATCCTTTACATGATATCCCCTGGATAGATCCTCTTGATTTGAAGCGCTCTTTGCAAGTACCATGTTATATTCGCCTGACAGCGGCTGAGAGAGGAAAACCTTTCTGAACATACCATATTCCTCCGTGTTATCCAGAGGTGCAAGCGCTGGTCCGTTAGCCAGGGGAGAGGGAAGTAGCGGCATAATTTTACTTGAAGGAATCATAACCTGGGTGTTGTGCACTCCTACCTCCTTGGTGTCAGGGGCTAAAGCAGGGTTGTGGCTCAAAGCATCCGCCAAACCATTATCCTTGCCCTTGGTGAACTCATATGTGAATGCAAATTGGGCAAGGGTCTCATGCCAACGTGCCTGCCGTGGGGTTAGGACATGAGGAGCGTGGTAGTACAGCAAGGCACGGTGGTCTGTATGCACGCGGAATGGTTTGGTAGAGCCATGCAAGTGGTGATGCCAATATGTCAACGCCTCCACCACTGCTAGTAACTCCTTGCCGTAAAAGCCGTAATTCAACTCTGGCAAAGTCATTTTCCTAGAAAAATATCCCACCGGATGCTCCATCCCATATTTACCTATCTATAACAAGGCGGCCGCTATGGCGAAGTTGGAGGCGTCAGTAGACACAATGAACTCCTTTGAAGGGTCGACATGGTGAAGAACAGTCATGGACAACAAGGTGCACTTCACTGCTTGGAACGCATCCTCCAAAATGGGGGACCACTGAAGCACCTTGGCACCGCTAGCCTTGTATAGGGGATCCACCACCTCAGATAGATTGGGAGTGAACTTCTTGAGGAACGTGCACGTCCCCAGAAAGCTCCTTAATTCCTTTAATGAGGTGGGGGTAGGCCACTCACAAATTGCCTTCTCCTTTTCTGGAGTTATCATGTGTCCCTGGTCAAACATGACGTTGCCCAGAAATGTGACCTGAGACTTGAAGGACTCGCACTTTAAAATTTTCAACGTAAGGCTGGCTTCCTTTAACTGCTCCACCACTTGCCGAAGGTGGACTGCATAAGACTCCTGATCAGGGGAAAACGCTAGAATATCATCCATGTAGGCAACTGCACATACCCCTAATAGGTCTCCCAAAGCTGCATCAATTTGGCGTTGAAAGATAGCAGGGGCATTCTTAAGCCCAAAGGGCATGACCCAAAACTGGAATATCCTTTTCTGGTGCAGGAGGCGGTTAACCACTCCTGGCCCTTCTTTACTCAGATCTGATTAAAAGCAACGAGGCAATCCAGCTTGGAGAAGACCTTCGCCTTCTCCAAATAACGCGCAATCTGTTAATCCAAAGGGATGGGATGGAGGTCTGGTACAGTGACATTGTTAAGGTTCCCGTAGTCCACACATGGGCGTAAAGTACCATCAGACTTCTCCACAAAGAGAAGGAGGGAGCACACAGGAGGTATGCTGTAAAACCGCACCTTTGGCCAACTAATCCTTCACCCACACATCCAACGCCTCTTCCTCCCAGACAGTTAATGAGTAAATGGGGGAAGATCTATGCACTAGATCCACCATGAGCTTGAAGTCACAATCAAACTCAGAGTGCTCAGGGAGTGCATTGGCGGATGCTGCATCAAAAGAGGATTCCAAACCCTCCAAACAGGAAGGTAAGAAAAATTCCACAGAGGAGGGGGTCCTCAGCAAAGGAGCAAGATAAGGGTGGGAACATTGGGCAATGAGGTAATGGGCCCTGGACGTTATCCTCCGACAAGGGAACAATCAACTGGTGACTGTTTACCAAAGACATGGATAGCGTGTTTTCTTTCAAATTAGTGAGGACGTCAAACTTTATCCGCCACTCAATCCCCAAAATAATGGGGTACAAGAGGTGCTTGATAGCTTGAAAATGGTCAGATAGAAGATAGGCGCCCACCTGGTAGTCTACTAATCCTATGATGTTCAGTGTAGGGATACCTTGAGAAGCCCCACCTCTAGCCATACCACCTGGTGAGTAAATCAACTCAAGGTATTCAACAAGGTCTTGGTCAATAAAATTATTTGTGGCACTGATATCCACTAAAATCGTTGTGCTGAACTTCCCAAGAGAGTATGTAAGGGTAGCATCAAGAGGAAGTATCCAGAGTGGGATTTATTCAAAGTAGAAAACGCCCCTACTTCACCTAAATTTTCTTCTGGCTTGAGCAAACCATAAGGGTAGGTTTGGGAATCAAAGAAGGGGGAGGGATATTTGTCCACTCTTACTACTGAGGCCACATACCCCTCCATGCCTTCTACAGGTGCATAAACGTTTTCATATTAGAAACGCAGTTCTTTTTCAAAATCCTGAGTGCTGCAAATCATGGAAGAGGTCAAACGGGGATTTTTGGTGTGATTCCATACACAGGAATGGGTTCCAAATCTGAACCATGAGAAGGCCAATATGGGTCAGAGATATATATCAGGTTCTCTTTATAAAACACGTTTTTTGAAACGAATGACCCTGTCCCTTGAACCGTGATGGAATGCCCAATGTTATTCATGGTCAACACCACCAGACCCATCTGCGCCAATTCCAATGGCATCAGCTGAACGTGCAGGCGAAAGGAAACTCATTTATTTAATCTGATATTGACAACATCAGTGGAAGGTTGAGGAATCACAACTTTTAGACCTTGAAGCATCTGAATCCACCAGGTAAAAACATGAAGAGTGGATACTTTCCAGTTGGAGGCAAACTATAATGACACCAAGTTGCTCCAACCTTCGGGAAAAAGAGGAAACAGCGGTGCAGCTAATTACAGATGGAGCCCACAGCTGATGGCCACTGTTTCCACTTCTGAAAAGTTACACATGGAAAAAATTTGTGCACATAAGGAAAAAGGGTTGGTTGACTAATGTAAGGAGAGTGTCTATAACCCTCATGTTCCCAGCGTGGTAGTGCATGGTGCACAAGGCCAAAGTCAGGGAACTAGCCGTTAGTTCCAAAGTCATTAGAGCCCAGCAGAGGGTGCTGGAGCAATAACAGCTTAGGCATAGAAAAGTGAGATTTACAATAAAACCCCATTAAAAGCGATGCTGTGCACATATTGAAAAGGGCTAAGTGACCCAGGTTAGAGGGACCTGGACAAACAAATGGTGCACGAGTTGAGAGCTGCAAGGTACTTGCAATGGCAAGGGTAATAAAGCGTGAGACCTCCTCAAAGAGGTTCACACACAAAAGCGTTTGGAATATCATAAAATTTTAAAATAACGTAAATGGGGAAAAGATTTATTTTCAAAGTTGACCAACAAGGATGCTGGTTGGGAGGAAACATACTTAAACTCAAATAGGGAAATAAGGGTTATGACGCAGTGGACCCAAGCACCAACCCACCAATAGGGCAACGCTGCCATCCAAATTAGTAAAATAGGCCAAAAGTAACTTCACTTGAGTGATTGATTGAAGCTGGATTTAACCCAAGCACGTTATTTCATAGATGGAATGGGTTTTGAAACCCCGTTCCTCAACAAACTTAAATGAACCATCTGCATTTATTCAGTAGATTGTTTGTTTTAATGCTTGGCTCAACATCAGGGGCTGGGCCCTTGGCACCCCACTAGTACCAACCTGGGCATATCTTGCCCATACCCAGCGTTAGTCTAGGGTATGCTTCAGGTCTGGGAGGCCCTGTAGTTTCACCTTCTGGGCAGCCTGGCGCCCAGCCTTATCCTTGAGGTCAGTCCCAATTATGATGTCATGGGACCATGACATCAACCCACTAGTCCATTCCTTACTTATAGAGTTTTCAGTTAATTTATTTAAAGATTAAAGAAGGGTCAACAAGCAAGTATAAGCTTTATGTTCACTTCTGCTCATAACCTAGTCTAACCTCCCATTCATTTTTGTTCTCTGATGTATGGATAAGTGGGAAAGATGTTGCAATTAGTCAGAACAACCATCTTTAGAACTTAAAATAAATAAAATTCTCTAATTAACTAATATTTAGACAAAAAAAACTCTAATAAGTTTATGCTATACCAATAGTCAACTATTAAATAAACTTTATATGGATTATTTTGCCCCGTGCCTCACAATTTATATGTATTTGTCAATTAATAGTATTAGATAACTTTTGATTACCAACCATGGCTTTCCAACTTCTAATGTTTATGATTGCGTTTTACTTATTAATCCCCACCGGTGAAACTTGCATTTACCTAGTACATTGATTACATTGGCCCACGGCCCTGGGTTTTGTATCATCTATTATAGTAGTTTAAACTACTACTAGTGGGATACCCATGCTACACTATGGTGCTTAACTTACCAGATGATTATAGATTAGTTTAGCTTTTATAATGGTAGATAGCCATTGATAAGTTCAGTAAACATAAAAAACTATTATATATTTCAACCACCAACCACTTAGCTAAATCAAATAATTTGCATATTTTCTAAAACAACAATCACTTACCCAAAACCATTGATCATACTAAATTAACTTAAGATCACCAACCACCACTAAGCTAAAACCAATTGTTGAACTTTTAGATCAACCAAAAACTACCAATCGCTTACTAAAACTATGAACCTTTAAATTAGACAAGTAATACCAAAACGTTCAGCCAAAAATGATATAATTGGCATTAGAATCTTATATTTTTTCCAATCTTATATAGCTTTTTGTCAATCATTATATTTTTAAAGATAGCATATGAGCTTTCCCTATATTTATAAACTATATGTGCTAAGTTTGGTGATTTTTGGTTCATTTTTTCAAAAGATAATGTGTCCTCCACATATATACACATATAAATATATACTTATGCACAATGATTTTTATACATATTAAGATTAAGAATAAGATAAACCACCAAATTATTTAGCAAAACCCTTGAATATACCAAATCAACTAACACTCAACTGCTTCATAAAAAACCAAATGTATCAAACCAATAAAAATCAACAACTACTTACTAAAACCAATTTTTATCAAATCAATCAAACACTAACTTCTTACTAAAGCCATAAAGCTTATTAATCAACCCAAAACCACCAACCGCTTGAAAATACCATTTAAACTATCAAAACAACCAAATATTAAACTGTTCAGCCATACCAATATATCAAACCCCATTAAAACATATATATATTTCTTACATATATAACTTTTAGTTAAATTATAAAAAATTAAAAATCTAGCTTTGAGGTGCACACGGACTTCTCCCTTCCACCTATATCCAGAACTTTCAGAACTCTACAAGCCATAGATTTTTATTGCATCAGACACATACATACACACTTGCTTTTATTATTGTATATTAACCACTTTGCCCCACTCCATTGTAAACTTGTTGTTAGAAGGTTTGAGTTTTCATCAGTTATTCAACAGGGTTTCAATTGTAATCATAGAGTGCTACCTTTATTTAGATGCCTCAAGTCTTAGGCATTCATTACATGACATATCTGGAATTTTATACAGTTATCCTACAATCCTCAAGAGCTTCTTAGTTGCACTAATGAGATCCCTGGGGGTGAGTGAGCCTATAATAAGAAGTTTCATTTGATAAGGTATATTACTTGTATAATATCTTTGTAAATGTTCTACACCAAAGTTAATACATTGCCACCCAATAGCCACTGGGAGTATTCAATAATAAGTTATCTTCATTTTTACTCATATAAACCCTATTTTCAATTATCTTAGAGTATCCTTTATTACAAGTCATCTGTCTTAATAATTGCCTTTTAGGTAATAAAAATCTACTTGTGCCTTGGAACTTGAAACCTAAGCACCAGTTCTAACACATACATTAGATTTATTAATAATTAAAGATTTAAATTACATTTTTATTCTACACACTATTTTATTTTGGTCTGAAAAAATCTGTTCATATTGAATTTTAAAAAAATCCTCAGTTATCTGGACTGAGTATCCTTTAAAATCCTAGGTTCTTCATCAAATGATAGTTCTAAGGAGGTTAACAGCGCAGGTTCAATGTATGCACGCTTTGTGTTGTCTGATAATATATGATATTTGAATGATAATAGCATAAAGCCTATTATATGTAGTTGAATAGATAACAAATTCTGGTCCAACGCTCAACCTGTTTTTTTTCATTGAAATACTCATGATATCTCCAGTATGGATTTATACCCTTATCAGCCTAACTTGGTCCACTCTCAGTTCTCTAGTTTATGGCCTTTTCTCTGGTCTTGCAGAGTCTACAACAATTATCATCTAAACTCAACTTCTCTTCTAAGGATCCTTGATCCTTACTCTTTATCCTAAAAAGAGTCTCCAATTAAAGCACATAAGCAATAATTTCCTGAAGATGAATAAAGTTAAAAGCAATAATGAAATCTGCTATGTTCTCCTTTTTTGTTGTGAATAACAGGGGAATTTATAGAGGGAATTCGGCGCCCAACCCTTGGTTGGCGTCTCATTAATGAAACGACAGCTGTTGCCATTGAACTTCCCTTTGACATCTCACCACTGGTGGTCTTCTCCATCTGGTTAGGATTCCTTTGTTACACATCCTCAAGACCTAAAAAGGAAAGATTAAAAAATTGTGTCCCTAACGTTTTCCACTCAATCCCAGCGAACCAACCATATTTAACAAGCAACCTACTTATGTAATGGGACTTATTCCCCATCATGGCCAGTTGTGAACAAACAGATTGATTTTCTAGTTGCAGGCGGCATCCCACCTTGCAACTTGCTTTTTAAATTCATAATTAAGTAGTGATGAAACCCAAATGTTCCCAATTGGTACACCTGATAGTTAATCATTGATCAACTATCAGATGCCCCATTTTGTATGCAACTCTGCCCACCAATATCTTAGCATTCACCAGATTGATCCCCAATGGATTTAATCCTGAGGAATTACCTAAAATCCCCCAAACATTATTAACCTAAAATCAGGTTCAATGAATATCCAATTCACTTGCAATAGGGAATTATCCCCTAGCAATCTATGGTAATATAGACGGCTGAAAGGTGGGCAAAAATCCTAACACATCCTCCCCTTTTGTCTAGATTTCCAGCAAGAATAGGATTAGGACAGGAGAATACCACCTTGGACACCATATTGAATATATCTTGGGTTCTAGCAGAGCACAGTTGATATGTACTCAAAGATGCTGAAGACAACCTTTGGCATGCAATTCTCTTCCTCTTCCTCCTTGCTACTGCCTCCTCAGAGTGCAGTCCCATGACCCTCTGTCAAGCTGGGCTGATCGATTTACTCATGATGATACTAGTACCAGGTTCTGGTTTTCTCCCCATCAGGGCATATGATCTGATGTCATATTTAGGATCCTTGGTCTGGCGTCCTTGATTTTCTGTTCTTCCTCCTTGTCCTCAACAGGAGGTCATTGCAATCAATGTTTGTTTTGTGGCACAAATTAGATTGCTCATTTATATTCGCTCTTATTTTCTCATTTGTAAACTTCTTGGCTCATATCATTCTTAATTCTTCTCTGGAGAGCTTATTTCATTAATTTTGAGATTAATTTCTCAGAAATTAGAGCTTGATTGATACCAAAGTTCATTATGTCCACTATTATGAAAAGTCCAAGATCCCCCTTTTTGTCCAGATCATAAATCGAATTTAGAATATTGGTAACAGCAACTGCTTGACAGCATGTCTGATAAAAATGTTTGTTTCTTCCAACTGATGAGTCAATCTAAGTGATGAAATATCTTCTATGGTCCTCCCAGGACTCATACTCCCAGTCAAGTACCTGTAGCCAGTTTTTCCATGGAACAACTGGAAACAGTATTAAACACTGATGAAACTAGATTGGCAATCATCTCAAACAACTCACGACCAATTCTCCCTCTGTCATCAATTCCCAAATAAGATTTTAATACTCTCCTAAATTAGGCTCCATTTGTAGATACTCCTACAATCATTGTCAAACCTCCTGAAGCAATGCCCTCTGCTATTGATCGATAATTCCTCACCAGATCTGACTTGCTACTGGAGTTCCTTTTCTGACTTGGCCAGTTTATGAATCAGCTATTCTTTCAACCAAACTAGCCATCAGAAACTACAAAAATTTCGAACTCCCCTATGCAGAATTGAGGACCTGAGTAATTGAGGCTCTGTCCATAGCTCTGAACCCCTTCAAACTTGAAAACATCCTAGATTGAGATGTTGCAGCCTATGCCCTTCATTTTGCAGGCCAAGTTCTTTGAAGTTGGGCCACAAAGCTTACAGCCTTTCCCAGAATTTATCGCTCATTCTGCTTTCACTCCCAAGAAGCTCATAGTCGTCATCTTCAGGATACCATCTATTCCTTGCATGAATATCTCGTTTCTGGAATCCAATAGGTACCTTCCCCAGATGGCTTTGATTGGGGGCATGATTTGGCAACCTCCACCTAGTATCCCTTGCTCAATGCCAGCTCATATGTCCAATGTTCTTGATGAAGCCCATCAGCAAGTGCTCAAGACCAATCTTTCAGCTCCTGTTCCATATTGAGATTACTTGGGATTATTCGCCAACTGCCTCTTCTTGTACTGTTGCTTCCCTCCATGATTCAGGGTATCACATTTAGCAAGTATCAATATCACAATTTCTCTTCCCCTCATCGCGTTCTCTCAGGGTTCAGCCTCCACTCAATGAACTTGGCTTTGAGTAGGTCTAGCCCTTACTGGCATCTGATCATAAATAGATTTTGACGGTTATTCACTCCTACTGTGATACATTCTCCCTCCCCCAAGAGGCGACATAGGCGGAATAATCCCAAAGTCAAGGATAGCCAATAAAAAATGTAAAAATATGTTCTTTTCTATGCATTTTTAATGTTTTTTCGCTATAACTTTATCATTCTTTTATCATTTCTTCTTTTTTTCACATGAGACATGACCTTCATTCAGTTCAGCGGTCCATCTTTTGTATTTATCCCTCAAAATGGCATCTAGGTATACTCTGACCTACCAGTTTTCTATGGTTCAGAGGTCTTTTTTAAGACTTAAGTTTATTTTGGCACAGTGGTCCTTTTTAGGACTTAACCAGATTATCAGGTGATAACCATCTCAATGGTTCAATGGTCCTTTGGGAACACCAATTTTTATTATTTTTTTCTTTGATCCAATGCTTTAAATATTTAGCATGGTCCCAATTAACTATCCTTCCAACTAAGAGGTTCTTGATGGAATAGGCATCTGTCGCAGTCTTAATGATAATCTCAAAAAGACCTGACCATAATGCATCTAGCTTGTTTCTTCTTCCAAAACCATGTGTATCACAATAGGCAACGTTTTCACCTATTTGTATTTTGATAGGGCCGGTTGGTTCTTATCATCTGTCATTTTTCCTTGATCCTTTGCTTCAGGGTCATATTGAATGCTTGCAACTACATCTCAATCAGGATATCTGACAATCATATAAGATACTACTTGGCACTTATCCCTAATGTTAATTCCACCACCAAATATAGAATTAGTGGCAATGCGTACTTCCTTCCTTATAGTAACTCAAGTGGCCTTTTTCCCCATCACCGTATGATGACTTATATCATATGTAAACATATCTGAGCTAAGTCACGTTCCCCATGCAGAAGTTCTATCTGTTACCAACTTCATCAGAGTCATGTCCAGCATTCCAATGACCCGCTCTACCACTCCGTTCATTTTTTGGGTGGTAAGGTAATGACATTTATCCTCAGATCCCCAATATCTCATTCATTTTCAAGATCAAGTGAGACATGAAATTCATACCATTGTCGTTCAATAAGACCTGTGGGCATCTATGGTGGTATAGAACTTTATCCAGGACAAACCTTACAGTGCTTGTAACATCTACTTTTGCCAGGGTATTCATCTCAACCCATCTAGTCTTATTGTTAATTGTAACTATGATGTTTTTCCTCCCCCAGTACTCATGTTTAATGGTCTCATAATGTCAATGGAAACTGTATGCTAGGCAAATCCAGTGCGGACCAGTCAATATCCAATCATGTTCTTGTGAGGCTTGTTCAACTGGTACTCCACACAACAATACAGATAATCCGCTTCATCATAGTGTATAGACTTTCTATAATAGTACTGGCTAATGTGGTCAGTTGTCTTCCTTAGGCCTATATGCCCAACAATCTTATGTGCGGCTTGAATGATAGCTGCTCGTTCCAATGGCTTTAGAATAGTGATCATTTTCCATCAATTGTCTTAAAAATTTGTCCATCCTTGGGCTTGGTATTTTCCATCGCTTTCCAAAGTGCACCTTGGATTTCTTGGGACTTAATCCCATTTTCTCCTTTGACCATTCTCTGGAATAGCGCATCCACTTGCTGGTATACCACTTGTCCATTGATAACCTCAATAATCCATATGCATTTTGATGAGAAGCTTCTGCTTGGTGGACTATCTCATAATTGTAATCCTGTAGATCCAATGTTTATTAGGCCTTTCATCCTTCCAGTTCTCTTAAATTATGCAGCCAATGCAGCGAGTGGTGGACTTTCATCACTTTAAAGTGCGTTTCATGAATATACACCCAAAACTGTTTCCATGTGTAAATTACCACAAAGCATTCATGCTCAGTCACGTTGTAATTCCTTTCAGCTGCTGACAGTGTCTGGCTCACATATGATACCTGATGTTCATCCCCAAGTTCATCTACTTGTCTCAGGACAGCACCAATTGCCGCTAATGAATCATCAGTATGCTTTATAAATTCTCGATTAAAATTTGGATATTTCAATATCAGAGAATCTATCAAATGCCGGCGTAATTCATCAAAAGAACTCTGGGCCTCTTCATTCCAAATGAATCCTTTTTTCAGATTTTTTAGCAAATGAATGAGGGGCTTGGCGAATCTTTCAAAATCACATATGAATCTTCAGTAGTATATGACCATGCCAAGGAACACTTGGATATTATGGACACTTCTTGGAACAGCCATTCGCTCTATGGCCTCAATTTTCTGTGCTTGCAGCTGCAGTCCAGTAGAGTTGATAACGAATACCAGATATTCCAACTCTTTCTTTAAGAAGAGGTACTTCCACAGCTTGGTCTTTAGGTTAGCCGCAGACAGTCTCTTACAGACTTCATCCAAGTGGTGTAAATGGTCAGTAAATGTCCTACTGAATAAATTTATATCGTTCAAGTACACCAGGACGCATGAAATCTTCAGGTCATTTAAGATGGTGTCCATGGCCCTCTGGAACGTCGCAGGTGCATTACATAGACCTTTAGGCATTCTCGTCAGTTGATACAACCTTTGTGCGGTGATGATCACGCATTTCTCCTAGTCCTCTGTTGGCTAATTATTTGCCTATATCCTAATATTAGATCCATCATATAGAAATACTTCGCTTCTCCCAAAATGATGGAATACATCTTTAATTCATAGCAGTGCATACAAATCCTTTTTCGTTATTTTATTCAGCTTCTGATAATTAATCACCACCCAATTAGAGTTGTCTTTTTCTTCACAATCGGAATAGGGCTTTCCAGGGACTTGACAACAGAACTTGAACCCCACGCTTCACTAGTTTGCTAATATCTTCTTCCACTACTGCTTTGGCTGCCTTTGACCATTGAATCCGTCTCATCCTTATCAGCAAATTTTCCCTGGTGTCATTTTGTGGATTATATTCCTCTTAAATCCCAAATTATGGTCATCCTGGGCGAATACTTCTTGATACTTGTCAGATAAATTTAGCACCTCCTCCCTCTGTCTGTCCATTATATTAGCAAGTTGCTCTCAATTGACTAATAATTGATACTTTCAGTCACTCCTGCCAGTAATCCCATTTCATTGAGGGTCTCAAAATCAAAGGAATTTCCTCAATTCAGAAATTAGTATAAGATGAAGAGACGTTATGTTTTGATCTATTGATCTTTATCAGTTTTTCACTTAAGTTCACCAAGAGAACTCAAATTTCTCCATGACCCAGCATAATTATTCCAGGAGCCACCCAAGGCTCAACTCTGGACTTCTTCCAGGTGCTTCCAATCTCTCCATACAGCAGCTCAGGTATCTTTCAACGTCAATACTGTATTGACTATAATCTGTGATCCCAGTGGTATAGTTCCCAAATTCTTTATCCTCAGCGGAATTCCTTAATTTTTCAGGTTTTCCATCATCCTTTCTTGTCGCTTTTTGCCAAATAATTGGTAACAAATTGTGACAATGCCATCATTGTAGATCAGATTGATGATCAAAAGTCCTCCTGGTTAGTGGTGCCTCCCCATATTTCCAATAAACAATGGTAACGTCTGACCCAATATAGTCAACACACCATCTTTGAAGTTACATTTAACTCCGTGCTTCCATATAAACTCCGTCCCAATCAAATATTGTATCTTTAGTTGGCCAAAACTAATGCTGGGGCGGATACCACTAAAAATCCAAATCAGAGTAGCAAAGCACTATATGCTATACAAGAGATGGTGGTATTCAGCCTGGCTGTCCCATACTCTTTCTTGTGTTCTAGATCAGGCGAGATTCTCATCTTCACCAGCTTGGGTGATACAATATTGATAGGCGCTCCACTGTCTATTATCGCCTGCACCCATAATCAATTAATCAGTATATCTATATATGTATACTTGTAGTATTGTATGATCATATTATCTGAGTGTATAGTGGAGTTATTTGCCAAATTAAGGGTGCGAATAATTTGCACCAAGAGATCAGGAAACAATTCCTTAATCACATTAAGGGTGATAGACAGGTTTGCCTCATCTAATTTGACCTTAATCAATTATTCTGGATTCTCCATGGTTCAAATATTGTCCCCTAGTTGTCGCGCATATAGCCAAGCAACGTCCTTGATTATTTTTGGGTTAATCCCCTTTGCTCTAGATCTAAATATACGTTAATATCCGAATTGGACACTTGATAAATTTGATCCTGCACTTAATCATTAATCTACAGATCACTAACATCAATTTCTTCATACAAGATATTGGGGGCAACAGGTTTATCCGCAGCTCTAGACTGTTCACCATCTAGGCTGCGAGCCTTTTACTGACTCCTGTGCAGGTTTGGCTTTTTTGCTTGGACTATATATATCTGTTCCTTTGACTTCTTGCACTAAACAGAAAAGTGTCATTTTCTTCCACACTGAAAACAGAAATTGACTTTCTTAATTATCCGCTTATATTTCTTGGGCTTATTTCCTGGCATGGTTTGATTATTGGACTCCTTAGCTCTCACAGTTCCCTTTGTAGGATTCAAATTTTTCACTGGACTCAGTTTAAACTTCTTTTTGAGGCATCAAATGTAGCTTCTAATATCTTCAAATAATCCACCATCTGTTAGGTGGTAATCTTAGTAGCAAACATGGAAGACATCATTTGATGTAAATTGTGATAGGGCCAAAGGGCCACTTGCAAGTGATCCGTGCATCAAAATCATCCATTACTTTCGCTCCAGCCAAAATCTGTGATTCTTGGTAGAATTGATCACGAAACTCGCTAAGGATTCGTCCTTCTGAAATTGGATTCCTATGAATTCCTATTTTGCGCTTTGATATATGTGTGGTACTTCCAAATTCTTTAATTATGGCCTCCTTGGCCTCCAAATATGACCAGCTGTCACCCTCTAGATGGGGTAACACTAAGTACTAATAATCAGTGTCCAAACAGTTCATTACCATCAAAGCTTTTTGAAAATTGCTGTACCCAAACATTGTCATGTCGAATAATTGGAAAAATTGCAAGGGCTTTACCCCAATGGAATGTGGGTAATTTTGGCATAACTCCAAATTTCTCCAAATTTTCTCTAGCCACCACTCTTGGTTCAGCTACTCGACTGTATTGAGAAGTAATTTCAGGAGTCATCTCTAAAATGGCTGCAATGCAGTTGGCATATTCTGTGGAATGGTTGACTTCCTAAATGGAGTACTTGGGGTCCTTTCTTTGGCGTTGGTCGCTGCATAGGGCTCACATTCACATTTATGAGCCTATGTATCTTTGACTTGCTTCATCAGACGCTCTAAGTCTGTGCTGAATGCCAGAGATTGAACGCAATCTGAAGCACATTCAGTTTTCAAGAATAAAACTTCTCAAACTAGATCTTCTTCCTTTTTCTTTTATTACGTTAATTTCCTAGCAATTCATTGTCAAAATTAAAGACATCTTTGCCTCCTTACTCGATCTTGGTAACTCTCTTCTCCAAGGCATCAAATTTCTGCTGATCTTCAGAATTCAAGGCGTTCTTTTTGACAGTTGCTAACTCCTTCCAGAGTTTTCTTAACTCATCCTTGTATGTCATCTTGTACTAGCATATCCTACTCAACTACCCCCTGTAGTGAGCACCAATTGTTAAATACTAAGTTCTTCAATAATTGATAGTTCCCAGGAGATTAATTGCAGAGGTATGATGTATGCGCGCTTTGTAATTGTCTGATAATATATGATATTTGATTGATAATAGTATGAAACTATTATTCATAGTTGATAAGACAACCAAATCTGGTCAGTCGCTTGACCTGTATTTCTCCTCAAAATACTCTTGATGTCTCCATCGGGTATTTATACCCTTATCCGCATAACTTGATCCACACTCAGATCTCTAATTTATGGCCTTTTCTCTGGACTTATGGAGTCTACAGCAATTCCCGTCCAAGCTACCCTCTCTTCTAAGGATCCTCAATCCTTACTCTTTACCCTACTTAAGAGTCCCCAATTAAATAAAACAAGCAATTTTTCCTGGAGCTGAATAGAACTAAAACTTATAATAATTTCTGCTATTTTAATCTTTTTTATTGTGAATTATCAGGGGAATTTATGGAGGGATTTGGGCTACCCTGGTGTAAAGATATACATTAACTTGATCAATTATAAGCTTTTCTCTCTCATTGCAAACACTTTTGCAACAAATTCAATTCAAGTATAGGTAAAGTTTGATAATCTCATCGAGGAGATTAGTTTGCACCCAATGTCAGAGAGCAGTTGGGCGAATAAAGTTAAGGGCACAGGTGTAGGCCCCAAGTCAATAAAATTTCGTAAATGCCTCGGCAAATCTAGCAGAATAGATAAAATAAATAGTAAAAAACTGGTGGTTACCATTTCCGCAGAAATTTTGGCCGGGCAAGTGCACTGCAACCAGTTTATCAATATGCTGCACTCCCAACCACTATTGTCAGTGGAACATGGGGTGCATGTTTACCTGGATATTCAACAAATGGCGCTTTGGGAGAAGTTTTGTGGAGATGTACACACACATTTCCCAAACGCGGTGTATGTCACACCACACTCCATGCCTTGTGGTTGGCTGGATCTTGGATTCAAAAACAAAGATGCAGTGGTCAAAGATGTAAATATGTGTGTAGTAGTGGACCTCCCAGATTTTCAATGGGTAGTCAAAATGAAGCGCACCCTCTAAACTAAATTGAACCAACTCTCATAAATTTTGACTTCCTACCTACTACAGTCAAGCTCACCGTGCAGGAGAACCACCTGAAGGCTGGGCTCACCAAATACAGGAAATTCAATCCTTAGAGATGCAGCGCTTTACGCTCATGACAGACCTGTGCACGAGCAAAGCAATTGCTGTTCTCATCCCATCCATGGGGATAGTGGAAGATTTGATCTAAATCCCACATACCGCTTTTATTGAAATCAACGGGCCAGATTTCCACCCATTCAGGGTCACCGTTGATAGCGCGCCTCCTATCTGCACTTTCTGTCACAATTTTGGCCACAAGGACCATAACTGCCCCACCAAGGAGGGCATTACTTAAACTATAATTTTTTCAAATTCAATGTGCGGTGCAGACGCCCACTATGAACCAGCAGTAGACACTGACACAGCCTTCCCGTGGGGAGTTCAAGGATGCTACATTCAAGTAGAACCTGTGTCCCCACAGGAGCATAAGAAGGCCAAGCAGTCCCACAAGGCGGCAGCCAAGGAGGTGGCCAAGACTACATCCGTGATCCCACCAGCTCAGCTTTAGGAGGACATTGAGGCATTCATGGTGGAAGTGGCTCGCGAATCCTTCCACCAATCAAATTGGGACGCCCAAGCCAGTTGGGCCACCCAAGCTGAAAACCTGATGGGTGAGTCAGTTTCACCTGACCAATGCTACCAAGCATTTATTGGAACTTAATATCCAAACAATATTCCTGCCAAAATTCAAACTTCATGTGTTGGTGCACTGAAGTACACACAACGCCAAAAATTCGTCCCACAGTGGGGAAAAAGCAGAAGGTAAAAGCCAATGTGAACCCCACAGTTAAAGCTTCCCATACCAAACCATACTCCATAGCACAGAATACCCGCGCTGCCAAGCAGTGACATGCTGAGAACGAGAAGGCTGAAGGTCATGGGTGCCCTTTCTCTTTCACCTAAAGTGCGATGGGGGAGCCTTTAATTTAGGGACATTGAACATCACTGGACTCAAGGCCTCACCATCCCGGGCTAGTAAACTGATTTTTAAAAAATAATTTACCTGTGGACATCCTGGCCATTCAGGAAACTCACTGTCCACACGGTGCAGAGGAAGCATGGGCAAACATGCTCCTCCCTTCCCTTTCCTTTTGGTCACCGCACTGTGGGGTGCTTGTTCAAGTGACCCATAATTTTAAAGTTATTTTTTCAAGATTTTACCTTGAAGGCCAAGTCCTTGTAGTCACCTTTTTATGGGATGACGAAGTGCATGCTGCCATTAAAATTTATGCCCCAACCTGTGCACAAGAACGTCTGGAATTCTTCTCAGCTGTCAATTACCTTCTGCTACCCCCTGACCTGTTTGTTGGCGACATGAACTGCTGGACAAACCCAACCACAGACTGCTGGCCCTCGTTGCCTACACCCCCACAGGGGCACATTGAACTTCGCATTCTCAAAGCCACCCTAGGGTTGTTTAATACTCTGCCACATCATGCACCGCTACTCACTAACATGTCTCTCCCCCATGTGCACAACGGCCAGGTAAGGTCCATGACCTGCATTAATATTATTCTCATGCTGTTGAAATTTCAATCCCAAATCTCCCACTTCACCATGACGAAAATCAATTTATCTGAACACAGTATAGTATCAGTTTCCTTCCATTTGTCCAATCCAGTGGCCCAGGCACCAAAGTGGTGAAAACTCTGCCTCACCAAGATTGCATCACCAAGATTTTCCTCATGGGTGGAAACTTTGACCTCAGCTCTGGAGTTTATCACATCGTTATGTTTGGACCCAATTTCCACCTGGTCAACCTTCAAAGCAAACACAATCCACCAGGCTTGCCACCTCTCCTCCCATTGCTCGCGGGCTGCCTCAGCAGTCATTTAGTGCACGCTGGAAGAAGTGGACCACCTGGAGTCTAACATCCCACTGCAGGCTACAGCCCATCTTGGGGTCACAAGTGGGTGGAAGTGTCCGCTCGCCTCAACGCACTGGTAAGAGAAACACAAGCATTGGGTTTGTGTTCAGTATAAAGCAAAGCATATAACAGTGGGCAATACGTGTTCTGCTTACTTTTTAAAAATTCTTTGCACCACGCCAGAGCTTGGCCTGCACACAGGTGTGAAGGCCAGACCACTCCATCACAGATACGCCAGCTGAAGTGGCAATCAGAATACAAAATTATTACTCTGAGTTATATCAATCTGATCCAGTTTTTGCCAGCCAAAGTGGACAATTTTCTCAAAAGCACACATATCCACACCATTTCCTGTTTCCTGGAGTTAGTGAATTTGATTACTCAGGACAAACTCTGGTCCGCCATTTGCGGTGCACCATACAGGAAATGCCCAGGTCCAGACGGCATCCCTTATGAGTTCTATAAGAAGTATTTCAAAGATTTTCCTCCTTGCTGCTTGCCTCTCTGAACCAATGCCTTATGTAAACGCGCCTCCTACCTGGAGGGCAAGAGGCCTTCACAATAACGTTGTACAAGAAAGGGGATAAGCTAGACTTGGGCAACTGGCGCCCCATTTCACTCACTAACACAGACACAATTTTTTTACTAAAATCATGAGTAACCGTCTAGGGGTTGTTGCCTCTGATTTCATTTCCCCTGAACAATTTGGTTTCATCCTCAAAAGGAAAATTTGGGACAATATAAACCGAAGCCAATGTCTGTCAATCTACGGCTTCTGGAGCACTTGTGTTTTTAGACCAGCAGAAGGCCTATGATAGAGTCAACTAGGATTACCTCAGAGCCTGCCTTCACAAGTTCCACCTCCCCTTTCGCATCATTAAAGGGTTATGTTACTAACGGAAAACCCCAAAATGGCTGTGCATGGCCCTGGCTTCCTCACGGATGTAGTCCGCCCTCAAATGGGCCTACACCAAGGGGACCCTCTTAGCCCACTCTTGTATAACTTCAGCCTTGACCCACTTCTTCAAAATGTGAATGCTCGCCTTACTGGTGTCCATGTGCAAGGCCAAGCACCAGTCAAGATGTTGGCATTTGCTGATGATTGTGTGGTTGGGTGTCTAACAATCATGATGCACGCGCGCTTGAAGATAATATCCAGGTTTACTCCAGGGTAAGTAATGCTGCAATTAACGCCTCCAAAACTGAAATTGTTCTCCTTGGTCAGTATCAAGCCTGCTGGGCCCCAGCGCCCCATTTTATACCTGCCTCATCAACTAGCTCACAGGATCTCTTGCCCTGACCACCCCACTCCGCCCCTCTTGTGCTCCCCTTTGTGCCACGCCCCACCGTTTGCCCTGTCCTCCATTTGGGGGTGTGGCTGGAGGCAGGAGGGTACGCCTCAACGTTGATGGAAAACCATATCCTAGAAAACGTTACAAAACGCATAGTTTCCCTCAAAGCCCGCCAGACCTCCCTTACAGGCAGGGTATTGCATCCAACTCTAGCTCCTTTCTAAAGTTTGGTTTGGGGCCCACACCATCACTTTTTTCTCTTGTTTCTTCAAGTCATTATACTCCCTTCTACAAGGGTGGCTTTGGTTAGGCCGCCCACCGCTGATGCGCCTGGATATTATGTTTGGCCCTCACCATAGTGGTGGTATGGGCCTGCTCAACTTTAAGGCCCACGCTGCCAAAAGATTGCCATCTGGATCGCCGCCATCACCAGCCCTATGATCTCAGCCCAGCACTGGTCCTGAGCGGCCCACTCCAACTTCTCCAGCGTCCTGGGCCTCAGAAATCCTACCCGCCCCCACTCTCTGTTAAAATATCTCGCCTCACATCCTTCTGCTGCAGACCCACATGGGACGTCGCCCCACTTCAAAATGATCCTCCTCTCCATGCGGAGCGCTGAGTGGAGAATTTGCATCTGTGGGCACACTGCCCAGAGGGGGCGCCCTTCTCATCAGTTCACCCAGGATGTACAAGGACTACCTATTCTTAACTGAGTGATACCCATGAGGTCCCCTACCATAGCCAGGGTGAACTACCTGGACATGGTGGACATCCCCTACTCCCTAGATACCCAGAAAGCCATATGGAAGTACGCCCACCACCCTCTTCTGCAGCTGCATATTTGTTCCCATGTGTGGCGCTGCTTGAGATGGGTATACCATACTGCTGAGCGCTCTAACGCTTTGCACTCATTTTTCATCGTGTGTGGCCAGTATGGAACGCTGGTTCACTACCTGGAAGAGTGCCCTCCATCAAAAGCAATATGGCGTGAGGTACAACGTCTATCTCGCCAGGATCAGGCACAGCCCTTCAGCCTGTCTAAGGACATGTTTGCTTTATCCACGGTTTCCCCTCTACCACCTTCCCTCCTTTCCTTAGTAGTTTCAATCGCTATGTGGACTATCCATACAATTGTCTTAGATGCTATCTCAGGCTCCACTCCCACCCTTTAGGAAGCTCTACGCCAGTTCCAGTCGCACCTTGTGAACCACTTTCAAGCGTGGATGTTTGGATACCTCCCACTTCCATCACCGCCAGATGGTATCATCCTGGTTCCTGGTTTGGTTCATCATTTCAGACCCCTTCCTATATACATTCTCAATAGTGGCGGAAGCCCCTGCACACATAATCCCCTTCCTTCTCTTGGCATTCCCAATGGCAACAGGATATGGCTTCTGATTCTATGGGGTGCCCTCCTATCGCTGAAGTTTGTTTTGTTGTTTAGTGTCTTATTGGAAGTGTCCGTCCCCTGGTCAGCCTTCCCCAAATAAAATTAAAAATTAAAAAATAAATTAAAATTATAGAGGAATTTGGCGCATAATCCTCAGTTAGTGCCTCAGCCATGAACAGCAGCCATTGCCATTAAACTTCCCTTTGACGTCTCACCAGCAATGGTCTTCTCCATCTGGTAAGGATCCTTCAACAGACATCCTTGAGACTCAAAATGAAAAGAGTCAGAAAATTTGTCCCTAACGTTTTCCACTTGATCCCAGCGAATTAACAATATTTAACAAGCAACCTGCTTAGGTAATGAGACTTGTTACCCATTAAGGCAGGTCACAAACCAACTGATCAATTCACTAGTTGTGGGCGGCATCATTCACCTTACAACTTGATCCTTAAATTCCCAATTGGTTGGTGATGAATTTGACTGATCCCAATCAGTACACCTGATAGTTGATCAATGATCAACTATCAGATGCCCCCATTTGTTTGCAACTCTGCCCGATTTAATCTTAAATATTTACCCAGATTATCTTTGACTAATCTGATCCTGGATAATTACCTAAAATCCTTAAACATTAACCCAAAATCAGGGTCAATTGATATCCAATTCACTTGCCATAGGGAATTATCCCCTAGTGACCCATGGTAATTTTAGAAGGCAAGAAAGGTGGAGAAAATCACAACAGTATCCAAGTTCTCAAATATCAAATAGATAAAAATTGTTATTTAATACCTCAAGATTGGATTGGTCAGATCATGAACATTCTAAAAATTATTTTAAAAAATTTTATTATTTGTGCTCCAAAGTTAACTTCAGATTGGCTATTGGATTGTGTTTGATCAAAACTTTTTTCAGGTGGTTTGTTAACCACTAAAATAATGGAGCAACATTTAATACGCATAGCTTATATCAAAAATTAAATCAAACCTATATATTTTTTATATTATATCAATCAAAATTTGTTGTAAATTCCAACTTGATTGAGATAAACTCCTTGTTTTTGCAACTAAAGGATTCTAAGTGTAAGTAACAGGGTAAGCTGAGAGAAATCTTGATTCAACATAAATTTTAATAAATTATACTTAAAGTTTTCTAAGTTACACCTTCAATATGATATTTTGGAACTTAGTATTGATAATAAATCTTTCTGTCCATTATAATAAAAATAGAGTCTTGAAGATTGTTCAGGTTCAGCTTCTAAATCCTAATCAGAACCCTCAAAGATTTACTTATTGAGCAATCTTCTTAACTTTGAAGACAAATTTTAAGAAAGTCTCGTCACATATATAATCAAATCTAGCACTCATATTGTTGGACTACCTAGTTTTGTATCTCTTCTCCGCTCATTTTAATAACAAACTTGAGCAGTAGCCTTTACTTGACAATATCATTCAGTCCTAATAATTTCTTCTCTTATAAAAACCTAACTGGGTTCAGCTTTAAGGAACTCATTACTCACATATCCTTAAGATGACTCTTGGCTTACCAGTAAGTGAAAGCTGAATATAACTTATGTGATTACTAGAGATGCCAGATTTGAACAACTTGAGTTAGAAAATAGCTGATTTGGGTATTCTAACTCTCTTTGGTATGGCAGCTGAGAGTAGAATGGCTTCTGAGAGGTATTGGCTAGGTACTTTTGATTCAGTAGGGTCTGCATATATGGCAACTTTTGGTGTCAATAGCTAAAGCTATGGTTGAGACAAGGCTAGTAATTGTAAACGTACACTATAAAAATATAAACTAAAATTTGAATTACTATGATAAATAAAAAGATAGTACTAAACAAGTACCAGTAGTAGATCAGGAATGTGATGAGTGAAGGGAAAACACCTTGTGTAAGGGGAGGAAAGAGATAATGAAATTAAGGAGGTGATGGTATAATACAGATTCATAGTTGGAGTAAAGAGGGTTCTTTTTTATAAGATGAAATGAGATCAAATAATGGTAAAACTATTAAGTGGTTTCCATATTCTGTCACTAGGAAGCCAATAGTTAGTAGAGTGTAATGTGGATAAGGCTGTTAAAGGAGTGAATAAAGGAGATAAAAATTGAATATAACTTTGGACTTAATATCTTGGTGATAATAAGTTAAATCGGACATTTTCACTTTCATTGGCCAGTGGAGCAATAGTTGGGGCGATTTATCCAGAATTCACTTGATATAGAGCTTTATGTTAATGAAGGAATCGCTCAGTACTCAAAATTATAAAATTTAATAATGGTTTGGGCCTTAGGCTTGATAAACAATAGCCAATAAGTAATAATAATGTTTTCAAGCATTAGGCAAAAAAAGTAATGATCAATCAAATAACAATGATGTTTTAGTGCCTTAGGCCTGAGTAAGCATTTATCAACACTTTTTTGTCTTTTTGGGTCATAGGCCTGAGAAATAGTCAACCAATAGTTAAAAAATAAAAGATGTGTGCCGATGTTAGGGAATCAACAAACAAGTTGGGAATCCAAAGTTGAGGCTTTACTTACCTAGGGTGAACCCCTCAGAGCCCCCTCCAAGCCTTAACTGGGGTTGGCATTGATTTCTCCAGGGGTTACTAGCCTTGGAAGGGACCCAAACTACCAGAGTTGGTATGAGTGAGATAAAACAGGCAGTTGGGTCAGATATTGCCTGGCAAGCATGAGGTTTAGCTTCATCTCACAATTTATATGTATTCAGTGAAATGGCAAATCCTTTCATTAAAATCAAATCTGATGTTGTTCTCTTTAACCAGCTTAATTTTAAAGAAGTGGAGATCCTGAGGGCTTAGCATTTTACCCTGCTCAGGATTAGCAAGCTTTACCTCATCATATGGGTTAAAGAATAGGGTATAAGATTTAGAAACATTTTTGAGAGGCTTTCTTGGGATAGGAGTAACCATCAGGTTTGCAGGGTGATGTGTCATCTCTTCTAAATTCAGAGCTGATGGTATCCAGAGAAAAAAGTTGGGCAAATAATTTCTGTAAAGGTATATACACCCATTCAGTAGGAGTTTTGATCGATGAATTTAACATGGCAACTAGTATAGGCAAACTTTGATCAGGAAGCATTGGTATAATAGATCAGAATTTATTGTTAAAATAGCTAAAGGGGAGCATTTAAGTTTCCATGCCTGGTCAACATGATTGAGGAAGTGAGAAATAATCGATTTTTTCAGCTATAATTTCCAAAAAAGATGGAAGCTTGTTGCATTGTTGGATAGATATAAAATTAGATTAGGAGGCGTCAGTCTGGAAGATCCAAGGGTAAGAGACAAAATGGTAAAGAAAAAGTATTTTGGTTGTTTGGATAACTTATGAATGGCAACCTCAGTATCAGCGTTAGAAAAGAAGGGATGATTCAGCTTAGGTTTAGTTTTAAAAAAATTACTGTTGAAATCTTAAGTGGTATATGATTTTTATCAAGACAGTCAGTAGTCCAGCTTGAGGGTCTAGGTGGTCAAGAGACAAAGGAGCGTAGGCAGCATTCTGACTTTTTAGGTGGATGGGAGCAATGACAGCGTTGAAGGGGCTAGAAAATGACAAAAAAACAGCATAAAACAGACATATGAATATTTTCAACTGACCTTACAATTAAGCCCAAAGGCTGCTTTAGGTATCAAAGAAGTGATTCATTGCAGGGAGAAACCCCTTTAATTCAAATTGAGAATGTTAAGGGTGAGCTTGCAGTAAAGCAAAGGCTCAGTAGTGAATCAAACAATATTCCACTAATATATATTCATTAATATTCTCAGAATTGGCGGACAATTTGAGAATGTAGCTGTTGATCTCAAAACGGTTGAGGATGATAGAGTCAATAGCTAAGTTTGATAGAGGTGGAGCCAACATTTGTGAGAGGAGAGCATGAGGCTAAAGTCAAAAAGATATATTCAGAAAGATTTAGCTCAAAAAAATTCATTTTGTAAAGAGAAAAGAGAGAAATTGTTTGGTAGGTAAGAGAAGGCAAGAGAAATTTGATCATAGCTTTGCACTAACATTACAAGGCAGTCGGTCCATGGTTGTTAAATTCTTTAAAATTGTGTCAGATTTTTTCATGAAAACTTAATTCTCTAAGGCTATAAGGAAATCCTAAAATATAAGTAAAAAATATATAAAAAATAGAAAAGGCTAAAATAAAAAATAAAGCAGTAGATAAGTACGATTTGGTCTTGAGGTCACACAAATGGCTAACCCAATTAATTGTTGGGTTTTCCAGTAGCCTCAGCTAAGAAAAATAACTTTCGCTAAAGCATCTGTTTTAGTTGGGGAGTTTGAGCATATGTGAGCCTTGGTTTTTAAAACAAAACAGTGAGGCAAACATTTGGTTCACCTGCTCCAAGTAGCTTGTCAAGAGGTTCTGTTTTGGCTGCATAATTAAGTTTAAGATTTTCATTTACTTTGCCATTGGTAACATTTGATTTGTCAGCTGTAGCAAACCCAAGTTCTCAAAGATCTTCAGTAAAGGAAACTGGAGAGGAAGCGAGGTTTTTGGTGTAGCTGAGTTAATTCAAGTTCTAGTAAATTATCCCAGGTTATTTCTGAGAAAGGAGGGTAGATTTGGTGGCGCTCTCTCAAGAGTTTCTCCAACATTGGAATAAAGATACAACAATTTATATCATCATAAACTATATTTCATCCTCCTCTGCCGCTTTGTTATCTTTGAGTTTTATTTAATATCTGAAATTTGTTTAGTGGCATTTTTGTCATAATCCTGAATTATATTAAAATGTTGTTCACAATATTGCACATCTCATATCCATTCACTTTCACCTCTCACTTCTTGCATTTCTGTCCATCATTTCAGTTAATCTGTGACTCAAACCGCCTATGGCATTTGTGGCATCCAGGTAGGTTTGAGCTCGGTCAAAATGCCAGCGGTAGACCCAGATCTTATCTGAAAGGTAATTGGGCTTCTTTTTATCCCGATTCAACCTGTTTTAATTTACTGAATGGATAACTATGTTGTCCTATGGATGATAAAGTTTTTACAAAGTCAACTTTGAGTGCCCCTGTAGTAATCACCATGTTTCAGATTTTCTGTAAGTGAAAGCTGAATCTATTTTTGGGTACTTGGAGATGCTTTAGTTGGACAACTCTGATTAGGATGTAGCTAATTTGGATAGTAACTCTCTTTGAGATTGCACTTGATAGCAGAATGTCTTCTTTGAGGCAATGGTTAGGCACTTTTGTACCATCAGGGTCCACGTATATCAAAACTATCCTAGGTCTCAACCACTAACGCTATTGTTGAGACTATACAAAGAAATGTAAATGTACGCTATAAGTGTAAAGATTAGAATATAAATACTTTATTATGTAAAAACATAGTACTTTCCAAAGTACCAGGAGAAAATCAGGATTGTGGTCAGTGAAAGGCGAATACCCCGTGTGAGGGTGAAAGGAGATACAGGAATGCAGAAAGTGATGTCATAGTTTAGGTTCAGAGTTGGAGTAGATCAGGGTTCATTTTTAAAGCTGGAATGATATTAAATAATGGCAACACAGCTAAGTGGTTTCCTATATATGTCATTAAAATTATTAGGTAATAAAGTATAACGTGAATAAGGTTTCTAATGGAGTGGATAAAGGAGTTGGACACTGAATATAACTTCAGACTTAATATCAAGATAATTTTTAGCACTAGGTGGCCTTAACCTAAAGAGGGGATGCACCAATATTTATATAAACACGCCTGAGTTTCTAAGATCTTGAAGCGAAGGCAGGGGTAAGTAATAGTGTTGAGAAAGGATGGTGGAATGCTTTGCCAGAGCCAAGTGTCCTCTCAAACTGACTTATTGGCCATGGCAACATGGTAAATACTCTCATAGTCATCTTGAAATGAACCTGAAGGTGGTGATCATATGGGTCAGCGTCCACATAGTGGAGTCAAAAGCGGCATTAAGATAGGAATTATGAATATTCCATACCACTACGCCAAATGCCAGGACCTTTTAATGATTGGGAGCAATTGGGGGAGTGAGAGGTTGAACATGAAGTCCTGAACAGGGTGCCCTACCCAGGGTTCTGCTCGCAGGAGTTCATGGACCTTGCTCCAGAAAGGGGCTATTGGTAGGCAAGTAAAGTAGAGAGAGGGAGGTGGGTGTCTGTCATTCTGCGCATCAGGGCAACTTTTGTGGTGGAAAGTGGGACCAGTTCGATCCCCTGCCCTGTATGAGAAGTTTAGAACATGCCACAGCGTACTTGACAATTTTTCTGAGAGGACAGGATGGTTAACTTCCTTCCAGAGCGCCTTTAGATCACATTCCATGGCGGGGGTAGAGGTTCAAGCAGACGAGGCCGCATTGGGGGTCTGTCCAAAGGTGAAGGTAGGAGATAATAATCTTACCATTGTGGACCAGAGTGTGATGATGGGGCTGATTCCAGTGCGACCCATCTTATAAGGGAAGGCGTGGTACACCCATACTCCTGCCCTCTTGAGTGCAAGAAAAGCCTGATTCCATATAAACTTGATGAGGGTTTGAGGCGGTGGCCTGAATGGTAATTTAGCCATTCCCCATAGTTTTTGGCAAGGTCAGTGAAAGCACTAGAGAGGCCGCTAAACCCTGGAGTAAGGGTGGAGCCCATTAAGGCATTGGAGCCATATCTCAGCAAACGATGGGCTTAAGGAACTCCGTCAGTATTAGATGCCATTAGAACTAATGTTTAAAAATACTTAGGCCCTCTTCACTGCGGAGTTAGGATATTGTGGTCAGAGCTGTGGGTGGGTTGGATCCACATTTCAAACAGCGAAGTATCACATTTACCTCGTGTAGAAACTGTCCGTAAAGGGAAGACATGAAAAAGGAAACATAGCTTTGATAGAAGAAAACATTCGCCATCAGGGCGCATCCCTGGGAGATGATACGCCGGTGGTCTAACTAACTACATGAAAGTTTATTGCATTAAGCAAGTGGTCCTCATTATCCTTGATAGCAACCCATGTGGTGTGGTGAGGAGACCTAGGTGTTGAAAGGTGTCCAGGTAGGTTCTGAACCAAAAAGAGGTGAGACGATGGGGTGCTCACTTGCACTATAATGGTTTTTGAAGTGTTAACTCTTGCATTAAACGCCTTGGAGTAGCGATCCAAGGCCTCCATGGCCAGATCTAGGTCCTTTTTACATCCTAAAGCCACTGCTGTGTCATCAGCAAAAGGCTATGGTGCAGGTGGGGTTTTTCTTGGAACCTGAATACCCTTCAGCTGTTCCTAAAGTAGGGCCAGAAGAGGATCCAAAGCTACGTTGAACAATATTGGGCTCAGTGGATCCCCTTGACGGAACCCTGTTCAACATAACCGCTGCTGTAAAGCCTGTTGTGGAAAGTACCTTAATGTGAAGCTGGGCATAAAGCGGTGATAGCCATGTCCTAGCTTGTGGTGAGATGTGGAGACGGGTTATAGAGGCGTCAAGATACATCCAATTTACTTGATCATATAATTTTTCCATATCAAGAAGTGGCACAAACCCATGCTATTAAGACGAGGTAGCTGATAGGGTCAACAGAAGCTCATTGTGATTGTTCCAAAGCGATCTTCCTGGGATAAGCCATGTTGAGCTGGGTTGAGGCGTGGTGCTTCTGACTTAGTCATGCAGTTTAATAAAAGCTTAGTAAATTTTTTTGATCTGTGTTCAATAATGATATTTGTTGTCAGTTTGCAAGGTCTTCTCGGCTTGCTTTCTTATAGATAAGGGTCAAAATTAAGCCTCTCGAGTCAGGAAGTACTCCCCCTTCTGCCAAAAGGGTTGAAAAGAGGGGTGGAGGGCATTTGTAACTACGACGAGATCCATTAGATACACCTCAAATGGGATACTATCTGGACCTGGGGCCTTCAGGTGTAGTCTGTGGATTAGAATGTCATTACCTCTTGCTGCGTGCTTGGTGCAAAAGTTCTTCATCCGCTGAGAAATTAGCCAGTGGTTCCAGAGCCCCTCCAATGAATTCATGAACATATGCTGGGCTTACCCAGGAAGCCTTGAAGAGGTCTGAATAGTAACGGTGGATTGTGTTGATGATTTCCTCCTTGTTTGCGGTGATGGTGATCCCCACCATCAGAGTTGCAATCTCCTGATGCTTTAGGCGAGATTTCTGCTTCTGGTAAAAGAAAGGGGTGAACTGTTCCCATTGGGTGTAGTAACGTGATGATGTGGAGTTTGCTGCCCGCTCTTCTTGCTCAGTGAGTTCCTGCTGGTATGTCTCTTGGGTCAATTCCCACGCCTCCAAAAATTGAGAGGAAGGCACTGGTCAGCAATTCCTTTCAAGGTGTCTTATTCTAGCTTCAGTGCGTCTGACTTTACCCTGGTCTGCCATCATTTAAGCTTTATCACAGTTTTAGGCTACCTTTAAAATCCTTGATTTTTTATCTGTCCATTTTCTTGCAGAGCTCAAAAATGAGATGATTCCAGGTTTTCTGCTTCCCAAATGGCCGCATTTATCTTCTTCTTTGCAAAATGGTTGTTCATATGCCCTGGATAAATCCTTGGCCAAGATCACCTTAATGGTCTGAGGATGGTTGTCAAGATCACTGTAAGGGATCTGTGGTCACTAATAGTTTTATCTCAGGTTATGGAAGAGGAAACTCGCACGAATAGCAAGTAGCCCACTAGGGCCATATCAATCCTTAAAGCTGATATGAATTCCCAACCTGCACCTTTGGGTCTTAGACATAAGCCAAGGCCAGACGTTGATGGGGAAGGGCATCTTTGAATCCAATTGACTTGAGGAAAACCTGAAGCTGAGCAGTAACTCATCTGTCTTATGTTGCAGGAGGAAATTTGTCCCACATATGACTTAAAATTGTATTGAAATTACCCATAAGCACTGTGTTGCGTGGGAGTTGTAGTAAAGCAAGTTCCTCCAAAAGCCAGTCCTGCTCCAGGCCTGCATTTGGCAGGTATATGCTTGCAAAAAAAAGGAAACTCAGGGGTAGACAATTTAGCCAAGATAAGACGATCATCAAGGCATTTCAAAAAACTGGTGGTTTTTCACTCGCGGGTTGTGGATAATAAGGCCTACATAGTTTGTCCAACAAGAGTTACTTCCAAATTGGTCATTCCATGCTTCTATTTTAGAGGAGGACATGGGGATCCTGGACGGCAGCGATATCCACATGAGTTGACTTAAAATTTTGGAGAAAGAAGGCTCTCCACTTGTAATCTCACAGCCCATTAGAGTTAATGGACTGCAGGGTCAGGGTGCCCCTTTGGGGCCTCATAGATTTCCCTTTGTATCCCCGGGGGTTACCATAGCTTAAACCTGCATCCATAAGGCTGCTCATTTTAAGTCCTTGAGCATGAGTTTTAGCGGCAATTTAAACAGATTGACAAGGAGGAGGGGGGTTATTCTGAGCTGTAGGGTCTGAGGAGACTGTAAGCCATCCCAGGATGCTACCCTCACTGCTCTGCATGGGAGTATGAGGTCGCTCCATTAAATAATCCATTTGTGCATCCTCTGAAGTATCAGAGTCCATGTTCACCTCCTTCAATACAGAGATTGAAGTCTGAGTTGCAATCCCCTTAGATGGTGGAGGGTTGATGACTTTGAGCCTTTATCTCTAATTGGGGTACTACATACCTGCTCCACTCTCTGAGTGTCTTGTAATATCAAATTAGTTTTAGATGCCTCCCCTGGACTAGCTTCCTCTGGTTAGCTTTATGAAGCAAATTTGCGCTTATTTTGTGCTGGTGAAGGGGTCTGGAAACTTAGAAGGTGCCAACTGGCAGGGGGTTTTCAGCATTAAGATAATAAATCTGTGCTACTGGCTGTGCCTAACTTTGGTTAAGGAATTGAGGAGCTTTTTGGAGACATGTACGTTACAAGGAAAGTTCACACCAAACCTTTCTGAAGTTGCAGTGCCTTTGTATAAGGAGAATGGGGCAAAGGTGATCCAGTGGTCCCCAATTTTGCAGAATGCCGCACAAGCAGTAAAGTGTACTTTGCTGTCCGCGTCCGTTCTTTGCCATGTTGACCCCAATATAATATTCATTGTTGCTTCAGATGCCTTCAACTTTGCCATAGCAGCTGCCTTATTACAAGTAGGCGAAGTGGAATAGAGCATCCAGTGGGATATTTTTCTATGAAAATGTCTCTACCAGAGTTAAACTACGCTGTATATGATAAAGAGTTATTACCAGTGGTTGAGGCGCTGATCTATTGGCTTCATAGCTTGCATGGATCATCCCAACCCTTCCACGTATGTGCAGATCACCATGTCTTACTTTACTACCGCGCACCTCATGTCTTAAACCCACAGCAAACCCGCTGGCATGAGACCCTTGCCCAATTTGCGTTTCATTATGAGTTTACGAATGGCAAGGAGAATGGTTTGGTGGATGCTTTGAGCTACAATCCCGCATTAGCTCCCAATCCTAAGGAGGTTGAGGTTCATAATGCTCATTTTTGATTCCACCAGGTAAGATTGTATCTCAACTTTCCTCTCCCTTAGCCAATGTGCCAGCACTCACTCCTCTGGAAAATGGTGAGGAATATGGTATATTCAGAAAGGTAGTTTTTTTATCAGACTTTGTTGGCTGAATATACTATGGTCCTTACCAAGAGCGCAATGAATCAGGAGGACATAATCAGAGGTCATCACGTATAGGATGAGATGGTGTGGTTCAGGGGCTGTGGGTTCCTGCTGGACCACTTCACCTGGAAATCATCCAGGACCATCATGAAGGAATCACAGTTGCTCATCCTGGGAAGGCGAAGACTTGAGAGCTAATTCAGTGAACTTACAATTGTAAGGGGTTAGCTGCACAGGTAGGCAGGTACTGTAAAGAGTGCCTAGTCTGCAACAAAATGAAACTGAATCACTAGCCTGTTGCAGGGCTTTCAACCGGTTCAAAAAACTGATGGGTGCTGGACTTCCTTATAAGTGATTTTATTGTGGAATTGTCTGTATCTGATGGCTATGATGCTACCTTAGTGGTGGTGGAACGTTTTACAAAAGTTTCGCCCACTTTATTCCTTGAAGAACCACAGTCACCGCGGCTGAGATCTAGGCTCTTTGTTACTCGTGTGTTTGCTCTTCATGGGGTCCCTCAAGAGATAATTAGCAATCAGGGACCCCAGTTTACCTCTGTCTTTTGGGAAGAGTTATGCAAAACTCTTCAGATTCGCCCCTGCCGTTCAACTGCCTATCACCCTCAATCAGATGAGAAGACTGAACGAGTGAACCAGTGCCTCAAACAGTTCTCGCGGTGTTACACCACTGCAGATCATACAGATTGGGTTTCTCATCTTTCCATGGCCCAATTCTGTTATAACAACGCCCAACATGCATTAATCAGTTGTTCCCCCTTCTTCACCAACTATGGCTTCAATACCGTCTTCAACATGGAGTTCAGTTGTGGATCCAAGGTGTAAGCGGTGGTGGACTTTGCAGAAATGATCGAGAAAGTACACCAGGGGGTGAGCACAAATTTAGATGTGGCCATGCAGGCTTACAAGGAGAACGCAGAAGGTAAGAGACAAGTTGGAACAGCGTACAAGGAAGGAGATCTCATGATGCTGGATGCTAAAACATCCCAATCAAACAACTATGAAAAAACCTAAGAACTAGGAGGATTAGTCCATATCGGTTGCCAAAGAGGTGGGCCACGCCTCATACCAGTTGGATCCCCCTCCTTCATTTTGAATCTTTTCTGTATTCCATGAAAGCAAACTCACATTGTTTGAGGGCCCCCTCCAGAGACTCCAAAGGCTTACCTTGTAAATGGGGCGCCGGGTGGGAAGTGGAGGAGATTCTAGCCTCTCTTTGGGTGTGAAGAAGACTCAAGTTTTTTTATCCTGGAAAGAATTTGATGCAGCGGAGAACAGTTGGGTCCCAGCGCGTGACTACTCCCATGCCCAAGATCTTATTGAAGACTTCTACAAGCATTTCCCTGAGGCTTCAGGATCCAAATCAAAGCAAGACGTCACAGTCATGAAGGTGGCCCCTGTCCACAAAAACTTTTCCTTGGAGAATGCCCCTGGAGGGGGAGTGGAGCCCAAAAAGAGGAGAGGGTAGTGTCATGTTTACATGACCTTATTGAGGGCACCAACAGCAAGGACAATGCTGGGAGGCAGAAGGCCCAAAGGGTCAAATTGCAGGACCTTCCTGACCTTAAGCACACCTTGTATCAACGCTGTGTACAGGATAGATATGCCCAGGTTGGTACAGGTGAGGTGTCTAACACCCAGCCCCTTGTTTTGGCTCTCACACTAAAATGAACGAGTTTTGATAAATGATGATGACTCAATACTATTAATTGGTGATTGGGGTTTTAAACCTGTTCTATTTATGAAATTGCGAGATCAGGTTGGGTTCACATTCTATTGATCACTAAGTAAGTTCAGTTTTTAAGTATGTTACCCTGTCAGATGAAAGCGTGCACCTATTGATGCACCAAGGCTTAGTACTACTTTCTCTAATTAACGATTTCCCCAAGTTGGCTTAATTATATTTGCTCGAGACCAACTTTTCTCATTGGTCATCTTTCTCATAATAAACACCTTTAGTTATTTTACGTTTTTTTATAAATGGTGACTTGGGTGAACCTGCATTCGGACCTCTTTGAGGAGGTCTCATGATGTAGCCAATTTATTTCTTTTAAAATTATTACAGCCTCATGTAAACAGCTGGGCCTTCAAGATTACCTGCAAACCAGGGCACTTATGCACTCTAGCCCTGTATGAAACTTGGTTATGAACTGCCCCTTGGAGCACAGCCAAGTTTTGCTGATTGTTCAATCTATATTTACTTAACTTTTCTATACATCCTCAAATTATGTCACATATGTCCAGCTCCCTCTGCAGGGCTATCTTTATGTTCACTCTGATGACGGGTTCTCTTGCTTTTGTCCAGTGCTTTGTGCACTGCCAAGCTTGGAACTGGTGAGTTATACACACTCTCTTGATGTTGTCACTAACAATGTTCACAATAATAAAGTTATCGCACTGACAGTGCACCTTGAGAAAGAGGAGTATGGTAAGCATCAAGCAAGACCCAGTAACTCCGCCTTCCAAAATCATGAGTTTTATAACTTCAACGACGTTTTCAAGTTAAAAGCAAGGTTTATCCCTAAAAGTACCCTTAACTGGGACTGAATTTAATTAACAATTACTGAAAAATTGGAGTTCACATGCTGCCTGTTTTGATCTTATCTTCAAAGAGAAGCCAAATTTTTAGATTAAAATCTTAGATCTTACATCTGATGGGTCTTACTCCCATATTCCCAGAACGGCGGTGTCTTGTGTTCATCAGATACTGCTGAGGATAATTAAGTAAGCATGATGTTAGTTTGGTTTTAGCTGGCATGCTGGCTCTCTGACATTATAACCCAACCATTAAGTACATCCTAAAGACTTCAGTTTAACATCTTTTGTCAATGGGACAATTCTCCATAGAACAAGATTTATTTTGACTTAAAAAGTTCATTCCTCACATGTTAGTCGTGTATCACTCACATCAATCTTTAATACAAGTTTAACTTGCCCAAGCGGCGCAATCCATATTAAACTCTCCAACTTCTCATATTTCCAATGTTATAGTATTCGGTGCATCACATTGCCCTTCAGCCAGATTACCAAAGTATTTTCTGGAGTGTTAAACGAGCTAAAGCTTTGCTCATGTCTTATGGGTAACAATAAAAATGAGAAGATTTATTTAGACATATTGAATAATTTACAAGAAGCGATTTCAGGGTCAGAACTGTGGTATAACATAATAGACAGTTAAAGGAACCTGCTCACCTGGTGCTCAACATCATTCTTTGCTGGTTGTTACTACATTATCACTATCGCAACAACTATTTTCCTTGTTCAACTGCCAAGCCTACCCTTTAACTTAAACGCGCACATACAGACCTTTCACTAAATATATAAATCCATGAATTTACCAGACCACTTTGATATTGCAGCCTTGTGTCTTTCTTGTAATGGAACAGGTTACAATGCTAATTAGAAAAAAGCCATAAATGTTAAATGTAGCATTTAAAGCTGCATATAATTTCAGATCAAACAAGATACTGATGGTCAGGTAATTACAACTCACAAAAGTCAAACCTACAAGTGAAAAAGCCCAAGTCTAAAGCTTACAAGGAGAGAATGTCGGTGTTAATTGCAGAAGATGCCGCAGAATCTCTCATGGTAGAAATGTATAAGATTTAGGATATTCCAGAGGCTTAACTTCTAATTTTGATTTAGTTACACAATAATTAGTTGGCTTGGACAGTACACTGCTGTCCATTGCACTAAAACCTTTGAGAAGGTTGTGATACTCATTGCAGTATTAGGGGGCCAGTAGCCCCAAAGAAGAGCACTTTTTATCACTCACCTCCCTTCTTTGACACTTTGAATCTACAGTGGAAAATTATGATGGCGCAAATGAAACTCACAGTTCTGAGTATTTAACCTAAAATAACAATAAGTAGAATGTAACTTTAGTAAGATGAGGTTTTTAATTCTTAATGGCCCAGCAATATATCCTTACCAACCCTCTATGGTAGAGAAAATAGAGACCAACGCTATTTGCATCCATTTTATATGGATTGTTATGGTGTACAGCATGTTGGAACTAGCACTTGAGCATTAAATCCAAAATACCTAGGTCGTTTTCATTAAGACTAAGGTACTTTATGAATACAGTAACTTTTGAGAAAAAAAAACTGTATTTAAATATAAATTTTATAAAATATATCTAAAAGTAAACTTTAGTATTTTTTATTTCAGTTAAAAAAACCTTCAGCCAATATCATTTGTTTTTGTAAGCTTTGGAAGGCCACGGTCAAAAAAGTTCCCTTTAACAATGGTTAATCCACTCCTGATATGCTCCTCCAGATTCAACCTTCCCATTGATGCAAAAATTTGATGACTTAATATCACTGATGGAATTCAGGTCATAAAGATATTACTAGAAAATACAGGAATGCTAAGGATTTAGCTTTATTATAGTTTACATAAAATCATTTATTAGCCAATTAGAACTGAGACACAATAGAATAGACATACTAATAAAAAAAATCCATTATTGACAAGTAGTTGCTAATGTTGTAGCAAAGTAGTTGGTAATAATGATAAAAATACCAGGGCCGTGGGGCAAGGTAAACAAATTTATTAGTGATTCAAGAGTTACATTAGCAGGGTTAAGAATTTTACCATGATTCATTGTACTAGCAATTGGACGTGCTGAGATGAGGTAACTAAAAGTATCACATATTACAGATTGAAGGGGAGGATACCCCAGTGGCAGAATATGGACCCTTTACCACTGCATCCCCAAGTTCGATTCTGGTACAGGAACTTTGGGTAGGGGATGACTATGACTGTGTTGGTTTTGCGCACCAATTCCCCAAAATGAGATAGAAAATAACAAAGGCGGTCCATGGAGTTCCTGGCCTATCATATGCTGTGCATGGAGGTTTTACAGTTTTTATCCTCCTTTCCCATTTTCTTCAATTCTCTTCATCAGTGTGATATGATCCACAGGTCAGCCCACATTGAAAAAAATACATATTACAGATTGACACCAACACAACAACAATGTAGGTTGATCAGAGCCTCTGTCTACATAAAAGTTATATACAAAATTATTTAAGTAAGCTATTTGATCAGATGGTTAGTCAGACCAAATTGAAACATGGATCCTATATGGCCCCTCAGATCCATACTATGTTTCATCGCCATATGCTCAGACAGCAGAAAAGCCCTCCCATATCAGGAGTAAAACCAGAAAGTGCCAGAATATTACTATGGTAATGAAATAAGGACATGTGCTTTTTCATTTCATTACTTAAAATAAATTTAACCATTTTTATTTCAAATTTAATGATCATATTATAGTAAGACAAATTAAGGTGTAATTATATGCCCTAGAAGTACTATAGCCACAAAATATTATAATGACCTGAAGGTTGTTCAGGCTTTGGAACTTATAGTCTAATGGGTGCGCCTGTTATGGGTGCTTTACAGGTTCACGATCACATTCCTCCGTGTAAGCCATTTTCATTTTTTGCCCTTGAACGTGAGTTTGTGACCAAAATTTGCAGCATTCCAGAGCTGTTACACCCTATGATTTTGGGGGTAGGTTGGTGGCGCCATCAATAAGTGCATTTGGACTTTGAAAGAAACATGCTAGCTTTACATCAGTCCTTTTATAAGTGCTCTTGACTGTAAGAAGAGGTTCAAAATTGTATTTGAAGCTGTAAAATTAGCGGAGAGGTCAATAAAGATGAAAGGATGGGGCTAATAATCCAAGTTATTGAGCTATAAGGATTAATATATATAGGGCGAGTGGGGCCAGAATGCTATGAAGACCTCCATAGCTCCATAAATCTAGGATTTTCCAAGTCCTTCTGAAACAACTGCTTAGTCGACATCTTCATTGTTCTTTGTCAATGATGTCCTCATGACTACATTGAGGGGAGTTGCGACTTTCATGATTAAAAAGCAGAGGGGCAATTCAAGAAGGTATCACAGTCAACTCCTGTGCTCATTATGTATCCTGATCGAAATCTCCCATTAGTGCCTTCAGTGACAGGTTTCAAATGAAAAGGCTCAAGGGTTGACTTATGGAGGCTTGATTTAGGAAAGGGAACTCACCTCTCTCATTATATTAAACCTGAAAATGCCACCTAAAGATGCTGTGGGAGGGGGATATAGGGTCAAAGGAATTGGGCATGGACTCATTTGATCACTGTCCCTTGGGTAACGTCAGCAATAAAGTATTTTGGAATTCACCTAGTGAGTGACATGGTAGGATCTGTACTAAAGAACGTCAAGTTTGCTCAGTTGTCCTCCAGCTCAATGGTGATAGAAAAGGATTATGTCGCCTACCAGAATCTCAGTAAAGAGGGTTTACAATATTGGCGCAGGATGTCTTCTTTAGTGTAGTGGTAATATTCCCTAAGTGTGAAGTCTTGAAGCTGGATGATTCTATTGTCTAAGGACATCATAGTCAAATTGGAGTTTTCAGGTACTGAACAATATAGTAGGAGTTAAATGCTACTTGGCAGCCTACTGTAAGACAATATAGAGCTTTGAAGGGGACATCTTGATTATTCGATGGTAACTTATTCAATAAGCTATCAAAACGCTGGAAAGGTAGTTATTAAGTGCTTAGGGCTTGAAGTGGCCATATGTGAGATTTTGATGATTGACTCAAAAATAAACCCTTTAAGGAAACCATCAATTCTAATAGATTAATCCCATTGATAAATCCTTTGATTCTTCCTAATTTATCTGCATATCTAAATATATTCCAAGACTGCCTCATTTGTACTTAAATCTTCCTTATTATCATAGCTAATAATAGCTATGATATAATTACATTATGGCCGATTATGGGAACCACTTGGGTGAACAAAGTGAATCTATGGCAAAAACCTAATTGCATTTTTTTTAATGAAAAAATGACTAATGAGTTCCTTTTTTAATGTATGGCAATCATATTGATTGGCACAATAGTACTTGCACATGGATGGCCTGAATAGGGAGTACCTATTACTATTGAGTGGCCTGCTGCCATCCCAATTAGCGGCATCATAATTTTAAACTCTAGATTTTTATTCTCCCCATTATTTGTATTTTGTCAGATATATGATGAAATATAATTGGGCTGATTGAGAGGCAAACATACACCTCTTAGGTGCTAATATTAATCCTAATAATCTTCCCAATTATGAGAGTAGTAGTGTCTCCAATTGGGCTGAAACAATTGTATTTTAGTTATTCAAGGGCCAAATTAACTTATGGGTATTTTTATAACCACTGCTATAAATCATAGCAGATTTCATGGTTTAATGAACTCATCTATTAGATGAGTATGACCAGGAGATGCACTAGAGGTTTAAAATACTGGCGCCTGGCCCTAAAATAAATCACCATCTTTCCATATATTCATATTTTCATCATATTTTTATTTGGTTTTCATATTAAGAAGTGTAGGCAAGCATTCAGGGGGAGCTTGTCATAATTACCTGTGTCTGGAGAGTTCCCGATTATAGAGGGAAAACATACCCAAAAGAATACCAGAAGAGTCATTTATTGTTGTTTAGCTTTGTGAGCTTCTGTATGGCTAGAAAATACCATAAGACATACCATAATTGAGGATTTATCAGCCAATACTCTTCCTGACTATTAAAACAGGATTACATTAATATGCGAGCTAGTCCTCAGATCTTACACCATTTTTTGCAAAATTAGAAACAAGTCTTCTATTTTCCATTTCAATGCCCCATTGGGTGAAGGATTATATGAGCAGTAAACTTTTTAAGTTCCAAAGGCAAAGTTAGTTCTAAGACTATTTGTGATTTAAAGTTTTGTCTATTGTCCAAAAAGTAAAGTTTGCTGGCATCCTTGCTGAGTTGAAATAGTTTAGATAAGGAATAAGACTGTGGCCTTCACGGTGGCAGCTGGAACAGAAAATCGCAAATCCATTTGAATAAAAAAGGCTACATCTATTATAGTATACTTGTTTTTATGTAAACCAATGGGCAAAGGGCCCACCACATTAATGCTGACAACAATAGAAGGACACAATTGATCCAAAACAAAATGTTGATGCCAAGGGCTAGTCCAATCTTGACTACAACCAGTAAACAAGGATCTAAAACCTCTTTGAAGGTCTCAACCATCTGGTCCTAATAAAGCATTTTCTTATAATTTTGTAAGTATTTTTCACTTCTCCATGTCCCACGGTAAAGTGTCCTTTAAGGGCGGCATCAGTTTTAGAATAAAAGCATATATAAGGAATTCATTTTTTGTCAACCCTCATATACACCATTTCTTCTTTAAACTGAGTGTCACAAAATCGACCATGGGCACCGCTAATGTGCCAGGCCAACCAGTATGAAGACTGGTGGCCCTTTGCTGTTTCGCCTTCATTGGAATACCAACCCTACAAATCCGCGTTTAACCCACCAACTAACCATCAACGGCTTCACCTTTAGCCCCAGGTGTCCTTGGAGTGTGAACCGGCAAGTCCTGCCCCCTTTCTGGGCGTCTCAGGTACTTCCACACTGCCTCACCCTTGCAACCCTTCACCAACCCATCTGGGAATGCCCCAGCGAGTCCATCCCCCCTTCTTGGGCAGCTATTGCACTTTCGCGCTGCACCCTGCAAGGTTGGCGGCCAGTCAGCGCATCCGCTGGTAGTAAGCTGTCCAGGTTCCCACTGGTTCCTCATAGGGAGGAGGCATGGGAGCTGGCAGCGCTGGCCACTCCAGGCGTGATCACCCACACCTATTGGGGATACCCAGTCCTATCTGATTCTACTCACACAGGGTATTAGCCACTGTTAAATAAAAGTAAGATTGGTGCAAGAGAGATGTTTATTAAGAGAGAATGAACGACTATTTATACTACTTTCAGGGCTACTGCGCCCAAGTACTCTTTGGCCAATAAAATACTGGAAACCCCATCAGCCTCTTGTTTTAAACCTCTATCAAATTGTAAAGTCATTCATTCATACTTTATAGTGATTACCTCCAGATCCGCTCATCTGATCAACAAATATTAAATTAAATCAATCCATCCTCAGCATAAGTTGCTGGTTGATCATATATAAATTCATAATCAAATAGGACTTTGAGCATCCTCAGCATGAGGCGCCGGTGCTCCAAATTAGTTGGCAGAACCATTTTCAGATAATTTGCAATGGATTCATCGGCTTTCCGCTGGAAACTCCCACAAAAATCTTTATATGGTATTTTGGCAGCGAATTCAGGTTCTGCTAAACCAAAACTTGATTAAATTATAACATTAAATGATAACAAACTAGGCGATTAGCCAGCAATTATGCTTGACTAGCCAAACCCCTAATCCTGATACTATTGGAAGGATCCATCTGGTTAAAATACCCACAGAGTGTCTTGGGTTATTTTCCATAGCTCAGTTTGATCTCTGAAGCTTTTAACTCCCACTGTTCAGGGACAGACATTATAATTATATAGTCAGGTTTATAAAGTGGGTAAAGCACAAGGACTGGCATCACTAAAGACAATCAGCATTATAATGAATTGCTACTGCATAATATATGAGAGTAAAATTGTAGTTCTTTAGTCTTAGTTCTCTACTCGCTAATCAACCACCCAGGCCCATTATTTGGTGTAGCTAATGGAGTGTGGTGTGGTCTAAGATGATTGTAAAGAGGGTACTGTTTAGGTAGGGCCAGAAATGATTGCCAATAAAACAGCCAGGCACTTACACTCAGTAACATTATAATTTCATTTTCCTTGTTCAGGGTCTTGCTAAAGTAAGCCACTGGATCTTTGATTTGATCTCTATTGTGTTGATCTAGGATAGCCTCAACTGCGACGTCTCTATTGATGCAAATAGTAAAAATGGTAAGTTGAATGTGGAAACTAAGATAATTTTTGTACAAGGGCAGTCCTCAATGTAAAAAAGCTGTTCTTGTTCAGGCCACCTCTCAAAAAGAACCTTTTTCTGTAGAAGGTAAGCAAGGGATCTAGTTAGTTCAGTAAACCAAGGAAAAACTGACAATAAAATCCCACCATGCCCAGCAAACTATAATTACCATGCGTCTTTGGGGGAGCAACATCTTCTTAATGGCAGCGACTTATCCAGGATGGGCTGAAGTCCATATTTAGAACCTTGTGTATAAGAAATTCATTTCAGATTGGAAAAAAGAGCACTCTGAAGGCTTGAGCTTTATGGAGGCTTTTTAGACTATTAAAGCTTTCCAGAGATGTTCCATGTGACCATTAAAGTTTCATAAAAAAATCAGTAATTTCATTGAGTCATACAAGGACATAGACTAGCTTAAAAGGTAATAGGTTCCCTTCCATGGCGCGTTGGAAGGTAATGGGCGCATTGCAAAGGCCCTGAGGCATCCTGGTAGGCTCAAATAGCCCTTTCTTGGTTATGAGTACGCATTTGGATCGTTTTTAAGGTGCTAGCTCTACTGCCAGCATCCTCTAGTAAGATCCATGGTGGAAAAATAATGTGACCTGGCAAGCAAGTGGAGAGAGTCATTAATCCAGGGCATCAGTAACTGTTTTTTGGTAATGGAGTTAAGCCTATGATAGTCCATCAATATGCAATGACTACCATCTTTCTTCTGAACTAACAAGAGAGGGGCGTCTAAAGGGCTACAGGAAGGCACCCGTACCCTGCTTCAAGTAGCTGTTTAAGTCCAACAGCCACCTGAACTTCTTCACCTTACTCTTTCAATAGGAATGAGATCAGATGGGCTGAGCATCCCCAGCATCAACATGATGTAAAACACCTTTCATTTTTCTAAAAAATATGTGGAAGTTGGAAAGAGTTCAAAGTATTCTTCCAGTTATTGCCCAAACTTGGTTCCGTTGCTTGATGGCAAGCTCTTTCCCAATAGAGGTATCAAATAGAGCTTCTGATGGGGTGACTATAGCTCAATTTCCCCTATCTTCCAAATTTATGTAAGTTATCAATGGCTTCTAAAGCAATTTATTCAAGGTACGCCGACCAGGGGACGGAAAGTACTGAATCACAACACCCAAAATGACAAAAAAACTACTAACCAAGTGGGAAGTGAAAACCGCTAACCCACCATAGCAGAGGGTAAAGAGGGGTTGGGGGGTTGGTTTTCAGAAAGACCCGCCTCGATCATGGGATGTTGGTTACAGTACCAGACCAGAGCAGAGAGCCAGAGCGTTGGGACATCCGCATAGTAGGGTGGAGGTCAGCATAGTAAGAGTTTTCCACCTCCTCACTAAGATAATGACGGGAAAGTGATTCAACAAAAGCTGCGAGGAGAACTTCAGCTTCTTTGCGGGCTTCAGGAAGTTGGGTGAAAAGGGAGATACTGTGGCGGGTGATTTTGGATGAGGGGTTGAATGAAGCAAGCGTTGCGACATTCATAACAGAAACTTCAGCATCATCAAATAGTTTTGAGATGTCACTGCAGGGAGATTCAGGGAAGTTGGGGGGGAAGAAGAGGGTGGGCAGGCCATGCTGGAACTGAGCCACTGACTGGGCCACCGCGGTGTGTAGTTTTGGGCACTGAGGAGAGGCCACCGCAGCTAAGGCGAGCTGTTGGTCACTTTGGAAGGGGGCTGTATTGGGCAGGGGAGCGAAATGGTGAAGGTAGGGGTTTCATTGAAGTCAGGAAGGAATAATTCTTCCCAATCATAATTGAATTGGCAGAGAGGTTGACCTGTATGCTTACTAATGAGCACATTACCTGATTCTTTAGTCTTAGCCAATAGATCCCATGGATTTTGGTTCACTGGAATAGTGGCGTTCAAATTTAAGTGGGCGGGATTGGGCGAATGGGCGCTGCTTGGGTGCTAATGGTGGTCCAAGCATTGCTCTGATTGGCTGGGGTGTATTTAGGTGAGAGAGTGAGGCTGGAGGTTTTGGGTGGGCTGATTTTCCACGCAGGCCCACTGAACGAGATTGGAGGGTGGGAGGGGGCAGCAAAGCGCCCCATACTGAAACTCCAGAGGGGGGCTCAGAAGCCGCATCAGCGGAATTGGCCTGAGGGCACACTTTTTTGCATGGTTGAGGCCAAAGCACAGGGAACAAATCTGCCTACCATTATTGATCCAAGCCCAAAAGAAATGATCAGGTGCTGCAGCCACACTAGCGTGAGGTGGGATTTGTTGGGCTATGGTAGGGTGGTGTGGGATGATGGTGGCTGTTGCACGAGGAGCAGCAAGGCGCTCCGCACCAGATGGAATGGCAAAGATGAGGTTGGGATGAGTACCATAAGCCATAAGCCCCGCGACCAACTAGTCATACAAAACCTGGGGTGGAAGGTGGGATGGGAGATTTGCAAAGGATACCACCAGCGTGGTGTCTGAAGGGAGGCGAGTACGTGTTGTGGGAATGGGGGTTTTTTGAAAATTAGAGGAGTTTGTGCTGCCGCTTCAGCATCCTCCTCAGATTGGAACCCAACGTCAAAGCAGCCCTTAAAAGGGCGTAAATCTATAAGCCAGCTGGCGCAAAGGCCACAGTGGCTAGGTTAATAATTGCCTTATCAGCATATGGGAACAAACGCCCATATTACACTCTGAGGAAATAGCGAATGGCGGAGTGAGGGAGGGCGAGAGGATGGGGGTGAGAAGGGTGGACGCGCGCCAGGTTGAGCGCTAAGTTCCGTGGGGACAAAACGGTTGTTAGCGGTGGGTAGGCTGTTTAAGCCCGTCTGAACGCGCTTGCCCTTGGGGCAGAAAATGCTAGGTGGGGGTGCACCGCTGCCCCACACTGGGGTGGCAGGCGGCGGAGCCAAGGACATCAAAGAATAGGTTTGGGAAGACGGCTGTGGATAAATAAAACTTAAAATTTAGATCGCTCAAAAGTGAATTTGAGCGGTAAAAGAAAGTTATGGCTTCTAAAGCAAGTAGGCAAAAAACAGCTGAATATTAGGACACAATAACCTGGGTTTGTCAGTGAGGTTGGACACTAGCATTTATATGGATTCGACATAAGTAGGATCTAAAATTCCTGGGCAGGTCAGGATCTCCTTGACATATGGGTTATTCATGACTCATACTTCTAGCAATTTTCCAGAGGGAGTAATGATATTTAACCCTGGTGCCAACAATAAATTGGGATTTTGGCAGTATAATAGTTGGCTTGGGCAGATAGGCAAGCCCTCTTGGCCATCTAATGCTGGAGGGGGTATCCATAATTGAGAGCCCATCACATATATTGAGCCTGTCAATACAAATTTTGCTTTCCAATAGACAGATATGAACATTAACTTTTGTTTTGCAGTCATGAGTGGTCTCAAGACCATTGAGCCGTATGTCCCATGAATGATAAGAATCTTTCATAATATTTCACAACGGTGGAATAGTCATGTAGAAACTGGGTTCTGAGGAGTAGATTAAAATTAGGGTTATCTAATGCAACGGCTGAGGTAATCAAGGACAACTTGAAAAAGAAAATAAGCAGAAAGTAGTATGCTCCAATTGACTGAGTGCATTGTGGCCCAGATGTGCCATATTTCATGTAGTGAGGTAGGTTAGGAGCTACCTTGTTGCGTTCTATAATTTTAGATGAAATGACAGTTATGGGGAACCACTGTTGACAATGGCATGGACAGGAACCATTTTGCACTATTTAAGTGACTTGTGTGACTAAACTTCAAAGTAAGGGGCAGCGTGGCAAACATAGGAGATTCATCAGAAGAAGAGTAAATAGTATTGAGTTGATTAATATCTACAGGTACCAATTCATCTTTCCATGACATGTCAATATCAGATTTATTAGAGGTCATTAAACATTTTTGAGGTGGTACAGGGATTTCATCATGAAGCGCCTCATCCTTCATGCTGATTACCCCTTTTCCCAACTCCTTGAGAAGTCTTCAACAATAGTTGACACCATGATAGGATCCATTACAATAAGTGCACTGAGGTTTGGTATTCTTCTGGTTCTCAACAATTAGATTCAAGAATGGCCAGGAGATGCAGACGTGGAGGATTTGAAACATAAGGTAGACCATGTATTTTGTTAAAAGATTTTTTTAAATTTTCAATTATAGGTGTAGTTACTCTTCCAGCTAATCATATGCATTTAGAACTTTGGATATGATCCCAACGTGTAGATTAGGAGTTGATGGCGTAGTCCAGAATAATATAATCAGTTGGTAACAAAAGATTGTTCTTGAGCTATAAAATCACTTAGAAAAGTCCAAAAAGACTTTCTCCTTTGTTAGAAAAGTGGCCATAAACGCCTGCTTTTGATTGGTTAAGGTCTGGTTACTTCCAAATCCTAGATTAGAGCAGTAGGACATTGATCCCAAGTGTGAAATTCCTTTAAATAGGGAGTCATATTTTCAAGGGCTATGCTATACAGACAGTAGTGGATGTGCTTTACCTTCTGATGCTCAGTGGCCTCCTCCATCAAGCTCTCATAAGAGTACCAAAAGGAGGCGATACTTTACTGTTCCGTGGTAAGTCTATCCTTAAAACTAGACTTAATGTTAAAGAAAATAAGATTAGAAAGTGTATTAATGGAAAGGACTGAAGAAAGCTCAGAAATCTTGGTTTTCGCATAGTTGCAAGGGGCTTGTTGGTCCAATTGTCATCTAAATCCTACTAGGTCCTTCTGACCTTTCTCCCAATGGCGGTTTAGAGAATTAAAAGAGGCCTTAGGAATAACTTTCTCATTCAGAGCTTATATCTTTGGTACATTGGAGGTGCAGCTGACTTTCTCAATCAATTAAGTGAGTTTGAAACCTTTTCAAATTTGCTAAAGCTACAATTTGCAGCTATTAGTGAGTTTGGTGAATGTGCTGAAGTTACACATCTTGTCCAATAAAGCATCAATTTAGTCTGGATCAAGGGGGACCCCATCTAAGTGGAGCTTGTATCCTTGGGCCACATTTACTATTTAGTCTCATATGAGTGCAAGTGCCATCAGGATGTGTTGTTTCCAGGTTTCCTAGGATTGTCGATAGCGAGTATCAAGGAACTATATTGTCAAGGACTGGTGTATCCTTGACCTGGTTTGTGGCAATTAACTGTGAGTTAGAATAACCAAGGCTTTAAGCAAGCATGACAAGGATGCTAGATGTGTTTAAGTACAAGAACTGGTGACTATACTAGAGATTGAGTCACTCACTGATAAGTTTTTATTAAAGAAAAGGTGGGATGGATATACCTGAAAGATAGGGTAGTAGATCGGGTTTGATAACAACATAGTAAACAACTTAGATAATAAGTACATTTTAAGAGTATATTTTATTTACCTCAAAGTTTTAAAAAATAGTATGCCTTAGTTATATAAGCCTATTGACTTCCTGGATTTACTAAAGTTTAACTAATTTTTGAGAGTGGTACTATTATTCTTCTGAGCTTATGTAATCACTGTTTACACACAATTTCAAAAGATAATTGGAATCGTCTCTCTTTTTACAAATTTAGTTTGTTATTAAAATTAATTGACTCAATAACAAAGCATTTGAATTTTGATATGCTTTTAATTGTACCAAACTTGTTGCTATTAGTTTTTGAATACAATAATAAATCTTTTACCACATACTTTCTTGATTTGATAGAATTTATCTGGAATATCTGGAATCACATTTATGTCGGGCTTTTCCTTTACATCATTCCCCACCAAGGCTAAACCTACCTGAGAGCCTTCTTTTCCCATTTCTTCATCAGCTTTTATGCATTCTTTAGAATTTCCTCAAGCTCCCAGATACTCACTTCATCGGGATATCTACCCATATGGTCAGATATTGTACTTGACAAAAATGTGTTCATCAACCTTTAATAGACTCCACCTCATACTCAGGACAGGTAACTTTGATCAGTGGGGGTGTTAACTCTTTGAATCTCAGGCGTGGTAGGGAACTTCCTTTTTTGTGCAAGAGGGAATGATGATTATATTGTGGATTTTCAACTTTCAGGTAGCACAAGATGATAAGCCACTTTCCCTATAACCTCTGTGACCTTGTATGGTCCTATGCGCTGATGAGCAATCTTTTGACATGGTACATCCAAAGGAATATTGAGAGCATTCATTTAAACTTGGATATCTACCTCCAACACTTTGACAGGCAAACGATTCTTATCCGCAAATCCTTTGTATGTACAGCTCAGTTCAGATTTACCAAGAAAAGTACATGAGTTTTGATGAATGTTTCTCATAAATTCCCTTCCATGGGAATTGTCTGATCCAACATATAGCAATGGTTCACAGTTCAAAACATGCCCATAGTTAGTTTTGAATAGTGAATTATAATGGATGAATGGTCTAGAGTGTTATAACAGAATGGGCCATAGGCAACAACTCTTCCCAGTTGAACTGCTCCGCATTAACTTAGCATCTCAGGTACTACTCCAGCACCTTTTAACTCTCTTTTTCTGTCCATCAGTATGTGGATGGTGTGCGGTTGAAAAAAATCTCTTGATTCCAAGGTCTGCAAGGAGCTGTTTTAAATAGTTTGATGTTAAATGAGGCCCTCTTTCAGAAATTACCTCCTTAGGAGTACCATGATGCAGGAATACATTTTGCAAAAACAGTCAAGGTATATCTTTGTCTGTTATATTGGTAGTAGTTGGGATAAAATAAGCCAATTTAGGGAATTTTATATACCACAACTAATAATGCTTTAATCATTGGGAATGGGATAGCTTTAAACAATATCCAAATATATTGACTCCCATGGCTTTTGTGCAATTGATAATGGTTGCAATTGTCCTTCAGGAAGTCCTCTACGAGCCTTGGTGCGCCCACAAACCTCACATACAGACGCATATCTTAAGACAATTCCCCTAGAACCAAGATAATGGTAAGTTCTTTAAATCTGGTGTATAATTTGATTCCTTCCAGGGTGTTATTCCATGCCTACATCGTTGTGCTCTCTTATGACTTCCAAATTAAAATCTGCTGGTACATGAAAACAGCCACTCCAACTTACTGACTCTTTAAAAAGTACCCTTTTTGTACCATAAACTGTCTAAGTTTTGAATAAGATCCTTCTTCACTTACTGACAGAAAGAATCAGCATTCTGAACATTTAAAATATCATCCCACGGCCCATTAGTAACAGATGAGATAATAATGCAGCGGGATCCTTGGCTCAAGAAACACCTATATTAGACCCAGTAATTTCAATTTCTTCAGGTTTCATGTCAGGACGACGGCTTAGGGAATCTGGAACCACTTTAACCTAACCATGTTTGTAACTAATGTCCAAATCATAAACAGCCAGAGTAAGTGCCCATCTGGCCTGACGCTGGTTTAATTGCCGTGGGATGAAAAAGTAAGTCAAATTCTTATGGTTTGTTAAACTTTCATTAAATACTTTACCCAAACAGGTACTGAAGCTAGCGCTTTAGACTTTGAATGATGGCCAACATATTCTTGTGATAGATAGGATGGTTGTATTCCTCTGAGATGAATTTCTTGTAAATAGTAGGCTGCGGGATGCAGCCTACTATCATCTCCTCCTACAACAAAACTCCCCTAAGATCATATCCTGAAGCAACATCTCGACCAAAAATGGATTATCAATGTGGGAATGGCTAACACTGGGTCAGACATAAAGCAGCCTTCAGTCAGAAAGATATTTCGCCAACTGGGGCCATTTAAAAGTAACACTTGATGTGAGCCGTGGAAAGGTTAAGCAATTTAATTAATAATTTTTTAAAATCCCTAAAAAATTTGGCAAGCCTAAAGTTCCGCAAATATCTTTTTGGCTAGTAGGTGTAGCCAAGCTTTAATGGCATCCACCTTGGATGGTGCCATTGTAAACCCATCATACCTATAACAAAACCAAGAAATTCAAACTTTTCCTTTGTTAAACTTAATCTGAAAGCTTGACATGAAATTTATAATCCTCAATATCTCAAAGATTGATTGTATATGGTAAGGATGTTCTTTTGAAAATCTGCTATAAGTCCAAAGTATCATCAAAGTAAGCCATACAGAACTTGTCCATTTACCCGCCTTATACCGTTTTGATCATTTGCTGGAACATTCTAGATATGTTGAAAGGGCCAATTGTATGAAAAGATACTCATACAACCCAAACCTTGTCTTGATGCCATTTTCCATTCATCGCCTTCCCTAATCCTGATCTGGCTAAATGTATCCCATAGGTGCATTTTTCTAAAATATAGTTACCCCATAAAGCTGATCAGCCAAGTAATTAGCATCAGGTTTAGGATATTGGTTCTTAATGGTGATATCATCCAACTTATGATAGCCACGAATGGACGCAAACCCTCCATCTTTATTGCTTAAAAATAAAAGTTATAAACATGGGGACTGGGACACCCATGTGAAACCCAGTTCTAAAATAGTGTCCACAAACTCACATAACGCCGTCTGTTCCAGTTAGTTGCAGCTATATACTGGTCCATGAGTAGGCTAATTCCACTCTACAAGATCTATTGCATGACCAAAATGGCTGTGGGATGGAAGTAAAGTCATCTTTTATTTGCTAACTGTCATGATTTCGCCAAATTCTCTTGTCTCTGGAAATTCTATTCCATTTGATTCTCCCAGAATCATCAGAAGGACAGTATAATTTATCTGAATCTATCAAGGTTAATAAGAACGATCAGCCTCATCCTGATCAATTGATTGAATATTCAATTGCTCAGCAATTAATTAGCTCTGATAGATCACAAACCATATCAAAACCTATAAATATCCCATCCTTTCAATAACAAAAATTAGGTCGATTTATAACCTGCTTTTACTTTAATGTATCACTTTTTGGAGAATCCACTTAAAGTAACTTTGAGAGAAAACCTGCCCCATAGGAAGTATAATTTAAAAATTCCAGAGTGGTGCTCACTACAAGGGGCACTCTGAGTTACGCATCAGTGAAAACAACTATCACTAATATGGATTCTCAATTTTTCAACAGAAAAAGCTCAAGACCTTTAGCAAGGCAGTATATTATGATGGGTCTGTTCAACTGGAAACTGTAACGCACAGGATTTTGCCAATATGAGACAAATGAGTTGGGCAGCACCAGCCATGTTACCGACCACATGACTGATAATACCGCTGAAAACCACCCTCTCACCCATCCGCCATTTCTTGAATTTGCGACCTATTTGCAGACCAAAGTTCCAGCAATGCTGCAAGCAAGCAGAATAGCCTGACCCCAAGATAGGGCCACAAATGAGGCCAATGCCTGGCCTATCTCACTTGCTGAGCTCATTATTCTGGCTTTCAATTGAAATAAACTTTTAAATAAATTTTCTTAAGCAAGCAATGTGCTTTTTATTTTGATAAAATTTTGTTTGAGAAAACGAAACTGTATTTGCAGATACTGTTTCCTGATTTATAAAGCATTTTTGATAGTTTAAAGTATTGCAAAAAGCCCTAAATTAGGCTTTCAAGAGACATTTAAACTGTGGCTTGGGAAAGTCCCATATCCCACATGATGACCATATGAAGGATTCAGAACACCAGACGCTCAATGCACCAGATCAGTACCCAGTCTGCGATCCTCAAATCCTTACCTACAATTGCCTTTTCTAAAGACTTTTGAAATTGATCTGATTCTCTTAATTTGACCTTTGAATTTGTACTCAAATTCGAATCAATATTCACAAAAAAAAATTTGCAGATCAGGGTGGCCCTGATCCATCACATCACCCCCTGCAAATCCAGGAACTCTTGGATCTTCTTGGGGCATCGCACGCACTCCATCAGAGTCTGCCAGGCTGCTTCCTCCACCAGATATCCCTTCCACTTAACCAGGAACTGCTGGCAACCCCTCGCCTAATGCTCCCTCAGAATCCACTTGACCTTGAACTCTTGATTGTACTCCTCCCATGGGTTCAATGGCCCAGGTCGCTCCAGTCCCTGCCCTCAAAACCCTCAGAGTTGAGAACCATGGATCACTGGATGAGCCTTAGACCCTTCTGGGAGGTCTAATTTGAATGTCACCTTGTTAATAACACAGATCACCCTATAGGGCCCTAAGAACTTTAGTCCAAGTTGCTGGCTCTTCACTGATACCATGTAATTTTTTGCCGCCACCAATACTCACTCCCCTGGCGCAAATGATGGGTCTGGTGCTCTCAGCTGATCCACATACCATTTTTGTCTTGCTTTGGCACGCTCCAGGTTATTCTGCATCCTTTTCCCAATTTCTGTCATTCTTCAGGCTACTTCATCCACGCCCTGGCATATCACACTGTTGGATTTGATCTGTGATTAGCAAAGAATGGTGACATCCCTATTGACGCTTGGTGGTGGTTATTATAGGTGAATTGAGCCAGTCTATCCAAGTAACCCAGTCATCCTGCTGATCTAAGATATAACATTGGAGGTATTGCTCCAATATTTGGTTTACTCTTTCTGTTTGGCCATCAGACTGAGGATGGTACGCTGAAGCCCTACACGGGCGGATCTTTAAATTACTGAGCAAGTTCAACCAGAATTTTGATATGAATTGGGGACCGCGATCCAAAATGATTTCTGCTGGTAAGCAATGATGGGCAAATATCTCATCAATGAAGATCTTTGCGTTGTCTTTGGCTGAGAATTTCCAAGTGCATGGGTTAATTTGGCGTATTTTGTTAATCGGTTAACCACAACCATTATTGCATCCTTCCTCTGGCTCTTAGGTAATCCTGTGATAAAATCCACACTAAATGACCCCCACAAACGACTCAAAATTTGGAGCAGAACTAACTTACCCGCAGGCTGTTTTTGTGAAGGCTTTGAACGCGCACAAACCAGGCATTCCACCACGTATTTTTTATATCCTTCTATAGACCAGCCCACGAATATTTCCACCTCACCAGGTCAATCATCTTTTCCACCCTAGGTGTCCCGCCAGTGGATGGTCGTGTGACGCCTGCAGCATTTCACACTGCAATAATGGCTTGGCACATATCTGCAAGTAATGGCATATGATCTCTTTTTTTCCATAAGTCTGATGATGGCCATGCCACTGGCCTTCCACCATTTCCGCCCATAACCACTTCCTAAATAGTGTCCTCCTCTGCTTACTTCAGATCTCCCTTTCCAGCTCATCCTCCTCACTTACCATCATGGCGAATTGGTCTTCCCAAAACATGGTCGCCATGTTGTACTTTTCCAACTCAGTCTTATTGTACACCAGACCTGAATCCTGGCTCAACCAATCCGCTATAGTGTTAACCACTCCCGGGTATTATTACACTCAAAAATCAAGATGAGCCAGCTCTACGTGCCAACAGACTTGGCACTGACTCATTTTCCTTGGCTCTCAGTAATATTCCAGCACCCAATGATCCATATAGACTATGAAGGTGTGTCAAGCATACAATAAGTGGTGCTGCCACTCCTGCAGCGCTGCAACCACCGCTAAAAGCTCCTTGTCATATATTGGGTAATTTGTTTCCACTGGAATTATTTTTTGGATGAAATAACAAACCAGGTGTTCTACCTCATCTTTCCCCTTCTATAGGAGTATTGCTCCTATGGCGAAATTTGAAGCATCCATTTTGACCATGTAAGGTTTTCCCAGATCAGGATGGGCAAGGACTGGCACCAAAATGAGCTTTAATTTTAGTAAATTGAACTCTTGCTCCTCTTCCTCCCCCATATGAATGGTACGTCCCGCATTAATTGCATAAGGGGAAAGGCTAACTTTGATAGGTCTTTGATGAACCGCTGGAGGAAATTTACCATCCCCAAAAAAACTCCTCATACCCATCTGATCCGTTGGTGCCTTACAAGCGCATCGCCTTAATCTTATCTGGGCATATCCCTAGGCCTTTCCCAAATACCACATTCCCCAGGAATCTCACCAATGTTTGATTAAACTCACATTTCGAAGGTTTCAACTGTAATCCCGCCCCAGCCAACGCCTCTAGGACTGCCCGCACATCTCGTACATGAGCCTCCTTGGAATGTGAAAACATCAGGATGTCATTCATATAGGCGATACAGCACCAGCCGATCAATTGGCTGAGGACCTGGTCGATCATCTGTTGGAAAACCGCCAGGGCATTGTGCAACCCAAATGACATCACTCATTATTGAAAAATTCCAAGGTGGCACTTGAATGCCATTTACCTTTGATTCTCCAGCCTCACAGGCACCTGGTTGAATGCATCAGCCAAATTGAGCTTGGTGAAAATGTTGCAACCTGTGACCATCGGTAAAATATCTTCCATAAGTGGCATTGGGTAAGGATCCAGTTTGGTCACCGCATTTAATCTCCGGTAGTCCACACATGGTCATAACTCGCCGCTTGCCTTGGGCACTAACAGCAATGGAGATACCATGGCGGACTTAGATGGCTTGATCAAGCCTTATCTCAACATGGAATGTATGTGATCCTCTAATGTGAATTTTACTCATTCATTCATGCAGATACATTGGGCATCCGTGGTGAAGCTCCAATCCTTCTTTGAAATGGAAAGAAAATGTTAATGGCCCAGTGAGGGAAAATGGCGAATTCCTTTTGGGACTAAAGACTTCTTCAAAGTCTTGGTACTCTGCAGGTAAGCCCTCCTCCTGCATAGCCCCAGGGTTCAAGGCTCAACTAAATTCTGGTCACCCACCAACAGTCTCCAACTCATTGGTGGTCCCCTTCTTGGGTACAAGGTTATGGTACTGGAAGGCATGTCGATCTGTGGTCTAAACTGATGCCACCACTGCATCCCAAAAACCATTGGATGGGTCAGGTTCTCAATCATGCAAAACTGCATATAAACCCTGAATGGGGCTTGCTGTACCTTCACTGAAGGGCTTACGCGCCACAATGGTGCTCTTCATGTGGCATCAGCAAAAACCACCACTGGTCCTTCCCGCACCTGCAACTTCAAACTCTCTGCTAATGCCAGTTCAATATAATTTTCTTCCACCCCGGTACCAATTAGGGCCATAGCCCTCTCCATTCCCCATCCACGTGCATCTCTGTGGGGATAAACAGATGAGAATAAAGCAAAGTAGGCAATTTATTTTTTTAGGAGTCTTTCACTTGCAAATTGGATGATGGAGGTCTTGATATATAGCCTGGGCGCCCTCCCCTTGAACATTTACCACGTTTCTTGGGGCTGGGTGCCACCCCCCTTGACTGGAATGGCTGCTTACCAGCGACTGTCCCTTTCCTGGTGACATTGATTCCTCCCCCTGGTCCTGTGCCAATGTTATTTGTTTCTTGACTTGAACCACTAAAGCCACTTCCTCCCCCAGCATGGCTTGGACCTTCGCAGCTGCCATGGCTGCCAGCAAATCTGGCTGCAACCCCTGGCAGAACATTCATGAGGATTGGGAATCCGTAACCTGTGCTGCTTTTGCCAGTGGACAGAAGACCCACGCATACTCCTCTACCGAGCTACAGCCCTGTCTGACTGTTGATAATGCCAATCAGGCCTCATCTTTGGCTTCATCCAGACATTCCGCCCGGTCAACCAACTCCACACACTCCTAGATCAAATTTGGCAAACTTTCCTGTTCCTCAATGAGTTCTTGGAACCAACCCGCCAATTCAGGAGGACATGCATCCACCACCTGGGCAATTTGGAGCTTGAGAGGGGATCCCCCCATCACTTGTGCCAATTACGCCTGGAAGCGGATCCATGCTATCACCTGGTGAAGTTTATCCAACGCCTCCCTGGATAACGCCACCTGGACGGTTGGAGATTTAGGTTTTTCTTGAGTCATTACAGTTTGCTGAGCAAATGCCCCCCACAATCTTCCTATTTCATGCAGCAAAAATGACAACAAAAATCCCACCATAACCACGGTCAAAATATGTCAGTTCCATTCTTCCCCACTGGCAACTACCGCTTCTTCCTGGGGCCCCCACAAAACAGAGAGGAATGTATTTGAGTTTCGTTTTATGTACCACACGGGCTCTTGCCAATATGAGACAAATGAGTTGGGCAGCACCAGCCATGTCACCGACCACATGACTGATAATCCCGCTGAAAACCACCTCTCACCCATGTGCCATTTCTAGAATTTGTGACGTATTTGAGGACTAAGGTTCTGGTGATGCTGCAAGCAAGCAGCATAGCCTGACCCCAAGTTAGGGCCATGAATGAGACCAGTGCCTGGCCTAGCTCACTTGCTGAGCTCATTATTCTGGCTTTTAATTGAAATAAACTTTTAAATAAATTTTCATAAGCAAGCAATGTGATACTTATTTTGATAAATTTTGTCTGAGAAAACAAAACTGTACTTGCAGTTACTGTTCCTCATTTACAAAGCATTTTTGATAGTTTAAAGTATTGCAAAAAGCCCTAAATTTGGCTTTCAAGAGACATCCAAACTGTGGCTCAGGAAAGTCCCATAGCCACATGATGACCATCTGAAGGATTTGGGACACCAGACACTCGATGTGCCAGATCAGTACCTAGTCCGCGATCTTTGAATCCTTACCTACAATTGCCTTTTCTAAAGCTTTTTAAAATTGATCTGATTCTCTTAATTCAACCTCTGAATTTGCATGAAAATTTGAATCAATATATATGAGGTCAGTGTGCGGATCAGGCTGGCCCCAATCCATCACAGAAAAAATGCCAAGAGTACCATCCACATTAGAATTCTGTGCCAAATTGGAGTTGTATAATGCTAATATAAGCTTTACAGCGAACTTTCAAATCCCTCCTGAGGTTTTACAAAATATTATCAATCAAATGCTGAAGGGATTCTTAATTCCTGGAATCTGTTCCACTTGATCTCATTCTAATGCTATACCCACTATCTTGTAAAAAATATTGCAAACCTCCCATATGCCAGGAATTGGCACCAATCAATAATTGCATCAGCTTGTACACCCTACCTTATAACATCTATTACTGGTAGTGTGAATTTATCATCAAGGGATGCTCAATTGTACTAAAAGGACTCCAGTCCTTGAATAATTATGTTACTGAGTTTTTAAATCTGTATCAAGTTTAGCAGAGATAATTGAAGCCATCATTAATAATCAGACCCTTCTCAATGAAGTACATCAACAGCTTATTCAGCGTGACCATTTAATGTCCAGTTTTTTCATTTACAGTTTTCAAAGCGAGTCCAGGAAATTCAGCAAGAATAGAAAGATGGAATTTTGAACTTTCTGATCAGAGTCAGTCATTGGAAGAAGAAATCTGAAATTGTCTTTTTCAATTGGAGAAATTTTACTCTGGAATCCAATTTTGGGTCATTGAAGTAGAGAAAACCTCTGGAGCCATGGGTCCTCCTGGGGTTGAAGGACTTGTCATCCACCTGGGGGTGTAGGTCCACGTGGAACTCCTGGTGTTGATGTGCCCAAGGAACCTCCTGACGTTGAAGGGCCCTGAAGACTGCCAGGTGTGGATGGACCTCAAGGGCACCCAGGTGCAGATGGGCATTTGGGATCCCTTCAACAAATTGACTCTCTATTGAGCATGATGGACCACTTATGTGACCAAGTTTACAAAGTGCCAAGGAATGTAACCTAACACCTGATGAGGTAATGATTATCCATTCTGTCGCTTCAGGTTCTATCAGATGAACTGAGTAATCTGGGTAGACGGGCAAAGGACACATGTAACAATCGATATTCATCTCAATTGTAGATTTAAACTTGGACTCAGATTTTCCAAATTTGAGTCAAATCGTTTTAAAACATTTTTAGTTTGGCCGTTTTGGGCGCTGGGTTATGCCTCACCTGAGTCATATATTAGGATTGTGCAAGCCTAATTAATAACTTGGGCAAGGCCCTTAAAGCGCTGCCTTTATAAGGCATGCCTGCCCATTCTGAAGTTCACTTAAAAATTCTTACCCTAGCATTTCCCTTTCCTGGGGAGCATTGTTGGTTGCTCCCCAGACCAGATCTGGTAGGCGGACACCTTCATTTTTATGTTCCTGAATAAAAATAAAGGATGTTTCAAAGTTCTCATACCTCACATACCTGTGGTCTTTTTCAGATGTTTTCATTTTGAGGAAGCTTTCGCATGGTTGGGTCAGACCAACCACATAGAGGAATTACATATCCAACCAATGAGAGGTGAATGTTTCGCTGCTTGTCAGAGCCCCAAACCCCTTCCTACTTGTTTAGTCCGCTTTGGTTGCTTGTTGGTGCACCAAATGAATATGTAAATTTATATGTGGCAGTCAGAACTAGGGTTTTTCCAATTCATTATAGCACAGACATCCCGTTTCAAGCTTATGAATTAAAAACGAGATGCTCCAAGCAAAAATTGAAACCTTGGAACTTAAGTATAATGCTCAGCAGGAGCACATTTATGAATTATCTCATCGTTGGATTAAAAATTGGGGCATGCTGATTTGAATTGATGGATTATTGAAATTTGTAATGAGAATGTTGGCCCCTATCTCCATTCTCTTCGCAAGTTTCTGATTCTAACTCTTATGTTCCTACTCAATCTGAACATCCTGTAGTGCATGTTTTGACTGCCAAAGCTCCAATGAGTTTCAAACAAGTATTTAAAGACAAGTACTCTCCTGGGGAAGGCAGCATTATCTCCTTCCTCTATCTATATGAGAAGGCTCTAAGTGTGGCCACGGATCATCAAAAATATAATTACTTGCCTAATTGTCTCAATTGATTGGCCCAGGATATCATTATACCCCACTTAATGACTTGCTCTACTTGGTCTAAGATCAAAGATGCGCTAATCAAGTAATTTGGGAGTGAGCAAACCTTATCAACTCAAAAATAAGCTTTTATGGGTATACAGCCCCACTGAAACAAATCCATCAAAGACTTTGCTCATTGGTTTTATTGGGAAGCTCAGACTCTAGTGGCTTGTGGTCAGTTAAATTTGGATGATGCAATTACTGCAGTCATGTCTGCTTTTACTTCTATAACTCAGTTAATAGTTTACCTTCTTCGCGTAAAGAAGAATTTCAGAAGTATATTAGACATCAAAAAGGCCTTGTTGAAATTGACTCCTCAATTATCAGAAAAACCCTAAGTTTACAATTCTCCAAGACCTAGTCACCCTAAAGTTTACGCTATGCCTGAGAATGCTAGATTGATTCAGTGTAACTACTTTCACCAATATTTCCATACTGAGGACCGTTGTTTCAAAAAATAGGCGGATGAGAAGAAGAAAAGGGATTTACAAATAAGATTCTCCACCTCAGTAATGATATGAGTGTGCAACAAAAACACTAAAGCCCTTTCGAGTATAATAAAGAAGAACATTCTTCTTATTCTTTGTCCTCATTGTTGGCTTTGTCCTCTCAGTTTGATAGCACCATCACCCATATTGACTTCTGAGTAAATGAAGTCAATGCCAAAGCTAACATTGATACAGGATCACTGGTTAATGTTCTTTCATCAAATTTATCAAGCGGATCAAATTAACTCCTAATATTTCTCATTATGAAGAATATGGCACCGTGGGACCTCAGAGTACTTGGTCCATTGGAGCTTTTTTACTCTTTCCAATTAAAAAAATTGGGAATTTAACTTTTATAATCCCTGCCATCATCCTCAATAACTTGAGTTATGACCTACTTTTGGGGACTCAATTTTTGCAGGAAATTGATGGAATTGTTAATTACCCCAACTCATCGCTATCTCTCTTGGGGTATAGAGTTCACTTACTTCTGTCCAAACATGCTCATAAATGACGTCAGTTATGTCTATTGGAGGGGTCTAAAAGGTCTTATTCTATTCAATACCAAGTTGGCGACACTCAAGTAAAAACAACACCTACCTCAGCGGATATTGAAGAAGTGATGCTTATTTTCTCCAAAAAAATATAATTATTCCGTCAAAATCGCAGGTAATTGTTAGTACTTCTTTACATTTTTCAATTCCCATAGGACATTTATTACAAGTCCAAGGCATTTTCACCTTTATGCTAAAGAAATCTTGCCTTGTACTGGAGTATTGGACTATGCCTATCCAGTATCATTATTTGTTTAATTGTAAAACCTTATCAATGAGCTGAAAATAGTAGATCAAAAGCACCCAATTGTTTATTTCAAGTTATTGCCCCTATCCCAGATTTATGATGTTAAACCTTTTGGAAGCCTACAAGATTTTGGGCTGGAAAGTGATCAGAAAACCTGATTGTGGGGCCTGCTATTGATAAGCACCTCACTAGTGAACAAGAGAAACAAGTGATAAAGTTGTTATATGAATACTCCTAATTTTTTGCCAAGCATACTTATGACTTTAGTAAGATGAAAGGAGTAATGCACTTGGGACCATCTAGTACTAAAAAAAGGAGTAATGCACTCTGTTGAAACTGGCAATCACCTTCCTATTTACAAAAGCCCTATCATAAGTCTAAAGTGGAAGAAGTCCGGGTTATCAAAAAATTGCATCAACTATTGGAGGCTGGACTATTAAAACACTACAATAGTCCTTGGGTTTCTCCGTTGTTGTTGATTAAGAAGAAGGATGGTTCTCACCAAGTGGTTATAAAGTATTGTAGATTGAATGCTATTACTTGACGAGACAGTTATCCTTTACCTAGGATCAATGATTCCCTTAGGTTATTGGATGGATCAACTTATTTTTTGGCCATGGAATTAGCCAGTGGATACTGTCAAATTGAGTGATCCCTGGAAGACCGAGTAAGTGTGCCTTAATATCCAGTGAATGTTTAATTGAATCAACTTGGATGGTCAAAGATTGAGCAATGCCCCAGCCACTTTTCAAAGGACTATGGATGGTATGTTATGGGACTTAAAGCTCACTTGTGTTCTGGTATATCTTGATGATATTAACATGTTTTCCAAAACTTTACCAAACATTTGGGCCATCTAAAAGAAGTTTTCAGGCGGATTCAAAGTTATTTCTTAAATCTCAAACCCTCTAAATTGTTCAATATTCCAAAATAAAATGGATTTTTAAGACAACAAGTATCAGCTAAAAGGATTCGCCCCTCTCAGATAAAACTCAAGCTATTCATCAAATGCCTCCTCCTACCTCTCTATGGGATATTCACGTCTTTATCTGTATGGTTGGATATTATCAGCAATTTATACCCAAAATTGCTGATATGTCTGAACCATTATTCCACCTGTTACAAAAAGGAGTGCTCTTTTAGTGGAGTTCAGCTCAGGAACAGTTGTTTAATTCTCTGCGTAATGCCTTGAATAAGGCACCTGTTTTAATTCAATCTTGATTTGATAAGCCTTTTCTATTACATACTAATGTAAGCAATGTCACTATTGGAGCTATTTTATCCCAGCGTGATGATGAGCATAAGGATCATCCTGTCACGTTTTATAGCAGAACTTTGTCCAAAGCCGAACGAAATTACAGTGTAACTGAGTGGGAGTGTTTGGCCGTAATTCTAGCAATCAAGCACTTCTGTCCCTTCCTATATGGTAACCATTTTACTGTTATCAATGACCATTCTTCTTTAAGATGGTTGCAGAATATGAAGGATCCTGATGGGAGATTAGCTCTTTGTGCTTTAAGATTGCAAAATCACGTTTTTTCCATTGTTCATCATTCAAATGCTCAACATCAGAATGCTGATGGTCTGTCCCAACTGCCTATTCTGACTTTGGAAGTGAAAAAGGAAGATCGCTATATAATCTTATCGAGCGGCTGAGTTGTGGGATCAAGAGTATGAAGAAGACTGAGCCTTTTTAAAAATCTATTACCCAGGATACTTTGATTCAGAAAGGAGCTTTATATAAGATAGTCAAATTCAAGTGGTTACCCTTTTTACACCCAAACTCAAGATTTCATGCTTTCATGGAAGGACATGAGCAAGTATGCCATAGTGGGTTGAAGAAAACTCAAAAATGGGTGAATACCCAGTATTATTAGAATAATATAACAAAATTCATCTTAGAGACCCTTGACTCATGTCTTATTTGCAAAAGTCATAGGAGAGCCAACTTGACATATCAACATCAAGTTATTCCTCTGACTAAATCATTTGAAGTGGTAAGCATTGATGTGGGAGGCTCTTTTCCTTGGGGATTGCATGGCCATCAGTATATTATTATGGCTGTTGACCATTTAACTAAATGGGTTGTTCCCATTTCCATTACCACCCCCTCAGCTAAAACTACGGTGAAGTTCCTATACCAACACATCATCTCTCAACATTGATGTCCCAAAGTCCTTATGTCAGATAATGGGACTAAATTTTACATCGCAACTCCTACAGAAATTATCTAAACTATTCAACTCTGCCCAATGATTTGTTGTTCCTTACCATCCATCACAAATGGGGCCATTGAACAAGTCAATGGAACTCTAGTTTCAATTTTAAGGAAGATGGCTTCTACTGATCCATCTTGGTAAAATATTTATTTTCCTAGTGCCTTATTTGCATATTGGATAAGCTATCATCAAATTATCAAGATGTCACCTTTCAAGTGCCTATATGGGCGAGACCCCTCAGTCCCTTCTAGTGTACAAGCAATACTTGAAGAAAGCATACCAGAAACTCTGATTTAATTTTGAGAAATCTGGCAGATGAGATTATTCATCTTTAAGCTCAAGCCATGAAATCGATTGAACTGACCACTCAAAGAGAGGCTCAAAGAACCAATCAATATAAATCCGCCTTACCTGAAAATTAAATTGGAGATTACGTTATGTATTATCACTCTCAGCCTGGTGGGTGAACTGAGAAGTTAGGATCCAATTGGTCTGGTCCTTATCAAATTATATTTTGAATAGGACTAGAGTATTTGATTGTTCATGTTGATACTGGCATAGTGATAAATCATATCCATTCTAAGTTTTTTGAATTCACCCTCCTCCATGATCAAATCTTAAGAGGAGAGGTGTCAGGATTTTGCCAAATTCTCTTGTCTCCAGAAATTCTACTCCATTGATTCCCCCGGCATCATCAGAAGGAGAGCTTAAGTTATCTAAGTGTATCAAGGTTAATAAGAACGATCAGCCTCATTCCAATCAATTAATTGAAGATTCAATAGCACAGTGATTAACCCTTCCAGTCATTTAAAAAGATTATCCATTTTTTTGGCCTTAAATTTGGCACAAATTTCTTAGCCAATGTTCACTCTTTTTGAGCTCATTTTGATTTTTTCATAACATGTATATTTGATAAATTTTAAAATGAATCTATATAAATCTTATTTTAATTGGACGCCTATATGCGTTTTTAGATTTACATACCCCTCAGTTTTTGAACGCATATATGCATTTTTAGATTTACATACCCCTCAGTTTTTGGACACATATATGCGTTTATAGATTTACATCACCCCCCATTTTTTGGACGCATATATGCGTCAAATTATTGAAAGGGTTAATTAGCTCTGATAGATCATGAACCATATTAAAACCTTTAATTATCCCATACTTTTATTAATAATATTGGGTCAATTTATAACCTGTTTTTACTTTAATTTATCATTTTTGGAGAATTCACTTAAAAGTAACTTTGAGAGAAAACCTGCCCCATAGGAAGTGTAATTCAAAACTTCCAGACTAACCAAAAAGATCCGCTTTGATGTATGCTGTCATTGTTCCTTTACACGCTTCCATTGAAACCTTGAGAAATTTTACAACATACCCCCTGGAATAAAGCCTTTCCTCAACACACATTCTTTGCATTTCCCAACTACACTAAATGTAACAGTGTTTCTTCCATAATCATGCTGAAGCTCCATCTGGGTTTTTAAAGAAAAACAAGAATTATGGGATGGGGAGTACTCATTAGGATGCAGAATTTAACCTCAGTTAACAGGGAATAAACTTCAATACTTTATGGGGTGGGCAAAACAGTAGGAAACTGACTGCTCTCCATTTCCCAAAGTTATAATAAGTGCCTTGGTCTATAACCCACACCCAAAAGCTTTATCATCTCTTCTGATAAAAATTTTGGGAGGCCCCACTATTTAATAAAGCCTCAGTTTGAATTATAACACTACCCTCTTTTAAAATTACAGACATAAAGGATAAGATTAAGTTTTGTTTTTATTGAAAAGGTGACTGACGATGATTTCCCTTTATTTGGGCATTGGAACGCTAGATTCCCAAGATTATGACAAGAGTACCAAAGTTCTTTTTTCAGGTGACATTGATATTCTTCATGGCTCATGTTAGGTACTTGTTCCTCAAAAATAAAGTTCTTGTCAAATGGAAGTTCTTCCTTAAACAGGTTTGTGAAGTTTCCCTGAAATTCCTTTAAAGACATTGTGATGGGTTGTGTCTGATTAAATCTTCTAAGGGCTTCCTAGATCTTGCCTGAAGTTGAGCACTCTCATTTTTCAACTTATTCTGTCTACTGGAAGTATCCAGAAACTTTCATATATAAACCCCACCATTTTTCTCTTCCTGCTGAAAATTCAAGTACATCCTTACTTTTTTTTAGTACTAGATGGTCCCAACCCAAGGGGGGATTCATCGATGTTACATCCTTACCTTAACTCTGGTTTAGTGAGAGTTTCTGCTGCTAACAACTGACATTTGAACTCTTCATAATCAGCGCAGAAACATCCATTTTTTACAGAGCACTGGTAAACCAACTCAGAGCATCATCAGAGAGCTGTGAATCTATTGTTATAACTTAGCATGTATCAAATGAGTAGATCTCAGGATAGGGTCTAACATGCAAAACCACTATTGTGTATTCCTCCTTTCACTTCAGAAATTATTAATTCCAAATGAAAGAGAATCATATGGTAATTATTTAAAATATGGTTGGCCACATTCACTCTCTTCTCCTGTTAAGGTACTAACATTTTTATAAGTCTTTTCTTTTTATTCTATCAAAGAAAATATACAAACGAGTAGATGATAACTTTTTATCAATAAAGCGAATATAAAAGCACCCAAGATAAAACGCGTTGGGGTAGACTTGGTAAAACTTTGGTAGTCAAATTTTCAGGGACTGGTTTATCATTGAACTAGTTAGGGGCAACTAACTGTGAGCTAGCATAACCAAGTCCTTGGAGCCAGCATAACAATGACACTAGATGTGTCCAAGTAGAAGAACTGGAGACTATACATGATTTTGGATCACCAAATATAAGTTTTTAGTAAAGGAAAGTTAGAAGGGAGATGCCTGAAGGTTAGGGTAGTAGATCAGAATCAATAACAGCTTAGTAAATAATTTAGATAATTTGTGCATTTTATAAAATATTTTTATTGATCGCGTATTCTTAACAATAGTGTACTTTAGTTTTATATGCCTTTCCAATCCCAGGACTTACTCAAGCTTAGTTAACTTTTTTGAGATTAGTACTATTATGCTTCTGAGCTTATGTAATCACTGATTACACACAATTTCCAAAGGTAGTTGGAATTGTCTCTCTATTTGCAATTTTAGTTTGTTATTCAATTAACTGACTCAATCATATTGCATTTGAATTTTGATATGCGTTTAATTTTATGATCTTGTTGCTATTAGTTTGTGAATGTAATTAATCTATCTTCTACCACATAATTTCTTGTTTTGATGGATATTATTTGGAATATCTGATATCCAATCATGTCAGGCTTTGCCATGACATGGATATCCCTTAGGGTCCGCATACTTTTTGTTCCTTCTGGCATCTGGGCCCTTCTGGTCTCTCTGGAACTCTTGTCTCCTCAAACCTCTTAATCTTAGAGGCACTATCACGTGAGTCTAACTCCTGGTAACATTTCTGGAGCACCAAATGAGATCCACGATCTGATTGAGTATTGGCTCCAGTTGGACTTATGAAGTTTACATTCTATTGAATCTGATCCCTAAAGTAGCCTAATATTTTACTATATAGCATAGCAAGCTGTACGCAAGCCTCATCAATCAGATGACGATTACTTAAAAAAGGCTTCCTGAATTTTGCAAAACAAAGGAGAAGGCAGCATTATAAAAATTGACAATATTTGAGTGCAGGGTTTGAGTGAGCCCTGATTGTCAAGCTACTCCATGATGATGTAGACCAACTATTTTTAGGATGTGGTGTATATCAGGATGGACGAAGCTTTAGAAATAGCGTGCATTACTTAAAGCCAGTAATCAAGGGAATAGAGCTGAGATCTATAAATCTTAAATTGTGAAAGGCACAAAGGAGGCTCATGCTTTACTAAGGCTCCCTCACTCAGACTAGATGACGTTTAAAAGTTGCTTAATAATCTAGTTGATGTTATCATGTTGGAGTTGATACTAATCTTGATTAATGGAAGGCAGGGGGAATTGAAAGTGGCCCAAAAATTATTAGCTTTTAGGCTGTAGAAGAGTTACATCTATTTAAAATGTATTGATCCATTAAGTTTACGCTTTTCAACGTTCAGCCAATTGGCCTTCTTGATTCCTACTATTCTTTATATTAGGTGATAAACGTTTCAATGAATAGCTTAGAGGGCCCCTGTAGTGAGCACCACATATGTGGATTATATGTTCTTTTGACTTTTAGTAAAGGTTTAAAAAAACCATCTAGTACTAAAAAAAAGTAAAGGTTTAAAATGGGACTCAAAGCTGTAAAACATGTGGAGAGGTTGGTGAATACAAAGAGATAGTAGAAAACATAAATTTAGAAGGATTTGATATATAGGGCGATTGGAAACAACTTGTTATGAAGACATCCATGGCTTTTTTTAATCAGGATCTCTCAAGTCCTTCCATATTGAATGCTTAATTGATGCCTTCATTATTCTTTGGCAATAATGTCTTTGTGATCACACTGATGTCAGTCGCGCCTTTTGTAATTTTAGAAGAAGAATGGAAAACTCCAGAAGGCATCTCCATTAATATCTGTGCGCGTGATGCTTCCAGGTTAAGGCTTCATTGTTTCCTTCAGTGACAGGTTTCAATTAAAAGTGCTTGAGAGTCAACTTACCAGGGCTCGATTTGGGGGCAGGGATCTTGACTCGCTTATTATCTCAAAAACTGACACTCTCTAATTCTTATTTTTTGAAATTAAACTTCTCTTAAAGTTATAAACAAAAAAAGAAAGTGGCAGAAAAAGTGGCGTACTCCGCTACTGATGCTATTCATGACTTACCACCATCTTACTAATTTTGAGAATGTTAAGACTTTATTTAATGTATAAGGCGCCTATTATCTTTCAAACCACTCAAAGTTTGATCTAATCTTCTATCTGAAGGTTAAACTTATTAAAGATAACTGTACATTATACCCTCACATGGCTAAATAGGATCAGGCTCTGTAAAGGTAGATTGATAATATGATGGCGAAATGATGTATGATCAAAAGTCCCCACGTTTCATCTCTAGTGTGTTTTGATCAAAAACTTAATACTATCATGTGATCTTGTGTAGATTTTAAACATTTATAAATTCTTACAGTCCCAGATCCATATCCTCTTTTTTGAGGCTGCTATTACCAATAAGATTTCTAAACCTAAAATATCGCAAACTTGGCTTAGAAAAGCTTTCCAATAAGAGTGAGATAAGTTGAGCCAGGAATGGCTGCCAGAAATCTGTATATGATATGGAATATACCAGTTAAACTAAATGTCCTTTGTATTAAAGAATGTACCAAAAGTTTTTCAGTGCCTCATTTGTAAAGATGTGGAGCTCAGGTTTAAATTGCGGTTAAATTACTTTATCTATATTTTGATCCACTCTCTCAAACTCTAATAAACATACCAAAAGTTTTGGTGGCTATAGATTCATCAATCCACATAGCAGTTTTATTCACAAAATCTTTGATTGTGAGTTATAAAAGGTCAAAGTTAAGTTCTTAGGGATCCTCATGCTAAAGGATGGACATGATATAGCTCTTTTAAAATGAATGTCAACAGAATGTGGTTCACTAAATCCACTCAGAAAAGGCTAAGAAGTTCAAAATATTGCTCACCTTCCAAAAGAAAAGACTTCATCATCTCAGAGTTTGCTAAACATCTCCACCAATGAAAAGTAAAAATGCTAAGTTATTATGTATACAAGAGTGTCAACAAGAGCTTTATGATATTAAAAATGTTTTCACATCTGCGTCAATTCTGCGCCACATTGATTTTGAATTTATTGCGGGGAAGGCCGACCATGGGATGGACAATTCCGAATATGACTCAGAGGAGACAAAACTTAGTACCAGGGGAGGCACCCCAGAGAAGCGATGCTATCTCTTGTTGCCAGCGGGAACGCCACTTATGGGGAGGGGGAGGGAACGTGTGAAGGGGCCGTAGCCACTATTGAGAACGTGTGGAGGAAGGGGTCTGATTTGATGAACCAGACTGGGAACCAGGAGGAGACCAGCTGTCAGCGATGCGGTGGGAGATATCAAAACATCCACGCTTGAAAGTGGTCCACCAAATGAGAATGGAATCTGTGGACAGCTTCTGGGAGGGTGAGGATGGAGCCAGTGATGGCATCCAAGACAATCGTGTGGATAGTCCACATGGCGATTGCAACCACCAAAGCACGGAGGGAGGGTGGGAGGGGGAGGCCATTGATGAAGCAAACATATCTCTTGACAGACTGAAGGGATGCGTTTGATCCTGGCCTAGCAGACGTTGGACTTCGCGCCATATCACTTTAGAGGTGGGGCACTTCTCCAGGCGGTGGAACAGCGTTCCATACTGGCCACACACGACACAGGATGAGTGTAAAGCGTTAGAGCGCTCAGCTGTATGATACACCCACCTCAGGCAGCGCCACACATGGGAGCGGACTTGAGGCTGCAACAGAGGATGGTGTGCGTATTTCCAGATAGTCTTTTGGGTCTCAGTGGAATAAGGGATGTCCATCATGTCCAGGTAGTCCACCCTGGATAGGACTTGGGATCGAATGGGGATCGCGCCATCATGGATGGGTAGCCCCTGTACCTCTTGTGTGAACTGAGGAGAGGGGCGGCCTCTTCGGGTTGTATGTCCACTAATACGAATTCTCCACTCTGCGCTTCGCATGGAGAGTAGGACTCGTTTGTAGTGGGTTTTAGTCCCGTGAGGACCTGTGGCCGATGTGTGTGATGCGAGGTATTTCATCAGGGAGTGGGGGTTTGATGGATTGTTGAGGCCCAAGGCTCAGTAGAAGTTAGAGCGGGCCGCGCGGGACCAGTGTTGGGATGGGAGTGTAGGAGCGGTGAATGCCGCGATCCAGGTGCCCATGATCTTGTCAGCATGGGCTTTGAAGTCAAGCAGGCCCATGCCACCTTGATGATGAGGGCCAAACATGACCTCTAGCCGTACTGGTGGAGGGCGGCCTGACCAAAGCCATCCTTGCAGTAAAGCATACAGGGATTTGAAGAAGCTTGGGGAGAAGGGGATGGCGTGGGCTCCAAACCAGACTTTGGATAGGAGCATAGAGTTGGCAAGAACAACCCTGCCAGTGAGGGTAGTAGGGTGGGCTCTGAGAGAGGCGATTTGCTTCGTCACGTTGTCCAGTATATGGCACTCCATTACTGCTGACGCATATCCGCCTGCCTCCATCCACACGCCCAGATGGCGTATCAGTCTTATGGTAGGATGTGGCACAAAGGGGAGCACCAGTGGAGCGGTGTGTGTTGAGTTAGTAAGGCGTGGACGTGGGCGAGCAGATGGGCCAGGTTGGGAACTACTTGCTGGGGCCCAGCAGTTCTGAAACTGACCAAGGATGATGATTTCGGTTTTGGAGGCGTTCAGTGCCGCGTTGCTTACCCGGGAATATTTTTGGATGAGGGCTTCAAGTCTGAGCCACATTGATAAATACAAACAATTTATTGTAGCATATGAATACTCTGGTATGCGGTGGGTGCTGTCTTGTTTCAAAATTCCAACTGATGTGAGCCCAAGGGTGGTTTAAAAAAGTTTAGTATTACTGGGTGCTTAAGAGCCATATATGTTAAGGAGCTGGATGGCATTGTCTGTAGCTTGATAAACTGGCGTTATCTTTCATAGAGTCTTATGAAATACCATATTAGTGTATACTAAACATAAATCACTCATATACTATTGCAATAAACAGAAGTTGGACCACAGGCAGACCAAAATCACAGGGACCTCCTAAGCTTTAATTTTAAAATATGATTTTGTTAAGACTAACCAAATTCTGCCAATATCCTTACACACAAACGCCTAAATGGGTCCTGTCATTAACGAGGAATCTGTTTTCTGGTCACTTTGATCCCAAAAATCAAATTTGTGACACTGCCACCTCCAGCCATTGCCACGTTAGCTTCTTCCATACCACATCCCAAGCTCAAATTCCTTTCTACCAAAATATTAATGTTTCTATCAAATTCTCTGAGCCCTTGGTCATGATAGCTCAAATATACCAGTCTGAAAAGCACCTGACAATGAAGTTTTCATCCTTTATAGATTTGGAAGCATAGGTTTCAGAGCTTGAAGTTGTTGACCTCTGAACTAAGTTTTTCGCTGGCATAGCCCTTTCTGTATGACATTACTAAAAATAATAGATAATTTACTTCTGTTAACAAGTATGTATCCCCTTAGCCCTTCATTCCGCGTCATAAGGGCACATCATGATCCACTATCATGAGCAATCTGATATAAAGAAGTGTGTCACCTTTGGCAACCTGAGCTAATGGCTTAAACAGTTTCAGCTGAGCTCCCATGGTTGACAGTTCACAGACAATCAGGCGCAGCCAATGTGACAACACCGGTGGCTGGGCCAGCATTAGCCAAATTGAATCCTTTCAAGTGTCTCAACTGGATTGATGAAAGTAACTGGCTGTATAACGTCAAATCAGATTTTTCATTGGAGGAATTTTTGTTGATCCTCCTAATTTGCGCCCAAGCCATTTTGTCCTAAAAACGGTTATCCAATATATAAAAATATAAAAATGGTGGTCAAAGCTGCTGCTACAGTTCTTGCCAACTCCTTACTCCACTAGCAACTCTATGGGGCAATGGAACCCCTGGTTGAGGGTATTCCTATCCCCAATTTCTCCCATGATTTTGAGGAAGATGTGAAGTATGAGATTCAAGAGCTGGCTTTTGGTGCGAGCCACGCCTGCATCAATGCTACAAAAACGTCTCTTTTTGACCCCAATTATACCAAAGACCACTAGCGCATCAAGTCATTAACTTATGTACCTGCTCTCATCACTTTCGCTGAGCATCAACTTGCTCAATACGTTGAGGCAATAGACACTTCTGGCCTCATTAATAAATAAAACCCACAATTATACCTCCTTATGCATCATATTGCTGATGCTCCTACCCCAATGTTTTCTGCCATGATCTGCCAGCTAAAGTGGGCGCCGGACAAAAGTTTCCAAAAGCATCCTCACCTTCTGATATAACTTCCTAGGCTGTTAGCTGAGGTGCCATATTGGGAATTTTTAATTTATAATAATCCTTTTGTTTGGCTAATTTGCAAACGGAGATTCGTGGCAGCTTCCTTTTTGGGTTGGGCAAAACTAGTGCTAGAAAATAAGTGTGCCACCTTTATAAACGTGGGTATGACTGGAATGGACTTGCAAAGGGTATAACTTCTTGAATAAAATGCTGCTATAATAGCACATGCTCAAAATATGATAGGGCAGGGCAAACAGTTTCTTTCTGTATTTTCAATAGCCAGAAGGCTATATAGCTCACAATTGGTGCTTTTCATATTGAGTTTTCTAACGTCCTAGGGCTTTGACATGGTCATGGTGGTAGTAGATCTCTTCACAAACTATGGTATATTCATCCCCTGTCCGATGACAACTAAAGCTGAAGATATTACACGGATGTTCAGTCCCACGTCTTCTCATTGTTTGGAGTGCCACAGGAACTGATCATCTACATAGGCCTCAGTTTACATCAAAATATTAGGAGGCTCATTGTGACATGCCTAAAATAGAGCCATGTTTATCATTGATGTACCAGCCTCAATATGACAGCAAGATAAAATAAACAACCTTATCATTAAAATAGTACCTCTATGTTAAGCTACTGGATCTAAGACACATTGGCAGCCATTGTACCTCTGGATTATTTTTTTACAGTAACTTTTCCATTTGTCAATAGGAGTGTCACCAATATATACCAAGTTGGCGTACAACCCCAACTTCCACTAAGCCCCAAATATGCAGCAACCTGCGGCAGACAACTTTACAGCGCATATCTATAAGGTGAGTCAAAATGACCAAAAAATTGATTAAATCAACTAATGACCACAATCAAATTTTCTGACAAGAAGCGCTGCGCAGCCCATAATCACTAAGTAGGGAAGATATTAATGGAGGTCACAATGAAACTTTCCCTCAAAGCCTCATGTCAAAATTTGGCTTACGAATAGCTGGATCATTCCCTATTAACACAAATTTCAAGCAAATAATAATCTTACATGGAACCATCCTCACATTGAAAGGTCTCCACATTCCTCCATTAATCGTCCCTATCTCCTTCTAAAGGCAAGTTTCACCAGTGAAAGTGTCTCTTGGTTAAATGATACCAGGATTTAAAGTTAAAAAAATATTGAACTAGTAAAGAGTCTTGTGTGGAGTGCACTACTTGGGTTTATGTAAAAGTAACCATTTTACTAGAACGGTTGACCCTATTTAAGGACTGTGCTAACAGCTGTGAGCTGATCTTTAGAATTCACGCTAAAAAATCCAAAACATGAACTTCAAACACCCAAGGCGGCTATCATTGCATCTATTACACTAACAACTTTCATAATAACTACGCCCTGGTACAGGCCTCAAAGGGGGTGTACATGTCTTATAGGAAAGGGTATTTCAAGGTTTACTGCCACAGCTATTAAGCTTTATAGAATTTTTCACCATTTAGGACAAAGAAGAGAAAAACTAGGGCTCTCCCTCTTGCTAATTTTAATGATATGAGGAATAACTTTGCTAAAGATGTGTGGTGGCTGTTACCAAGTTTAACACATCCCATTCCACAACCAACCCCCAATCTAGTACCATTTTATTATTATCAGCCTTTACCAAACAGTTGTAAAGAATAAATCTTGGGCTTTAAATTCATTTATTTAAATACTTAAATCTCAGATTGTAATTATTATAAATATATCAATTACATTATTGGGCTCTAACTCATAAATATTTTTTACCTTAAGTTATTAGCATCAACTGATTACTAAGGCTAAATCAGAAAGTAAATAAATTTGAAATGAATCGCTTTCCCAGCGCTCCACATAACAATGCACCCAAGCTTGTTTAACTCTCAACCCAAGAATTACCAAATATTGAATGTTAAATTCCTGGTCAAGATATACCCCTCAGAGTTTCCAATGCATTGCTATCTATCAATAAACTTTTTGTTATTTTAAATGTTTTGTATATATTATACTCAAGCAAAGTTACAATGTTGCCAAGAAAACAATTAAGAGCTTTTTGATGGTTCTCCTTTTAATCAAAAAATTCTGCTGCAACGCTGGATATACTTTTAAAACAATTCATTCTGTTGTATCACTGTATACCCAAGCTATATCCAGATCATGCTACCAACCTTATCACCTTAGCACTTTCTTTTTTATATATTTTATCTTTATTTTATCTTAGCACTAATAGTGCTACTTATTTAATGTATAACATACTTTTACATTAGAGTATACTTATAAGTTTTAATATTTAATTGCCATTTTCTTATTTTAAATGTATAAATTATCATCCAACTCTGCGATTTTTGAAGCTCTATTTCATATATTAGCTCATCCAGTGTTTCCACCCTGGTGGCCGAAAATCTGGTGCTCCCTGCCAAGTAAATTCTGAGTTGCAACATGAGGAGCTAACCTCAACTTTAAGAGAAAATTTTAGTCATGCAATATATCACTATGGAGAACACTGTCAAATTTAAATTCCCTGATCTATTGGTAAATCTACTTTAAAATGGACAAGATACAGTAACTGTGGAACATATCTTTACAAAAAAACTTTTAAAGACCCAGGTAACCTTTTAGATTTAAGAATCCCAAGTTAACTCATAACTTTTCTTGACTTGTTATGTTTGCCAGAAGAATTTGGGAGAGGTGTCAGTGAGAAATAATTCCAGTATCATAAAATAAAGAGATTAAGAAGGCATTATTTATCTAAAGGAGAAAGCATTGAGTTATAAGAAAAGATGTGACTCTGGAAAAAAAGGTATTCTGGGAAAAATCACCTAGATGATTGACTATTGGCTTCTAGGTTATATTGCCTTTTAAGAAGATCAATTAAATATCTCTCTGTGGTAAAATGATACTTGAAGAGGTTATCAACGCTACTATGTTGATTCCAAGCCAGAGATGTCTAAATCCGGTGTGCTGTGTTTTTTAGCATACTGGTTAAACATTCTGAAAATGCCACACCAACCTAACGAAGCAAACGGCTCTGCTAAGTCTCCCTGCACAAAAGCTCTATAATGCTCTGAAAAAGGAACAGCAAACCGATTGCTTTGACACCTCTCTCACTTACCTACGCCAAGGTTCCTAGCTTCTCCAATAAAGAAAACAAAACCAAACTGTAAACATATGCACCCATCTTGCTTCCTTATACTGGGGATCACTGCTTTTCCAATAAACATTTTTGGACCAGATGAACCAAATGCTTCTACGCTTAAGAAGTTTAACTTTGTTGTGGCCACCAAAATTATGACAAATTTCTCAGATCATATAAACCAAGGTCCAATAAGATTATATGCATTCCATTACCATGTGATAAACTTTTATAAATTTTATTTTTGCTTTATTTTTATATATAATTAAGGCATTAATAATGATAATAAGAGGTTAACGCCCCCTGATTCATCACCAATGCTCATTATGGTTTTGTAGATATTCAGTTTGACCATCAACCCAATTTCTAAATCACATTGAACCTTCTAATTGAAATATACTATCATATTAAAATAGCTAGAACAAGAAATCAGGCTGAATATTTTATGCCCACATAAATTTAACCAATTTACTTTTCCCACATTAAAATAAGCTTAATATTTCAGGCAAAAATCCCAAGCCATTTTTTCCAAAAAGTTAATAGCTTGATCAAATATTTTAAACATCATATTATATTATAGCTAAACTACCAATTCAAACCTTAAAATTATCTATACTAATCATCTATGCCGTGGAGTGAGCTTAAAACCACTTAATTTAAACCTAAAGTACTACCTGCTCAATATTGATCATATAAACTTGTTAGATGAGGTTAGTGAAACCCTTGTCAAGTGCTTTGTGACATAAAGCTTGTCCTTAATATTCATGAGGATAGCCATTCTACTACAATATCTTTCTATATGTATATCTCCAAGGCCACCAACTTTATTCTTTTGCTCATTGATACAATCAAATTGGTACTGTGTAAAGATATGATGTGCTACCTGACTCTAGAGCAGCTTTTACAGTGTCCATATTTATCCTGTACAAGCAATTATCCTCAAAGTTGTGGTGTATCTAGTTTGCAACACTAGAGCAAGATTTGAAATAGTTGCTGAGTTGATGTCTAATCCAGTTGAGATGATAGAAGTTCTTGTTGCCACGCACTCTATAAATTTCTCTGTGCCAAACCAAGGCCCAAACAGAAGTATATCCTGAATCCAAAGTTAAGTATGAGAAAGCTTTTTTCAAAGCTTAATAATGTCCATCTGAGTCAACTACATGAAAAGTATACTCTGCCTTCAAGCTCTGCGTGACGGCCCTTATACGGTGATGCTGACCATTTTTTGAAAAAGTGATTAACCAAAATCATGTAAATGATTTGCCGCTCAACCAGTTATCATGCGCATGAAGGTTATTCTGCTAATTAATAATGACGTTTAAATGCTTTTGTGAGGTGCAAAGAAACCAGCCCCTTAGCTCGCTGACCAGAAGTGTTTTCCAAGAGTCATGGGTTGCCACATCTATCTCAGAACAAAAAACTTAGGGATAATTCTATACCAAGATCAGAATGTGGCTATAGCTTCCACTAAATTTCCCAAGATATACAAAATACTTTTACCCCTGCTTGAGGCTTGGAGGGGGCATTGTTGGTCTTTTTTTAACAGAGATGAAGCCTCAACCTTGAGCTTTTGATTCAATCATTTATGGAATCAATATTGGCCTGTATCTATTATTATTAAGTTATCGAACAGGACTTTAGTTTCTTTTTTTAGTACTAGATGGTCCCAACCTGAGGGGGATTCATCGATGTAGGACTTTAGTATCTTAATGACTTAAATTACTGTTATATTAAGTTAGATTCATTCAAATAAAAATGTTGAGTTTACAATTAAACGAATGTATAATAACTCACCTTCTCACCGCTTCAACTACCAAAGCACCCAAGCTACCTTCATTCTCAAAGCATAATTTATAATATTATTTGAGCTTATTCATGATCTACCTCTCATAGTTTTCAATGCATTGGTATTAAGGAATATAAAATTTTTGTTAGATTCTCAAGGTTGTCTAAATACCATCATACTTGGGCATTGTGAAAATGGTCTCTTATAGTAAATTGAAGATATATCTGTTGAGTCTCCTCTTAACTATCTAACAGAGTACTGCAACGCCGTTAATGCTAGTATATAACCCTTTCTGTTGTATAAAAACATATCTAAACTAAATCCAGATTATGCTACTAATCTTATCACCTTAGCACTTCATTTATTTATCTTTCATATCATCTTAGCACTAATAGTGCTATTCTTTCTTTTATTAAATAAAATACGTTACATTAGTTTTTATCTTATTTTTATTTTCTAGTCATTGTCTTATTCTAAATGTGTGAATCTTTATTTAACTTTGCGAATTTTGAGGTCTTGCCTTCAAATGATCACGCCCCCAGTGATGTTACCCTGACAACCCAACAATTACTGAGCTAACAGAGCATTATCTGATTAATAAAACTGTCTAGTTCTGATTTAGAGTTATGTTTATAGTATATGGAACAAATACAATATTCCAAAAAAAATGAACAAAAAGCACTCTTTATAAAAGAATGATTTTTGTGGAAACCCCTAGGTGAAAATAATTTACCTGGTTAGCTAGTTAGGGTAAGATGGGGCCTCCACGTGGTGCATCTGGAGAAAACCCACTAAAACATATGTGGTTATTTAACACCAGAACCCATAGAGGTACATTAGTCAAGTCCTGTAGTAGCCTGAAAGAGGTACAGGATGGTAGTGATGACTATGACAACCTTTTATTGCAAGTGTCTACCACTTCCAGAGGGGAGAATATGGCCTGAAGGGGAATATAAATTGGGCGGCGCCTGTTAAATGGCATTCCCACGAGCTGGTATTGCACAGGTGCAGACCCTGGGACAAGGGAGGGGCAATCCTAGTTGGGTGCGCTTTGGTGCACCTGACTACAATAAATGTCGCAGTTTGCTAAGTTGGCCTGAAGCTTGGCTAACTGCCAGATGGTTGGAATGAGCCTACTGATGGCAAAAGTGATCATGCAATAAAATTGCATTTGATCCAGAAAGGACTCCAAGGCTTCCTGGACAAAAAGGGGCTAAAGAGCACAACTCCACTAAAAAAGCAGGTGACAAAGGGAAGGACTTCAGATTCTCCCCCCTCAGGGCCTTAAACCTGGGGGTCATTGGGTATTGTCCTCTGCAAGGGGGAATGAGAGGCATATCGCTTGTCCTGGATGGTGCAGACGAACTGCCCAGTACCTAAACAGGACGGGCATATGTCAGTTTAGGGGGTAGTGTGAGCTATTCCCAATCAGATGGGCCCAATTTTGGTGGTGCTTAGGTTAACGCCGCCCTAATGTGGTGGGGGGCAGTAACCCAGGCCTTCATCCCAAATAGTTGCCTGCATTAGGAGGCCCTCTGTGCTATTTAAAGCTTAAAAATAATTTACCTATGAAATTTGCACTTTAATGAGTTCAAAAAGGGCATTCATAGGGTTTTGAACGTATCAATAAATTATGAGTTTGCCAAGGCATAATTGAGTGTTCAAAACACTGTATCTGTGATCAAAACAGAGGTGGAAGAATGAATCTCATTGTAAATCGTTTCAAAATTATGCAGGGGTTTCAATGCAATGATTTCTACTAAGCCATTGCCTCCATCGCTTAGTGATATAATCTAATAGCTTGCATGTTATATGGTATTATATAATCTATAAAAAGTTTTGAATCAAAAAATAAATTTTACTTTTTTACTTATGATAAAACTCTAGAATTCCATCCCCCTGAAATTCAAACCACTATAACCAAAGGAGGGGCCACACTCCTTATTTTTGTGTTTGATGTGGCTATTTCCTTAGTAATTCCTTTTCTTGCGACCATTAGTGTGGGCATGAAAGATGCACTAGGAGAAGGTATTGTTTATTAAACGCCAAGTTTATCACAAACTTCTTATAATATAGCTCAAAAGCTTACTACCATGAACAGGATAACTATGTTGCCAACAAGGAGTACAATGATAGAGCTATCACAATGAAAGTGCAAGGTGAACAAGAGGATTTATGATGAGCAGTAATAAACATTCAATAACCCCACCTTTCAATATCCCAGGTAAGATAGCCCTTAACGACGTTCTTAAAAAAGACAAGGTTTTTCCTCAAGAAGTGCCATAATTTAGACACCTTCAGTATAATTGCTGAACAAAAGGGTTTCATGATGACTGTTTTGAGCTTAACCTTTGGCACAGAATTAGGCTTTTGAATTGATAGTTGCCAAATCTCTTTGTGTGGGTCTTACTCCTATATTCTCATGACGGTGGTGCCTTGTATCAAATAGAAACTGTAATGGGTACTTGATTATCTGCAATGGAAGGCAGATATTCTTTGGAATGTATTCTCTGAAAGTAATTTTTAGTTAATATTAAAAGTTGCTTGACCAATACTATCTGGTTTATGCTAAGTACTAAGCCTTGATAGCCAGTAGTTATAATAAAAAATACTAAAGTAAAGATAGATCAATAAAGTCTCATTATTAGTTAAAATACCATAAAACTATCCTTACATTATATGTATTGTTTGGTAACGTCATAAATCTGTGCAAGGCGCAATGATTGCTCTAAAACAAGAAGCTAGTATTGCTAAATTTCAAACTTTAATGTAGGAAAACTTACCGCATATGCTGTAAAAACGCATGGAGGCGTAGATTGCTTTCCTCTGTGTATTTTCTATGAAGCTTAATAGAGGTATTCAAATGGATAGGAAGTTAAACAAAACTTTATTGATACTTTGATGCTCAAGGTATGCGCTTAACAAGCTTATAGTAAGTATTTGTATAGGGACCTAAACCTAAACATAAAATAACTGTAAAGTTTACCTTCATTACTCTAATAATAAGTATATATACCTCTTTGAAAACCTCTTGGAGCCTAATATTTGACTTAAAGATTAACTGATAAGCAAAAAATCATAGCAGTGTTATGCCCTTGAATTTTGGGTTTTATAGTTTACAAAGATTTACATAAGCACAAAAAAACAAAATTTATTCTGCAACTAAGATTCTAAATGGTGTCATTAACACAATTTATTATAGCCAGTGAGCCTTTGAACTGAGTTTCTTTATTGTGAGGGTTTAAGGGTGGTTAGCCGAGTGGGTAAAACTGCTTCCACCCCTAGTTCAGGTTTTGAATTCAAATTCCTGTACTGGCTAGAAACTTTCTCAGTGTAATATATTTGTCCCAAGGTCGACCCACCTCAAATAAAAAAAATTTATTATGAGGGTTTGATATCAAGCCTTACTTATAAATAATCAGGCATAGTATACACGTCTATCAAACAGATATCATACTATTTGTTTGACCGTAGGGTCATTTATCTGACAAAGGAACGGAATTTGGAGCTGTGGTTGCAGTTTGAAATGAGTCTCTTGAGGAATTCTATTTTTTTGTAAAGCAATATCAAATAAATATAACATATATCTAGATAGTAGTAACATATCAGCTAGGGTATATTTAAAAATGCTATTGAGTTCATATAAATGCTACTTTTCAAAAAAGATTATAGAACAATCTTTTCAAAAATCTTGAGATGAACATACCCTCTTTTAAGTGGGATCCATATGGTTAAAATGGTTCTATGAGAAATTTATGTTAGTCTTATCAATAAAAGATTTTTATTTTTATTTATTAATTTTATACTTTTCTATTGTTCATGGGATTAATGAAATATGTCTTCTTGTGTCCGCTAGTTTAAATAATCACAAGAACTCCTATCTGCTTAAAACTCCATTTTCACATGGTAGAATTTGTCCTTAAAACATTATCTGACTTTAATTAAATTCTCACAATGAGATTTTGAGAACCATAATTCTCAATAGTTTATTATTACTAGAATCACTGTAATTGTTGCAGTTTTGTGAAGTAATCGTTTGCTTACATAACCAAGAGGATAAAGAAGATCAAAACTGTAGCAGAGAACATTTCTGGTGTAATGAGTGGTAATTAAAAATTCTAAGCTGAGTATTAAAAGTGATTTATTTTGGTTTATATCTCATTGTATGTAGGGCGTTGAAAGCATTATCTAGATACTGCCTTGCTAGTAATAGTCTACTGATTTGTTAGCTATACCATAATTAACCTTTCAAATCATTCAATTTAAGCTCAACTAACATGTTTAAAATTGATATACGTTATCTTATGTTAATAAAGAGAAACAGACCATACAATTGCATAAGTAAAGAGTACTTATAATGTTAGACGTTTTAATCTTTTCTTTCTCGTTGCAAACACTTTTGCAACCTATTAAATTCAAGATTAAATCTAGTTTGATAATCTCACAGAGGAGATTAGTCTGCGCCCATGTCTGGGAGCAGTTGGGCAAGCAAGGCAAGAGGAGCAGGCGGAAGGCCTGCGGCCTCTAACGTTCAAAAACGCCCTGGAGAATCTGGCAGAATGGAAAAAAATCTCAAAAAACTGGCGGTCACAATTTCCCCAGAGATACTCGTGTGGCAAGCATGATGCAACCAGTACATCAACACGTCACACTCCCAGCCACTTTTGTTGGTGGAATTCAGAGTCCGTGTGTATCTGGACATCCAAAAAACGGCCTTAAGGGAAAAATTTTGTGAAGATGTACACAAAATTTTCCCAACTGTGGTGTACGTTGCACCTCACTCCATGTCACGCGGTTGGCTGGACCTAGGTTTTGAAAGCAAAATAGCAGCAGATGAGGCTGCAGCGGTGCACATAGTGGTCAACCTCCTCAAAGGGCAATGGGTTGTCAAAACCAAACACACCAGATGGACGAAATCAAACCAAAATTTCCTCACGTTTGACTTTTTGCCTTCTATGGTAAAATGTGACATTTTGGAGCAACACCTGAAAGATGGTCTCGCCATATATGGCAAAATACAATCTTTCGAAATGCAACGTTTCATGCTGATCCACACCTGTGCACTGGCAAAGCCATTGCAGTTCTGACCCCAACTGAGGAGATCGTGAAGGACCTAACCCAGATCCCGCACTCCACCTTTATTGACATCGCAGGGCATACCACCCACCCAATCCAGGTAACCTTAGACAGCGCACCCCCCATTTGCACCCACTGTGATGCGTTTGGCCATAAGGCGCACGCATGCCCCATCAAGGAGGGCGTCACATTCCAAGAGCACCCCTCGGTGGCCATGGCCAGTGGAGAGGTGCACTACAAACCAACTGCAAGCACCAAGGAGGCTTTCCTGTGGGGAGCACAAGGCTGCTACCTATTGGTAAAGACCATCTCCCCGCAGGAGTGGAAGAAGGCCAAGCAGGCCCATAGGGCCATGGCCAAGGAAGCGGCCAAGGCCACCACCACCATCCCACACTCACAACGCCAGGAGGACATGGAGACCTTTGCAGCGGAAGTGACTCAGGAATCCATCACCCAATCAGATTGGGAGGCCCAAGCTGAGTGGGCTACTCAATCTGAGGATCCGATGGGAGATTCGATCTCACCCAATCACTGCACCCAAGCTCCAGTTGAAACTGACTTGGGACCTATCCCAACTGAAAATTTTTTTGCCCCCCTCGATGGTGCACTGAACTTAACCGCACCGCAAAAAATTCATATGACGTCAGGAAAACAAAAAGCGAAGGCCAAAGCCAAAGTGACTCTTTCCACAAAAATTAACAAAAACCCCAATAGTGTTGCTGCTAACACCCGCACTGCTGTGAAAGCCTGTGGGGACCTTGAAGAGGCTGGTGGACCCAGGGGCCCACCCCCTCGCACCTAAGGTGTGATGGGGGAAACCTTCACTCTAGGGATGCTGAATATCGCCAGACTCAAGACCTCCCCATCCCAAGCTAGGAAACTGAGTTTTTTACAAAACAATATACCCGTGGATATCCTGGCCATCCAGGAGTCCAACTGTCCACGAGGTTCCAAGGAAGCTTGGAAAACAATGCTCCTATCCCTATCCTTTTGGTCAAAGCACTGTGGGGTGCTAATTTGGAAAAATAATTTTTTCAAATTCACATCCTCAGAAACATTCCTAAATGGCCGAGTGCTCGTTGTCACCTTCTCATGGGCTGATGTTGTGCACACAATAATCAACATTTACGCCCCAAATGGTGCACATGAGCGTCAGGAATTTTTCTTGTTGGTCAAATCCCTCCCGCTACCCCCTGATTCTTTCCTAGTTGGTGACATGAACTGTTGGCTAACCTCACCAATGGACTGGTGGCCGCCCTCACCCCACGCCCCACAGGGTCACGTAGAACTATGCATTCTAAAAGCCACCCTTGGGTTAATGGATGTGCTGCTGCAACATGCCCCACTGCTCAAAAACATGACTCGTCCCCACATCCACAACGGCCAATTAAGGTCCATGACCCACATCAACCTTATTCTAATGCCAGCGAAATTCCAACCCCACATCTCCCACTTCAAAACAACGAAAATGGAATTCTCCAACCACCGACTGGTCTCAATAACATACCACTTACCCATCACAGTTGCAAAGGCCCCACATTGGTGCAAAATACCCCCCCGAGCTCGCGTTGCCAGGATTTTCCACATGGGTGGAAGAGGCAACTTTGGCGAAATTGTTTGTTGCACCATTTTGCGCGGACCCCATTTCCACATGGGCAACTTTCAAAGAGGACACCATCCGCCACTATCACCATCTCTCCTCCAGACGCTCATGAGCCACATCGGCAGTTATCTCACGCGTGCTGGTGGAATTGGCCCACTTGGAGTCCAACATTTCAGCTACAGGATACAGCCCTGCATGGGGCTGGAAGTGGGTGGAGGCAGCCGCCCACCTCAACGCACTCAAAAGGCAACACAAACATTGGGTTTGTGTCCAATACAGGGCCACACACATCACTAAAGGTGACAAGTGCACCGCATACTTCTTTAAAAAAAATTTTGCACCATGCCAGAGCGTGGCCTGCACACAGGTGCGAAGATCAGATAATTCCATTGCGGACACACTGGATGAAGTGGCAATCGAAATGCAAAGATATTACTATGAGTTATACTGAGCTGAACCAATTCAGCCAGCTGAAATGGCGGAATTTCTTGACCAAGCTCATATCCGCACTGTTATCCGATACCCAGAAATAATGAATTTAATTACTCCTAACGAATTATGGACAGCCATTCGCGGTGCGCCAAACCAAAAATGCCCAGGCCCAGATGGCATTCCATATGAGTTCTACAAAAAATATTTCAAATATATATCCCCACTTCTGCTTGCCTCACTTAACCAAAGCCTGTTGGAAATGCGCCTCCTACCAGGAGGACATGAGGCCTATACTGTCACACTCTTCAAGAAAGGGGATAAGCTTGACTTAGCCAACTGGCGCCCCATTTGTCTAACAAACACAGACACCAAAATTTTAACAAAAATCATGGCTAACCTTTTAGGGACTGTAGCATCTGCCACCATCTCCCCAGAACAATTCGGTTTCATCCCCAGAAGGTCAATTTGGGATAACATGCACTCTATGGCTAATGTGTGTCAGTCCACAGCCTCTGGGGCACTTGTATTCTTGGACCAACAAAAGGCCTATGATAGAGTAAACTGGGAATACCTAAGGGCTTGCCTCCATCAATTCCGCCTACCCCCCCGTTTCATAAACTGGGTGATGCTGCTCACAGAATCTGCGACAATGGCAGTGCGTGGCCCAGGCTTTCTAACGGAAGTAATCTGCCCTCAAAGGGGCCTGCGACAAGGGGATCCCCTCAGCCCACTCTTATACAACTTCAGCCTTGACCCATTACTGCGAAATGTGAATGCCCACTTCACTGGGGTCCATGTGCCAGGCCAAACCCCAGTCAAGATGATGTCATTTGCAGATGATTGCGTGGTGGGGGTGTCTAATAACAAAGATGCACGCGCGCTTGATGCCCTCATCCAGGAATATTCCTGGGTAAGCAACACGGCACTGAACGCCTCCAAAACCAAAATCATCCTCCTTGGTCAGTTTCAGAACTGCTGGGCCCCAGCAAGTAGTTCCCAACCCAGCCCATCTGCTCACCCACGTCCACACCTTACTAACTCAACACACACCGCTCCACTGGTGCTCCCCTTTGTGCCACGTCCTACCATAGGACCGGTGCGCCATCTGGGCGTGTGGGAGGAGGCAGGCGGATATGCGTCAGCAGTAATGGAGTGCCGTATACTGGACAACGTGACGAAGCGAATTGCCTCTCTCAGAGCCCACCCTACTACCCTCACTGGCAGGGTTGTTCTTGCCAACTCTATGCTCCTATCCAAAGTCTGGTTTGGAGCCCACGCCATCCCCTTCTCCCCAAGCTTCTTCAAGTCCCTGTATGCTTTGCTGCAAGGATGGCTTTGGTCAGGCCGCCCTCCACCAGTACGGCTAGAGGTCATGTTTGGCCCTCATCATCAAGGTGGCATGGGCCTGCTTGACTTCAAAGCCCATGCTGCCAAGATCATGGGCACCTGGATCGCGGCTGTCACCTCTCCTACACTCCCATCCCAACACTGGTCCCGCGTGGCCCACTCCAACTTCTCCTGAGCCTTGGACCTCAACAATCCATCAAACCCCCACTCCCTGATGAAATACCTCGCATCACACACATCGGCCACAGGTCCTCATGGGACTAAAACCCACTACAAACGAGTCCTACTCTCCATGCGAAGCGCAGAGTGGAGAATTCGTATTAGCAGACATACAACCCAAAGAGGCCGCCCCTCTCCTCAGTTCACACAAGAGGTACAGGGGCTACCCATCCATGATGGCGTGATCCTCATTCGACCCCAAGTCCTATCCAGGGTGGACTACCTGGAAATGATGGACATCCCTTATTCCACTGAGACCCAAAAGACTATCTGGAAATATGCACACCATCCTCTGTTGCAGCCTCAAGTCCGCTCCCATTTGTGGCGCTGCCTGAGGCGGGTGTATCATACAGCTGAGCACTCTAACACTTTACACTCATCCTGTGTCGTGTGCGGCCAGTATGGAACGCTGTTCCACCGCCTGGAGAAGTGCCCTACCTCTAAAGTGATATGGCGCGAAGTTCAACGTCTGCTGGGCCAAGATCAAACGCATCCCTTCAGTCTGTCAAGAGATATGTTTGCTTATCAACGGCCTCCTCCCTTCCACCCTCCCTCCGTGCTCTGGTGGTTGCAATCTCCATGTGGACTATCCACACGATTGTCTTGGATGCCATCGCTGGCTCCATCCCCACCCTCCCAGAAGCTGTCCACAGATTCCGGTCTCATTTGGTGGACCACTTTCAAGCGTGGATGTTTTGATATCTCCCACCGCATCGCTGACAGCTGGTCTCCTCCTGGTTCCCAGTCTGGTTCATCAAATCAGACCCCTTCCTCCACACGTGCTCAATAGTGGCTACGGCCCCTTCACACGTTCCCTCCCCTCCCCATAAGTGGCATTCCCGCTGGCAACAAGAGATAGCATCGCTTCTCTGGGGTGCCCCCCAGATACTAAGTTTATCTTTCCTGAGTCATATTCGGAAGTGTCCATCCCATGGTCAGCCTTCCCCACAATAAATTCAATTTCAAATAATGTTAGACGTTTTTGAAAATTTCCCTATTCATTATCATTATTGTTTTAATAAATGTGAGAGCTGATTAGCCAGATTAGTGCGGTCAACTTTATGTGCAAGAAAATAAAATAGGCTTCCACTCCCAATTATTACTGGATAATCATGTAGACTTTTTAAGAGATCAAAATGATTTTTTTTCTTAAAATTACTAATTGTAGTTTTTGTATGTAATGCAATTAAATTGGGAGATTAGCTAATAATAGTTTCTATATTACATGGGTGAACATATAATGTGTGATCATTCAGTAAGGTCTCAAGTGGTACAAGTTGCTTAATAATACTGTAAAAAATATATTACGGATGTCTCTGTGAAGTTTCAAAGTAGATATCAAAGAGAGAATTTTTCATAGGGAAGCCTAGATCTCTGGGTCACAGGTAGCCTTTTCATCTGTATATGCATTATTTAGTCTTGTTGTTTTAATTTTATCTTGAATTTTCGATAAAATAATTTGCAAGATGGTTATATTATAAGCTTATATTGCCATAGTAAAAAGAGACTTATATATAATGTTACTTGTGTACTAAACTAGTAGCGTAGTTTATTTTTAACACTTAATACAATAAACTTATACACTTCTTGGCGAGCAAAGCAAAAGTGTGCAGATATTACCTTTTTTAATCCAGTTCTACATCTCAACTCTTACGTTTTTATATGAAATGAGCTTATTCAACCACTCTTCTACCCTTTTTAGAATATTTTTAGCTTTATTTATTAGGTTTTACTTAACCTCTATATGGTTTTTATAAGTCCTGAGGAGCAACTCTTGCGCTTAGACTGGGAGGAGCTGGCTTATAGAACTAATAAAGGCCCAAAGAGGGTGGCTGTGCCCTATAAGCTTTTGGGTAGTTTAATGCACAGGCTGGTTGTAAATTAATAAAAGCTCTTGTTGTATAGTGAGAACTAGTATGTTGAGTCTTTTTTAAAAAGGCAACAAATCCACTTTAGCGAACTGTACTTGAGAAAAACAACTAGGAACCTGTATTCCCTTCATTCTTCAATTTAGAAGTAAATATAAGCAGTGTATTTCAGTTGAACTCTGTTTATGAGAAAATGGTAGGGTTTTTAGAGGCAGAAGGCGGACAACTTTTTATATAATTCTCTGAAAACCAACTGATTAGTCTTCCAAAAATACTAACCCTTAAGGATTAACTTCCAAATGATGGCAAATTCCTTTGTCTTAGTTGATTCTCAGCAATGTACCCTTTCACAGATAGGCAGCCATCCCTTTGTGTTAGGAACTGTTCACAGATGGTCTAGGGGCCTTATTGCCTGATTATAATTACTAGAAACCACCAAAACAAGCGTTAAAACGCTTTAGTAGCTTTGTAAAAGAGACCTTAATTGTTCAGCGCCTCTTCTTGAACAATCCACTCTGAAATCTGACTATTGGCTATTAAGCCCTCATCAAAATGCTTAATTAACATTGTTGGAGGATGATCCCTGACAAAACATTAATTATTACCAATCAATAGATTATATCCTTTAGTTAAATATGACTAGTCATTTAGTTATCAACCAATGCCAAACAATAGATTAAAACAACCCTCAAAATGTTAATCAACAAGTAAGATGGATAATATGGTCATCTGAATTTCCAGAAAAAGTCTTACTTGACTGGATTACCCTGTGAGACATTTTTTCAGAGGCAATTGCTTCTTCTCAAGACTTAACTAGCAACCTAGTTCAGAGGTTCATCTTCCAGACTTAATCAACTCATTAATCCAGCGACCCTTCTTGATGCTGCCTCTGTAAAGCGCGGTCATACAGCCTCATGCTGTACCAGGACTACTTGGGCATTGTCTTGGGTCATATCCTGTAAAAAATATTTACTATCTCAGGTTGAGCTCTCCATCTGCAATCAGAGCAAATCCTTTTCATTCCTAGGGACTACTCATTGTGGATCTAGTTTCAACCCTTCCTGATCCTACTGACATACTTTAGTCTCTTAGGACTAATTTTGGTGGATCCAGTTGAAAACTGAGCTGGCCCTGCCAGATGATAGTAGGGAACAACGCAGAGGCTTTTGAGTGCACCAAATTAAAAATTGGTTTTTAATATACTTTTTCTATTATAATTAAATATTTTTTCTTTTTTATGATTTTTACTGATGATTTTAATATATATATATATATATGATTTTTAAATTTTTAAGTGCAATTTTTTAAGAATTAGCTATGAACTTGTTAACTATAAAAACATTGAGGATATTTTTAATTGTATAGGCATTTGTTGCGAATTTTCAAATTACTTCACTATGACTAGCTATAAGTCATCCAGCTTATTTTAGCAGCTGAATCCATGTGTGTCACAGTAGGATACTTTATCCCCAATTTCATATCTTATTATGTGAGGTCGTTTCATATCATCATATGTTTTAGTCTGGATCCTTTTCCTAAGGGTTTTGTGAACGCTTGGGATTGTAAATCTATCATAGTGTTGGTTTATTGATTTAGAATTGGACAGGACTCATCCCTAAAGCTAACTCCAATGCTGAGTAAGAATTGGTGGTAAGGCGAATCTCTTCCATAGAGGTTTTTGAAGGGTGTTTTTCCCAGTTGAGGAATGATAGATGACATTATAGGCTAATGTAACCAAACTCAAGTACAAAGCCCAAAAAGATGTTTTTCCTGAAACCAGCTTTTGTAACACAGTGGCTAAGGTAGCTTTCAGCTCTCAAATAGTCCATATGTATCTGCCAATATGGGTGTGATATGACTCCTTTAATCACCTACAGCTCTTTCAATTAGGGTATGACAAAGGATAAAAAGTTTGTTCCTTTAGCATTCAGGATCACTTGAGGACAGCCATACTGGTATATCGCTTAGTCCAGATTAAATTTTGCAGTATTCATCACATGACCCAAGCCATAGCCTTGGTTTCAATCCATCTGGTAAGGTGATCAATTGTGAAAATTATATATTTTTTACTCAAGTTTTTTTACTTAGAAGTCCCATTACGTTGATTAATACTGTATGCCAGGAAAAACCTGGTTGCACTAATCAATATTTGGTCACACTTTGTGTGGCTTGTGGAGCTGACACTCCGCACAACAGGAAAGGAAATTCACTGTATTGTAGTTTAACAATTACCAATAGTAATATTGGCAAATGTGCTATAAAGTTTTCTTGAGGCCATTATAGCCAATGACTTAGTGAGAGGAACAAATTAATTTATATGTTCAAATGGTTTGGGGAACAGAAGCCTTTTTATCATTCACTAGTTTGAATGACTATCCATTCGTTTGTTATGTTCGCTCCATGGCTTTCCATAACTCCGTTTGAACTTCAGGTGGCTCATCTCCAACTCATTTTTCACATTTTATTTGAATATGTCATCAGAACAATCTTGTACTGCAAGAATTGCTGGTAGTCTTGATAATACATCAGCATTTTGGTTTTTTCCCAGAACAATGTTTGATTTCAGAATCATAGGCCTGCAAAAAAGGCCATTGTTCTATTCTCCTCTGAGGTTCTCTTAAGTTATGCAACCAATGAATAGTGCATGATCAGTTAAAACCTTGAAATGTGTCCAATGAATATAAACATAAAATGGCTTGCAAACATAGATAGCTGTAAGACATTTGCCCTCAGTAACTGTATAATTCCTTTTGTCCCAGGTTAAGGTACGGCTGAAATAGGCCATTGGTTGCTATTTGCCTTGTTCTTCCAATTGACAAATTATGTAACATATCACTGTGAGCTATGCATCTGATTTTAAAACAAATGGTCGGTTGGAATTTGGATATTTGAGTTTTGGGCTTGTCAAGTATTACCATAATTTGCCAAATGCTCCTTATGCCATCTCATTCCATTTAAACCTTTTTTTAATATCCTTAAGCAGATGGAATAATGGATCTGCTATTTTTGCAAAGTCCTTAATAATGGCGATAATATCTGACCATTCCTAAAAAACCTGGATATTTCAAACATTTTATGACAATGACATCAGCTCAAAAGCATCGATTTTATACTAATGAGCTATAATCTATCTGTGTTTATAACAAAGCCCAAATATTCTAACTGCTCCTTAATGAAGTGACACTTTTGGGGCTTAATTTTGAGATTGTCAGCAGCTAGCTTCTTTAATATATCCTCTAAGTGTTGCAAGTGCTTTGTGAATTTTTGACTAAATACATCTATGTCTTATAGGTAGACTAAAACACAGGAAAATTGAGGTCGCATAAGATAGTATCCATAGCCCATTGAAAAGTTTCAGGGGCGTTACACAAGCCTTACTGCATTTGCATAGGTTGGTTGAGAATTGTGCCGTTACTATAGCACATTTCCCTTGGTCCTCAGGTAACATATTAGTCTCCAATACCCTGAGATGAGGTCCATTGCCAAAAAAATTTACTAGCCTAACCGACCCACGTATCATTAATTCGTGGCAAAAGATAAAAGTCTTTTTTGTGATTTTATTAAGATGGCAATAGTTCAATAAGCTCTGTTTGACCCATCTTTCTTTTTGATCATTAATATTAATCCGCCCATGGGATGGTTGAAGGCACAAGCAATCTGTGCTCCAAAAACTTTATTTTCTTCTGTGATTACTGCCTCAGCCACTCAGGATCTTTTGTTAGGTCTCATTCTGATTGGGGTAGTTTCTCAGGTATCATTTTGCTGGAGTACATTTTTCATACACCCTAGATCGTGGTTATCTTTCACAAAAAATCTGGTTTCATTGAATAAAGCTAATACTTCATTTTTCTGATCTTTGGTTAATCCTAACTATTGTTCTCAATCAGTTAACATATGAATGCTTTTAGTTGAATTTGGTAATCCCATTTCATTTAAATCCCCAAATTTGTGGAAGGAATGGAGCTCTGTTATAAGGATTATCTGGTAGAAAGCAACTACTTGATTTTGCCTTATTTCTATTTTTCACAGATTGGCTAATAGGATACAAATTTACCAATGACCAAGGATTAGGATTCCAGGAGCTGCCCAAGATCCAATTCTCAATCTTCACCAGGGAGCCTCGATTTTGACATATAATTGCTCAGAAACTTTCAGCCTCAGTCCAGTATTGACCACCATCTTCATCCCTCACAGTATGATTTTTCTTTTTTTCACTCAGATCAGAATTCCTCAGTTAATATTTATGCGTTTTTAAAGGCTGGATCTTTTTCCCAACTAGTTTATAACAAATGGGAAGACTACCATCTTTAAACATTAAGTTTATAAAGTTATATTTCCAGTTGAGGGGAACATCCCCCTTTCAATAATAGACCAATGGCAGCGGCTGGCCCAAGATTGTCAGTATTCTCAAAGTCTCACTTTACTCCATATTTCCACATGAAGTCAGTGCAAATTAGAATATCATAATTTTGATTAGTAGAATGATCACTGGCTCAGACATGACTAGAGATCTAAAAAAGAAGGGCAAGGCACTATAAACCCCACAGAAAATAATAAGTTTTGGTCCCTTCTATATTATACTGCTTTCAATGTGCTATATCTGACGAAATTTTTAGACGATTTACCAAGTTTAGTATACATAATATTGATTGATGCACCGCTATCAATAATAGCCCTTACTTCTACTCAGTTAACCAAAATGTTGGCATATGTACACTCAGAGTATCAGGAAATATTGTTTACTGAATGTATAGCAGCATTGGTTGCCAAATCCAGAGTGTGAATAATTTGGACTGATATATCAGAAAATGAATCCTTGATGGTAGCAATAGGAAATTGAACGTTAACATTTTCCAACTTCCTCTTTAGCAATTCATCTTGATCATCAGCGTTTTGGGCCTTTTCAAACAGTTGTTGAGCGTAGGGTTAAGCAACTTCTAATATAATTTTGGGTTTAATTGCATTCACTTTTGCCTGAGTTTTTCATGAATATTTGGGCCTGTGCTCTGTTGGGGAGAATCTTAAACAGGTACAATTACAAGCAGGTCAGATGTATCAATTTCGTTGAGCTTGTATGGGAACTGGGAAAGCTGTGGATCAAGATTGTTCCTCATCTAGACCTCAGGGCCTTTTCATGACTCCTCATTGGTATTGTTTTACTGGACGGAGTTCACCTGATCCTTTGGTTTCTTATTCCAGAACTGGGCAGCATAGTGTCCAGTGTTTCCGCATCTGTTACAAGTGATGCACAGTGCCTAACTAGGGCATTTTGGACCATAAGAATTTTCCCCATTGGATTGGAAAATCCTTTTTTGGGTTCAGGTTTTTTTTCCAGATTTTAGTTTAAAGGCAGTTGTTGTCTTAAGCTTCAATTTGGCGCGTCAAAAGTGGAGGCTAATTCTTTTAAGTGCTCCACTGATTAAAAGTAGTATTTTTTGGTGAATTTTGACGCCATGGATGGATGTAAGTCCCAATAAGGGTGGAGTTCTGCCTTCATGGCGATGCAAGCATCAAAATCGCTCATGTTGTTAGCTCCCATCAGGATGTGCGCTTCTTCATAGAACTGGTTGGCAAATTCTCTTAAGATTTAATCTTTTTGAAATTATATTCCCATGAACTCCCGACTTTGGTTAGCGATTTGTTCAGGGCTGCAAATTCCTCCATAATCACATTTTCACCTCGGTACATGACCAATTTTCCCCTTTGTTAATGGGGTAATACTGAGTTTAGACAAGCGGTACTTAAATAATTTATAACAGTAACGGCTTTTTGGCAATCAACAAAACCAAACATGGTCAGTTTAAACAATTTGAAGAAATCTGGGACATTATCCCAATGAAAGAGGGCAATTTTGGGGTGGGCCAAAATTCTTCATCTTCCACAGGCTTGTTTGCAGGATGAGCAGCACGGCTAGCCATTATAGCGCCATTGGTGTATTGTCAGGGATCATTGCTAAAATGGCGGCATAGGCACTTGGCATATTTTAAGTAGTATGAAGGCTACCTATATTGCTTTCATCTTCATATAGATCCTGTCCAAAATCTCAGTTTCTACATGAATACAAATACATTGATGTCTTTCCAATTCTTGTACTTGTTTCTGGAGCTGACAAATATTTTAACATAATAACAGAATTTTTCTAGCCTTAGCTTGAAATGCTACTTTGAAAAGGAGTAAATCTTAACCCTTTGGAATATCTTTGCTCTAAAACGGATATTTTCTGAAATATCTCATTATTAACTTCAGTGAAAATGTTAACATCCTCTTCCACATTGGTAACGCAATTTTTATTCTGGATAAACTGGCCTGACCCGCTGATATTAGAGTTGTCTAAATCACACTCTCAAGCTCCTTCCATAGCCACTGAATCTTACCTGAACAGAGGACATGTCATTACTTAAGTATTACATCATAATGGGGACTAACACTAAGGACAAAGATGCATGTTAGGAGGCCAAGAAGGTGAAGTTATCAGGCCTCTCTGACCTCAAGCATCCCTTGGGCAACGCTGGGTTAAGTGAGGTATGCCCAGATTGGTCCTAGGGATGAAAGAGAAGTTCAGCCCTGTAAAGAGCAGGTGCATTAAAATGAACCAACTTTACGATAAAAAATGACATTTGCTTTGGATTCTTGGTGAACGGGGTCTTAAGACCCATTTGGTTTTTGTATAAACTCCAGCTCAGTCTGGCCTCTCCTACAATCTTTAACCTGAGTTTGTTTAATTGCCAAGTATAGTTTATTTCCCAGATGGAGGCATGCGCTTATTGGTAGACCTCAGCTTTTCACCTCTTCCATCAATTAATTTATCCTCAAATTCCATTATATTGTTTTCTCAAGACCAATCTCTCTCATTGGTCAAATTCTCCCCATAGTAAAAACACCTTGCCAGTATATAGTTTGAAATATGTTATCTTGGACAAATCTTTGCACAGACCTCTTCAAGGAGGTCTTGCGCAATGTTAGCTGTTTAGTTTTAACAACCATAACTCTCTCTGCTCGTGCACTGCTGGGCCATTTAAGTCCCCTCCAATCTGTGCCACCTATACAATCCCACTCAGAGCACCGCTTGATAATGAACTCCACTTTGGAGTTCACTCCAGCCTGGTTGTTAGTTCAATTTTGGCTTTTCTATCTACTGCTAACCACTCTCGCTCTAAATTATTACAGCTCAAGAACCCTCTGTAGGGCTCTAGTAACTTTATTACTAACGACTAGTTCCCTGGCGTTGGCTCTGTGCACCATGCACTTCCACGCTGGGTACAGGAGAGTCATAGACACTATTCTTACAGGACATGGTGGTATTAATTAATAAGACTCAACTACGCCTCCTGTAATGAGCACCAAATGTAAACTTTTAATTAGCTTGCTGTACAGGTTGGCTGTAAATAATAAAAGCAATAATTGTATGTTAGCAACTAGTAGGTTGAGTCTTCACAATAAGTGTCAACTAATCCGCTCTGGCGAACTGTACTTGAAAAAACTAGGGACATTTATCCCCTTAAACTTCAATTAGAAGTAGATATTTTAAATATATTTCAGTTCTACTCTTTTTATTAGAAATTAGTAGGAGCTTTTATAGGTAGAAGGCGGACAACTTTTCATATGATTCTTTGAAAATTAACTGATTAGTCTTCTATAATTTCTGACCCTTTTGTTAACTTCCAAATGATGGTGAAATCCTACGTCTTAGTTTATCCTCAGCAGTGTAAACTTTCACATATTTGCACCAATCTCCTTGTGTTAGGAACTGTACACAGATGGTCTGAGGTACATGTTACAAGATTATGACTATTAACTACCACTAAAACAAGCGTTATGTGCTTCAGTAGCTTCGTAAAAAGGAACCTAATTGATCAGTGCCTCTTCTTGAACGATCTACTCTGCAATACAACTATTGGCTATCAAGACCTCATTGAAATTCATACTAACAATGTTAGGGATGATCCATGACAAAACATTACTTGAAACCAGTCATCAGATTATATCCCTCAGTTAAAAATGGCTAATAATTTAGTCAGCAACCATTGAAAAACTATATATTGATTAACAACCTTTAAAATGCTAATTGGCAAGCGAGAAGGATAATGTGGTCAGCTGATTTCCAACAGCCTCTCACCAGAAGGGGAGATTTGGCTAAGGTTGTTGATGAGAGGAGTGTTAAAGCCTGCCCTCTTAAGTTTTCCCCTTCTAATCCTTCACATAATCAAAGAATTTATAGGTATTGTCAAGGGGTGCACCAAGAGGTGAAGCCATGGGAGTATCAGCTGCCAGGTTGTCTTACTCCTAAAGGCATCAAGGTTGGGAGACAGGCCAAGTCTTCCTAAGGGGAGTAAATCTATTGCAAATTCCAACAAGTCAGAGAAGCATATTTGAACTCAAAAGTCATTTCATGTTTTTTTCAGCTCATTAAGAGTATTCTTATGCCATTACCAATAGGTTCAGGCCACATAGCCATTTGATTCTGTTTTGAATTTAGCTTACCATCCATGCTCATGGGCTTGCCCTGCCCACCCCACTAAACCGTTCATCTGCCTTATGTGCTTTAATAAAGATGTTAAAAAAATTGGGAAAAAATATTAATAGCAAAACTCAGAAGGAGTCATAATAATCCAGACTGACAAATTTGAATCCGTATATTAGTAAGTATCTGCTAATGTGACAATCTTCAGATCATGAGGCAATAGGGATTGATCAACCTTAATGCACCCCCATTATTCATGGAGTAGTTTATATGGCAGCAGGCCCTAATAGGTCCTGCTATTGCTCTATTCTTTTATTCAAAATTCCTAAAATAGATTCCTTAAAATCCAATATATATTTTATACAAATTTATCTCTAAATTCAATTATCAACTATAAAATTCTGTTCTTGGAAGTCGCGTCCTATACTGGAGAATTCTTCTTGTCAGTTAGACACACTTTTTGAATGGCTGTACTTTTGATATTCTGGGTGGTGTTTTGGGTGACTGCTCGCCTGAAATGGCTCCTCAGCTTATTTTTACTAGCACAATCCATGACATTTTGTGTAAATGAGAGATTAACCCCTGCGGCTTGTTTGGGAGGAATTTCTGTTTAGGTCCAATATGGGGATAAGCCAGCAGCTGTACCTCTTATCAACATAGTGACTTAGCCCATGTGGTAAATGAGAGATGGGTGACAGCGTACCCCTTAAAATCATGCCTTTCCCCTATTTAACCAACTATGAATTAATCTATAAAATTCAGGGTGTGCATTGGGAAGTGTAACGGATCAGGCTGCACTTGATCACATATTGATTTGGATCAGACAGCACTTGATCTTCACATTGCTTCAATAGGAAGGGCCTCAAATAGGAGAGAAGTGTCAGAGGGTGATTTGAGGAATACAGAGTTGTCAGTGAGTTAAATGGGGAGTTGTGCAATCGAGGGTGTAAGATTTGATGTTCCAAAACAGAGATTCATCTGAGAAAATATGACGTCAAGGTTATGAATGGCATGGATGATGATCTGGTGGGATGAGAAGTCTTCACTAGTTATGTGTTAGATGGTGTTCAAGAGAGCCTAGTGTAGGAGGAGTTTATTACAAGACTAGCAGAGTGCTATTTGCTAGAGGATGGTTGGGGCCTGAATGGCCAGTTGCGTCACCTAAGATAAAAAGAATTCAATTAAATTTGCTTGCTGTTATAAATCCTATTTTATTTAAATTATATTATCAGATTGAAGTGATGAACTCAACTAGTGAGCTAGGCGTGGCGCTGGCTTCATTCTTAGCCCTCTCATGAAGCCAGACCCTGCTGTTGATGTGCAGCGTCGTGGGAACAGTGATGCAGGAATATGTGGCAATAACAAGGCTTGGTGGGAGGGTTTGTGAATGGGCTTCTGCAGGCCTGTCCTAAGTATGGTCAGCAACATGGCTCTTACTACCCAATTCCTTCGTGGCATATTGGTGTGGGCCCGCCCATTACAGGAAGCAGAGGTGGCCAGGGGCCATTATCATTAGAGGATTGACAACGATCCTCCCCCACAATAAGTTGTCTCCACCAGTTAAAGTTCCGCTGATAAGTTTGAATTAAAATCTAGCAAAAATAAATCGATAAAATTTAGTTTTGGGCTTAGAAAACCCTAATCACCATTCTCCTTCGTCACCAGCAATCATGAGCCCATCCTGACAGGTTTAGGTGCAATAAACATCTTCCCTACTCAATGAGACCACTCATATATGGCATGGCCATGGGCTCATCCTGTTGCCTGCCATATCAAGTGTTGACAAACTGCCAAGAGGAATCACGCTGGGGAAGGAAAATTTGGTGGCAAAATTTGAGCATAAGTCTTCTGGCTGGGATGAGACCTATCCGGCCTAAAGAAAATTTTAAAGTGCTAATTTACCATATCTATATCACAAACCTATTTCCAACCGTGAATAATTTGTTCCCATTCCCTATGTTAGTGAGTTTATAAGGCAGTTGACCACAACAGGTTTCATTGTTGCTCCATTTTAAACATTTCCCATTTTAGGTTAAAATAAAAGTTCATAAAAATCTAAAATCTATTTGTGATTTTATAAAGTCCACCAGACATCTAGTGGCTATGATTTCCAATTTTTGCAAGTTCCTGCTAGTACTTGTGGTTGCCCTATTTCATTTGCATCCCATAAATATGGATGGCTGTTGCAAATTTCTCAGCGTCTGGGTCCACTTCCGCTGAGTTGGATTTGCACAGGGTATTATCCACTGAGCAACCAAATTGAATGATATGAGGTCCGCAGATTCTTTTAATAAAACTTGATAAAATATATTTGGAGCTATTGCCCCTTATTTCTACCTTTATTTTAGAATAACTCACAGACCTTTCTGCGCTCCTCTTTTCCTTTAAAAGACTATCCCCCTTTAATCTTCCATGAGGCTCTTTATACCTCAGTTCCCAAGATGGATGCATCCTTGGCTTGGTAATCTATTCTTCTTCCTTTTTTGAATTACTCTTGTTCATATTAAATCTCAGCATAATTCCTCTCAATTTGCTAAATGTCCTCATTCTGCTCGATTGTAATTTGTTTATCCCTTTTTCGTAAATCTTGAGACTCATCTCAATTCCCCTCTGATCCCTTGATATGGGTAGCTTATCGTCCAGTCATATCAACTTCTCAACATTACCCCCCTTTGACTGGATGATAGGCACTTACTGTTTATATGCTCAAAGGAACTTCGCATGGACTCAGTTGATAATCTGACCCCCAGCAGGTTCCTTAATTGTGTAAACATTCATGCCCATTTTCTTGATAATCTTAAACAGGCCAACCCAAATGTTGGAGAGCTTATTTTTTCATCTAAATTATGCTGATCGTGGAATAAAACATAGTTTCCAACAGCAAAAAATGGAAGTCCGCTCCTGCACTTCTGGTCAGCTGCCTGGTCACGAATCTTCTTAGCCAAACTGGTGGAGTAGGCTTCCATTTGTAACTTGATCAATATATCTGTGAGTTGATTCAGATATCGCTGAGGATTCACCCCACCAGTGTCCTCTACACATGAATATAGCAAGGCAGGCAGAGCCAGATGTCAACCATACAGTAGTTGAAACAGACTCTTACCAGTGGCAGAATGATAGCTGATATTATAAGTGAACACAGTAGTAGGTAGAAGAGCACTCCATTCTGAGGGCTGATACGTTATCAATTTGCGGAGTATGTTCACTAGGGTTCCATTGACTCTCTTCACCATCCCATTTGATTCAAGATGATAGGGGGTGGTCAAAACCCTGCAAATCGCCATCAACTCGTTTAACTTTGGCAGGATATGAGAAGTGAAGTTGGTTCTATTATCCATCAAAATGAACTGCGGGCAGCTGTGCCACTATATAACACACTCCATAATAAACTTGGCGGTGGTGACTGCAACCAAGTCACTAATAGCCCTGGCCTCCACCCATCAGGTCAAATGCTTGATGGCAACAATTATATACTTGGATCAATTGGCACTAGTTGTCAGAGGTCCCACTACATCAATGGAAATTATGTGCCACGCGAACTGGGGTTTCACTAGTTGGTAGGTGGTTTTCTTGTGGAAAGGTTTTTCCACTTGACACTGATGGCAAAAGCTAACCATTTCTAATATGACATAATGCATGCTTTCCCAGAAGTATCAGGGTTGCAAAAACTCTAGCATCTTCTGCAATCCTCCATGGCCTACAGCCTGATGAGCATCCATAAATTGTTGAGGGTCTAGCCAAAGGCTTAGGAAATACAGCGTCAAGTCTCCAATCCACTTGTATAATTCATTTCCTCGTATGAAGGTATTATCCATGAGTTCACTCAACACCTTGATCACCTGCAGCGGCTCATCCTGGTATTTGTTCGCCACCATCTTTTCATACATTATATCAGCTAGATCTGCTGTGATAGCGACCATGGGCAATTGAGACAGATAATCCGCGTTTTGATGTTTTGCCCCAGGTTGATGTAAAATCTCGAAATCATATGCTTGCAGCTTCAGAGCCCAATGTGCAAGCCGTCCTTCCGGTTCACTCAGATTCTGTAGCCAGCACAAGGAAGCGTGATCTGTCACTACTTGAAATCTTACCCCATGCAAATATACCCAAAATTATTTAAAAGCATAGATCACAGCTAAACACTCCCGCTCAGTTACGGTGTAGTTTCGTTCATGACAGTTCAAGCTTTGACTACAGAATGCGACAGGATGTTCCACGCCTTCATCATCCTTCTGGGATAGTACTGCCCCAATAGCAGCGAGGGATGTGTCCATTTGTACTATAAACTGTTTGTAAATGTTGGAGTATTGCAAAATGGGTGCGCTTGCTAACGTGTTACACAATACATCAAAAGCGTTCTGGCATTGTTCCATCCAATTGAAAGAAGCATTTTTCTTTAATAACTCAAAAATTGGGGCCCCAATGCAGCTGAAATTGGGAATGAACCGTCAATAATACCCAACCATCCCTAGAAACACCTGAATGTCCCGCTTATTTCCTGGCGAAGTCATCTTGACTATCACTTTCAAATTAGCCAGCTGCGGTTTAAGTTCATTTAGATCCACAACAAACCCAAGTTATTCCAACTGCTCTTTAAAGTAATGGCACTTTTGAGGCATAATTTTGATATTAGCAGCAGCAAGGCGTTGAAACACTTGCTCCAAGTGAGCCAGATGCTCTGTAAACATCCGCAAAAACACATTGATGTCATCAAGGTAAACTAAGATGCAGGACAGCTTTAAGTCACCTAAAATCGTATCCATGGCATGCTGGAATGTAGCTGGGGTGTTACACAACCCTTTTGGCATGCAAGTCAGCAGGAACAGCCCTCTTAAAGTGATGATCGCACATTTCTCCCATTCCATTAATGGCAATTTGATCTGCCAGTACCCTGAGATCAGATTCATGGCGGAAAATAGTTTGAACCACCCAATTGGTCTAAAGCATCGTCAATCTGTGGAAGAGGGTAAGAATCCTTCTTTGTTACATTATTGAGTTAATGATAGTCAATAACCTTTAATTTGAGCCATCCTTTTTCTTTACGATGAGCACAGGTGATGCCCATGGACTGTTTAATGGCTCTAAAATTCCTTGCTCAATAAGTTTATCTACTTCGTCAGAGACAACCTCTTCTGCTGCTTTAGAACATCTAATAGGACGCTAACAAATGGGAGGGTGATCCCCTCATATCAATCCAATGTACCACACCTTGAGCGCACCACAAGTTATAATTATTATTTATAAAATACCCTGATACTTTTCAAATAATGCCATAGCATTGTCTTGCTGATCCACCAATAATCCCGTGAGCGCTTCCTGCAGAACTACGGTCAGTACGCTGAATGAGGAGCGAGCCAGTAGTATGAGATACTCCCATGAGCCAAAGTCATAAATACAATGAACTTCCCTTATAGGGACGCAGTGTAGGTAAGCCACCACTTGGTGCCGCTGGATCATTATTGTCGCCTTCTGTAGGGTCGCTAGCAGCTCTTTCACCTCCCCATTCCCAGGAAGCAGTAACCCTGGAGCCACGTGTGGTTCAAGCTGTGAGTGTTGATGAGGCGCCAGAATTTCTCCATAAAGCCCTTAGGGACTTCAATCTCAAACCCAGTCCCTATTATGCTCTGGTGTCCAGATGGTAGGCTTAAAGCGCACGTTGCTCAAAGCAGGATTCCTTTGTACTCATATATCTGGTTGGGGAGGATCTTGGTCTGCCAACTCAGTTGCTAGTAGCAAACAGGAATCACTCTGTCACTGTAGCTAGATTGACCTGACTGGAGTGGACTGGATCCGTTGGGATTCCACCAGAGGTAAAATATACTGGAATCTGTTGGCCGAACATAGTAAGGGTTTCTTCCGCCATATTTATCACAATGCCAAATTTCATCATAAAAGCTGCGCCAATTAACATATCATAGTAGTTATTTGGCAAAACCACCACCAGAGCTGACACTTGGACTGACCCAAATCGTAGAGGCAACGCGCTATATGCTCCTTCTGACACAGTGCTATGCGTTTCCGCAGTCCCATATACTACTCAATGATCCACATTCAGTTTTAACAGAAGTTTAGCCACCAACTGGGTAGAGACTATGTTCACAGGTGCTCCCATGTCTATGATAGCGCGGATTTTTGTGTTTTTAATGATATGTCACAATAAGTACATTTCAAGTAAGAAGAACCATCAGTGTTTATTACTTGTACGTTCAAGGGCTTTGTGTTACTTAAGAAGGAAGAAATACCCTTGCTGACCTGAGGATACTCACTAGCAATTTTCTCCAACAGAATAGCTATGTTAACCCCTACTAAAAGGAGCGACGTTTGGTGAAGAATCCGCGTTGCTGGTGCCAGTCTGTTCCAGGATCTGCGACGCCTATGGCTTCTGCACATCCTGGCAGAACTCAGTCTGATTTGGTAAACTCTTACTCTCAGAAGCGGAAGCAGGGGTATACAACAAAAGCTGCTGGTATAACAAATCATCCGATTGAGGTTTAATTTCTACTCGGAAATTTGTTTGGCAATTGTTAGGGACAAGTGAATTGGGCTTAGCGGAGATAGAGCATCCCATCTCTACTCTGCTTGAGCTTTTCCCTGCTCAAATATCTTAGTTGGAATTGTGTACACTTGTGTTTTGCTAGGGCAATTAACTGCATAATGCCCTCTTTGTCTGCACTGGAAGCAAGTATTCATAAACGGTGCACATATATAATTTGGACTGGAAGGATCAGGGCAAAAATTGTGGTAAGGTTCCAGGATTGAGGTCAAACTTGTGAAGCGTACACGGGCTGGAAAGATCTACTGACTCATATGAGGGATGAATATGTTTGTGCGGCTGATAACCCAGTTGCTGCGGCCTATATTCAGAAAGGGATGGAGCGGGGGCAACGGAGGTTTTTTGGGCTACGTTGGGGATGCTGTTCATGGAGGAGAGTTGACGTAAGGTTTCACGATTCGAATAAGTCCAGTATCCCCGTCTAACACATGAGACATAGCATTATATAGTTCTTGATATGGTTTGACCGCCGCCATCATCACTATACCTACATCCTCAGTGGTCAAAATATTAGCCCCAAGTAGAACGTGTGCTTCCACCAAAAACTGATCAGCAAATTCTGACAGGGTCTCATTTAGGTAAAGCTGTATAGTCATAAAACTATGCTTTTTGTTGAGAAATCTTATTTGTGAACCAAACAGCCGGATAATAATCACATTTAATTGTGCATAAGTTACTGAGCTATATGGAAGATAGCAGGTCACTTGATCAGTGCTTTCCACATCTAAAGCGGACAGCAACAACTTCGCTTTTCATTGATTGATAGCCCCTTCCACAGCGAATTCAAAATGTTTAAAGTAACCGTGTAGGTTCCCATTACAACTGAAAGAAGGTGGTTTTTTGATATGAATGAATTCTCTTGGCTCTAGGGTTCTGCTGCAAAGGGTAGGCGAATTGTTTTTGGAGTGACTATGGGAACCATCATTTGGTGCATTATCATACCATCAGAAGGATGAGCTTGAACCCATCGAAACAGAATTGGAAGAAGTGGTGTCATGCGGGGGTCTATCGTACCACCTAATAAATACTCATTTGCTGATCCATAACATTCTTCTCCCAAGTCGCCACTAACTGCCCCATTCCCCCTGCTCTGGTACGCCCTGCAAACTGTTCATTAATCAGCTGTTCCACTTTTAACCAAATGACATTTACACTATCCATCCTGATATTCCTGTTGCAGCATTTCATACTGTGAAATTTTGGGCTTTATTCTGAAGACTGGTTCTTCTCTAATCGTAGGGTAAAGTTTTGGGCATCTATTGTATAAGGACAATAGACAAGATGGTGATTAAAATTTAATTTATGACTTCTTGGTAGTACTCAATTCGTATACCCTGTCGTTTACTTGGACAATGGCATGCCGCCCTGATCCTACAGATCCCAAGTAAAAATTGACTAATACAAAAGAAAGTACTAAACAAAAAAGTTTATAAGTTAAATTATAAACAAGTCTAGTAGTTGAATGTATTTTATTAGTATCAACTTGAGGGTTATTTACAGGGTTCAATGGTTCACCACATCTTACCCATGATGTCTCATTTTCAATGGCACTTGGATATGTAAAATGTTTGTAAGAACATCTACAAACACTTTTGCTTTTCTTTCTCGTAACAATCACTTTAGTTACTACAATTCGATTCAAACAGCAAATTTGGATAATCATACACAGGAAAGATGGGCGACTCTATCAATAAAAATGATACAACATGGGCGAGCGTCACGGTGAGCGGTGCACTTAACGGTGCAACTAAGGGCAAGAAACGCCCTGGAGGGGGACCAGGAACCCAATCTGCAAAGAAATCGCAAACTCAGACACCATCTGGGTTTATGGTATTCATTGTAAAGCATGCGCAATATATGTACATTCAGTTCAACCAACCCTTATCAAAGGTGGAACATGAAATCAGACTCTTCCTTGGGGATGAGTCACTGACCCTGTGGGAGAAAACATGTGAGTCACAGCCCTCACTTTTCCCTCACGCGGTGTATGTAGCCACCAAAAACATAGGCCGCGGCTGGATCAATATTGGTTTCAAAACAGCCGAAGAAGCTGATGCCACAACAAAAGTCTGTGTGGAAATTGCCCTCCCTGAGGGCAAAAATTGTGCGCACTGTGTGCACCATATGGAACAAAGCGAAAACTTTGTTCATCTCTTTTGACTCGCTCCCCACCAACCTTCCTTGTAAGGTAATCGAGGAGGAGCTCCACAAAGGTCTCATGGCCTACAGAGAAATTCAGCAACTCAAATTACAGCAATTTCGCCTGATGCCCAACCTGTGCACGGGCAAAGCTATCGCTGTAATTAATCCCTTCCCAGAAGTGGAAGAGGACTTACCCAGAATTCCCCACACAGCAGAATTTCACTTCAAAGATGGGGGCCAGTCAGCTGCATTCCGAGTTACACCAGAGCGCGCACCGCCCATTTGCAACCACTGTGGCTCACTGGGCCACAAGGAGCACGCATGCCCTGTGAGAGAGGTCTTAATGGAAAATGACTATTGTGAGGAAGCAATGGATGAAGATAATGAAAACTTCGCCAAAATGACTGACTGTCACCACCCATTCCACTGGGGTGAAGATGGATATACTCCATCGTGGACCCAGTTACAAGCAAACAATGTAAAGTGGCACAAAAAGCCCGCAAGCGAGCAGCAGCCAAAGTGGCGGCACACGCGGAGTCCGCCATTAACCCTGGACAAATTTGGGAGGATATTTTGGATATTCACCAGACCAACCAATCAGAACAATATGCCCAGGTCAAAAATTTTCACGGTAACCTGACTGAGTCACAAAGCGACATCAGTCATGCACATAATGAGGAACAATGCAACCGCAATTTGGGTGAAAATGCGGTGCACAATTCACCAAAGTTGAACCTCAAAAATACAAAATCCAATTAACAATCCACATCAAATCAACATGAGACCTGTGCAGGAAAAGTTGACACAAATGCAAAAAACTGCAATTCCATTGAATTATTGGGTCAGATTAAGGGAACCAACAATGGCAGTGAAAGAATTGGAGTACAGACGCGGAGCATGGCCAAAATGAGCTGTGGTGGGATAGGGCCAGAGAACCCTCCCAACCGCTCCTGAGGCGCTGTGGGCACCTCAGTGTCAATAGGGACACTAAACATCGCAGGAGCCAGGGAACATACGTCTCAAGCCAAAAAGCTGACATTCCTGCGAAAACCCCTTGTAGACATCTTGGCCATCCAAGAGACCCACTGTCTACAAGGGGAAGAAGAATCCTGGCCAACCAGGGTCGCACCATCACAATCAGTATGGACGTCTCACTGTGGGGTGATTGTCTGAAACAACAAAAAATTTAAAATTACAAATTCGTCATCACACTTGTATGGTTGAGTCTTTGTAGCAACAATCACGTGCCAAGAGGAAATAATTTTTGATAGCATGTATATATGCACTGTGAACTGCAACTGAGAGAAAACAATTTTTTGAAAACATTCCTACTCTCACCCTCCCACCAGATACCATTATGTTAGGCGATTTCAACTGCTGGGATAACCCCAATATGGATCAATGGCCTAATCCCAGGGGATACCCACCTGGACACATTGAATTCCGCACAATGAAAGAATCTCTTGGCTTACAGGATGCTCTTCCCCCAATTCACCACTCCTTCCCCACATGATGTGGCCCAACATATGTGAGGGAGCACTCATATCAATGAGTCGCATTGACCACATCCTCATCCCGCAATCCCACCACTCAAGAATCTCCAAATTTATAACAAAAAAGATCAATTTTTCTGACCACCGATTAGTTATGGTGCAGTTAACGCCAACCCAATCCACACACAGGTGTCGCCTTGGAGAAAGCTTCACCTGGAAAATATAAAATTGCCCAAGAAATCCAACTGGGTTGAAAACAAGGCTACGAACCCAGAATTCACAACCCCATTCACTTTGGATCCCATTGGAACATGTGAAATTTTCAAAAAGGATTTAATGAACAAAACCTGACATATTGCATCATGTAAGTACACCGCGGACACGGCCACAATCAAGCGTACCTTGGCGGAACTAGACCACCTGGAAATAAATACTCTGAGATCTGGCTATATCCCTAACTGGGGATGCAAATGGGCAGAAATTTCTGCCTGACTTAACAACCTCATCTTCAAACACCAACACAGAATCAAAGTATCGAACAAAGGTAAGTTCATAAAGGAAGGTGAAACCTGTTTGACATAATTTATCTGCCAATTCCACTCCCGCAGAAACCAGCCCACATGCACACAGGTCCACAAGACCAATGGCACCGTGGCAACTGACCCTGAGGAGGTCAAGGCGGAAGTACACCGCTATTACACCGAATTATATTGTGAAACGCCAACAGATTCACAAAAAATTAAAGAATTTATACAAACTGCCAAGATACAAAGTACACCACCAAATTATGATATACTATCCCTTATTACACGGGAGGAGCTTTGGGAGATAATTCGCGGTGCACCACGTAGGAAATGCCCAGGACCTGATAGGATACCCTACGAATTTTACAAAAAATATTTTCAACAAATTGCCCCCTCCTAATGGCGTCTATGAACCAGAGCTTATTGGAAACACGCTTATTACCAGGAGGCCATGAATCCTACGTTATAACCTTGTATAAAAAGGTGACAAGTTGGACCTGGCCAACTGGTGCCCAATTGCACTCTCCAACACTGACACAAAAATTCTAACAAAAATTCTAGCAGCTAGATTAGGCGCAATTGCATCTGACGTCCTATAACCCAACCAGTTTGGGTTTATACCTGGGCGTTCAATCTGGAACAACATACACCCTGTTGCAAATATTTGCCAATCCAAAGCAACTGGTGCCCTGGTCTTCTTGGATGAGGAAAAGGCGTATGACCGTGTTAGTTGGCCATACCTAAAAGAATGTCTACATGCCTTCAAACTCCCACCAAGATTCATAAAATGGGCGATGCTCCTAACAGAATCTGCAACCATGGCTGTATGCGGCCCTGGATTCCTAACAAACAAGATTAAACCACACAGAGGGCTCAAACAAGGGGATTCTTTCAGCCCACTGCTATACAATTTCAGCTTTGACCCACTCCTCCGAGTAACTGACTCACGTCTCATGGGGAAACCACACAAGGAAAACCAACAGTCAAGATAATGGCCTTTGCGGATGACTGCATAGCAGGTATAGCAAACAATGAAGATGCCCAACAGCTGGAATGCACTCTAGAGGAATACTCCAAGGTGAGCAATGCATCGCTCAACAAAAGGAAGACAGAAATCATCCTCTTAGGCAAATACATAAACAATTGGGCTACAACATCAGAACCTCATACCAACACACGAAGAAAAAACCCAATCATTTTACCCTTTGCAACACCTCCCACCACCACTCCTGTCCGTCACCTTAGAATCTGGCTAGAATCAGGGGGATATGCTAATGAGACAATGGAAAGTAACCTGTTACAACGGGTATCCAAACGCGTAGCCTTCCTCAAGGGAAGAACCCCAGGACTAACAGGACGAGTTACAGTTGCTAACTCGCTCATCCTCCCAATACTGTGGTACCAGGCCCACGCGATAGCCTTCTTACCTACCTTTATAACCTCAATCCGCGCGCTTATCCAGGGCTGGCTGTGGCCTGGCTCTCACCCTCCTATACGGATGGAAACACTATTTGGCCCATGCTCAAGCGGAGGCATGGGACTAATAGATTTTGAGAGCACGCCAATCACATCCTAGGTACCTGGATAAAGGAATTCCTTTCCCCAGACCTCCCGCAACAACACTGGTCCAGGGCAGCATGGACTAACTTTGCACAGGCGCTCAAATTAACCAACCCACAGAGTCCACCCAGATTACTTTCATACCTTGCCAAGCACCCTACTGCAACGGGTCCACATGGAACTTCCCCTCATTTCAAACATATCCTCCAAACTATCCGCCGTATGGAATGGACCATAGAGAACATGGGTACTATACAGGGAAGGGGACGACCCATCCCCCAATTCAAATTAAGAAACCCAGAAATCACCCCCAGAGGGATATGCTCGCAACAACCCCAAGCATAGCTAGGATATGATACCTAGATATGTTGGACATTCCCTATGATTTAACCACACAGAAGGCAATGTAAAAAATGACTCACCACCCACTCCTACAGCCAAGGATAAGAGAAAACGCCTGGCGCTGTCTAAGAAGGACCTATAGGACGGCGGACCATTCCAATTCACTCCAAAAACATGTGCAGTATGTGGAGTGGAGGGATCCCTACATTACCTCCTAGAAACATGCCCCCCAACCAAAGCTATATGGAAGGAAGTCGCACGCCTGCTTAAGATCCAAAACGAACAAGAATTCTCAGTATCAAAGAGCATCTTCGCGCTCCAGATCGAGTCACTGATCCCATCTACCCTCTGTTCCCTAATAATACCCATTGCAATCTGGACAATATACACAATTGCATTAGATGAGTTCAAGGGCACGGTCCCAACCATTCATGGGGTTATTAACAGATTCCATGTCCACTTATTGGAGCACTTCCAAGCCTGGCTCTATGGATATATGATACCAAGGCAAAAAGCGCTCATAGAATCATGGTTCCCACTCTGGTTCCTCCACACAGACCCTTTCCTTCACACCTGTTTCATAGCAGGGGAAACCCCCTCAGAGTAGTGCACCAACCCCACATACCTGGCAGTCCTGCTGGCAATAGGGGTAACTTGAGTACCCTGGGGTGCCTAATTTTATATTTGTCGAGTATTTCCTTAGTTTTACGTATATTGGGTAATGTCCATCCCCTGCTCAGCTTACCTCAGTTAAATAAAAACATCTACAAATACTTTGACTCAGGGCATCCTGCTCAGCCTCAAGGTCAGAGTAAACACCATCATCATTCTTGAGATGGCGTTTTGGACACATCTTCAAAATAGCTGAGCTGATTCACTTTCACATGTAATCAGCAGCACATACCAAGGCGATTTGTATCACTAATTAGTAATTAATTTGATCAAAAACTTGACTGACATTAAAAACTAATTTCTACATAGACCAACAAAGCCCACGTGCCTGAGTCATTAAGTCAAAACTTAATTGAAGTCTGACCTAACCAACAAAGCCCTCAAGCCCATGTCATCATAGTCAAATATTATTAAGTGAAATTGCTAGGCCACAAATCCCAAGTTCAGATATACTTAGGATACAGCTGATCCATAATTGCTGATATCTGATATGATCAAATATCTGACGATTAGGTACAGTCAATTACTCAACACTTCCCGCCTTGACTGGATAAAAGCGGTGGGTACCCTTTTTCCTGGGTCACAATGTCTAACTTTTCGCATTCCTCAAAGTATGAACATTACCTTGATAGCCTGCCTTTCCTAAGCTGACAGGGCCAGCGTGCCTGGTGCCAAGCTTTCTTGGGTTTAGCACATCTCCACCAGGGTCTAGATAGTCAGTACTTGTATAAATCTGCATCTCTCTGATTCTGTTACAGACTTCTCCAGTTTGATTGCAATCTCCTCCCCCTACCGACAAAGGGGTACCTAGTTCTAATGCCAGAGAGTCATCAAACCTATGAAATAAACTCTATGGCTTGCAATTATTATTATTTTTTATTTTTTATTTTTTTTTCTTTTTTATATTATTATTCTTTATGATATGGATGAAGGAACTTAGCGTGTACTTGATTCACAACCCAACTGCCTTGATCCTTAATGGTATATACATCTTCAGATGATTCCTCCAATTTAATAAATGGACCCTTCCAAAGCGAGGCTAGCTTGTGCGCGCGGCCTGCGCTATGAGTGTCACAATATACTACTAAATCTCCTTCCTTGAACTTAGTCACCATAGCTCACTTAGCGTCATCATAGCTTTTCTGAATTGTTTTGAACTAATTGCATTTTTATTAAGCTTCCAATTGCAACTTGATTAAGGTCTTTGCTAGTTGCTCAACATAGTTATTTGGGTTAATTGCATCTGTTGAACTGAGTACTGAATATAATAATGGAGGTATAGTGGGCTTTCTGCCATACAAAAGTCAAAATGGAGAGTGACCTGTGCTGCTTTGGTGTCCAATATTGTATGCAAACACAGTTGCACTAATTGAAGTTGCCCATTGTGAAGGCGCTAAGACTGCATTTTTGTGTAAAATGCCAACTAAAGTGCCATTCACTCGCTTTACCATACCATTAGTCTCAGGATGGTACGGTGTTAACAACGCTCCTTTGATGGACATCAACTCATTTAGCCGTTGTACCATTTGGGCAGTAAAATTCATGCCATTGTCCATCAATATCTTCTGGGAGCATCCGCACTTATAGATAATATTATCCATAATGAACTTGGCTAGTAGTTAGGGCCCCAATGTCTCGAATTGCTTTCACTTCCACCCATTTTGTTAGATGGTCAATAGCAACAATTATGTATTTGTTGCCTAGGCTACTCACAGGCAAAGGGCCAATTACATCAATTAACATGGTATGCCAGGCCCAGTTGGTTTTGATTAAATGGTATTTCACATCTGACTTCATAGGTTTTGCAATTTGGCATGAATGATAAATAATGAGCATGTCTTGGATATCAAATCACATGGAATCCCAATAGTAACTTGATTGAATTAATTCTAGCATCTTAGTCATTCCCTCATATCCGACAGCCTTGTGTGCTTGTGTAATAATTTCCATTTGATTGGAAGGTTTTGGGAAGATTTGACATTGTCCATTAGGCTTAAGCTTGTATAAAACTCCATTTCAATATTTGGTGTTAATTAATGCTTTCTCGATCACTTTTTAAACTTTGGGTGGTTCATCTCCATACTTTTGGTTAATCATTTTTTCATGAAGCTCATCAGCCAAACTTCTCAGGACAGCTACAATAGGAAGTCGTGATAGTCTGTCTGCATTTTGATGGGCCACTCCAGCTCTATAAATAATTTCATAATTGTATGCTTGTAATTTCAGAGCCTGGCGGGCTAACCATCCTTCAGGTTCCTTGAGATTGTGGAGCCATCATAAATGAGCTGTAATCTGTTACTACTTCAAACTTGGTGCCATAAATGTGAACCCAAAATTGTTTAAAAGCATAAATGACAGCCAGACATTCTCTTTCAGTCACCATATAATTACGCTCATGCTTATTCAGCGTCCTGCTGTGATAAGTGACCGTATGCTACTTGCCATCATCCCCAATCTGCAATAGCTTACCACCAATAGCAGTCAACAAGGCGTCAGTTTGTATGATAAAAGGTTTGCTGAAATTGGGATATTGGAGGATAGGCGCTGAGATCATTTTGTTTTTCAAAGCCTCAAAGGCTTGTTGGCATTCCTCTGCCCAACAAAAATGAACTCCTCCTTGTAGTAAGTGGAATAGAGGTTCAGCAATCTTCGTGAACCCTTCCACAAATATTTGATAGCATCCTACCATACCTAAGAACACTTGAACATCTCTCATACTCGTTGGAGGCTGTATATTGTTAATTGCCTCCACCTTTTGAGGCTGAGGCCGCAAGCCCTTGGAATCAATGATGAACCCAAGGTATTCCAATTGTTCTTTAAAGAATTGGCATTTTCTAGGTTTTATCTTCAGATTGGCCTTCAACAGCCATTCAAACACTTGTTCAAGGTGCTCCAGATGTTCGGAAAACATTTGCAAAAAGACATTGAAGTCATCCAGGTACACCAGAACGCAGGACAATTTAAGATCCCCCAAAATCGTGTCCATTGAGCGCTGAAAGGTTGCCTGTGCATTACACAGCCCCTATGGCATGCGTGTCAGTTAAAAAAGCCCTTGAGCAGCAATCATCGCGCACTTTCCCTGCTCCTCTGGTGGCAACTCCTTTTTTAATATCTGGAGATGAGGTCCATTGCGGTAAAGTACTTCGCCCCTCCCAGATGGTCCAGAACATCATCAATTCTGGGCAATGGATATGAATCCTTTTTTGTAATGGCATTGAGGCATTGATAATCAATCACAACTCGCCTGCTGCCATCTTTTTTCTTTATTATTAAAATGGGGCTGGCCCACAGGCTTTTGGAAGGCACTATCATTCCACTTTTCAACAATTTGTCTAACTCTTCACAGACTATTTCATCACTGGCTCTGGGGCGTCGATTTGCCTCATTCTAATAGGCATCTGGTCCCTGGTATCAACAAAATGCTGAACTCCTTTTGAACAACCTAAATCTTGGTCATCTTTGGCAAAAATTTCATAGTATCGTTCAAACAACTCTAGTGCTTCATCCTTCTGTTGTTCTGATAATCCAGTAAACGATTCTCGAGATATTACAGTATGTGCCCCAAGGGTTTTATTTGGTAAGCTGAACTCGGATAAGTCACCAAATAATAACAGCTGATATTAACTTATCCCTCAGAAAACAGCTGCACAAAAGCGACTACTTGATAGTCTTGACCTTAATATTTTGGCTGGTCAAATTTGCTAGTAAGACATTGATCTCTCTGTGCCATGGTATATTTATTCCAGGAGCCACACTAGGTTTCATTTGAGAACAATTCCATGGGGATACAACCTCACCGCACAGTCCTTCTGGAATATCCAGTGTGGTCCCAGTCCTCATAACCAGTTGATGGCCTAGAACTATTGTTGCATCCTTATTCACATGTAGAGGTATTCCTCAATTTTTGTTTATGGTGATTGGCATGGGGTGGCTTCGATTCCCCCGCTGAATATACCCTACTGGTATATCCCATTGGCATAAGATATATTGATAAATTTTTACGATGGCTTGTGGGCTTTGTATCATTGTGAGAGTAATAAATTAGAAGTGATTGGCCCAATATTGTCAAGATATTTTCTTTAAAATCGCATGAGATCCTATAGGTCCTTAAGAAACTAGTTCCAATTAATATGTCATAATTGGCGTTTGGAAGCACTATAGTGGGTGCAGCTACTACCAAAGCTCCAAATCGCAGTGGCAAAGCGCCGTAAGCTCTTTCACTCTTAGTGCTGTTGAGGCCCACAGTCCCATATTCCCAATGGTGGTCAAAGTCTGGAGCTATTTTCAGTTTCTTAACCAGCTTCGTTGAAACAATGTTTACAGGTGATCCACTATCAACAATAGCTACAACTTTAACCTTGTTGACCAGAATATCCACGTTAGTGCACTCAGAGTAATAAGAATCAATAGAGTTTATTAAGTAAATATGGGAAGAATCCAGGGATTTAAGAGTGTGCTTCAGAGTATTCCCAATACTGGGACATTCATTGATGAATGTGTCAATTGACATTGCTATATTGACCCCTTTCAGGCTTAGGTATCTGCAGCATTGCTCAGCCCGTTGGCTTAAATATTCTCAAGTATTTGTTGCACATAGGGTTTAGCAACTACTTCAGAGGCTTCAGATGTGACAACCTTACTCTGGGAGCGAGTTACCGCATGTACATTTGAGGAATCTTCATTTGATACTAAAATAGAATCAATTTCATTGTTAAACAAGACCCTGTGGCCACCGTTTTCTTGTTAATCAGGTGGGACTAGTGTCTTAGGCACAATAGAGCATCCCGCATCTATTGTGCTTATTCTTTTCCCTCCTCCTGCACAGTATTGGGAAGGACTACGTTGACATTTCGCTGATGGCACTGGGAAGCATAATGACCTTTATAATTGCAATTAAAGCAAGTAATTTCACTCACTGGCCATGGTGCTCTTGCATTTGAGTTTTGCTCATTTTTTACAGGCGGATTACTGTCAATCTTCTTATTGGTTTTGAAGGGCTTTCCAGCTAAGGCAGCAGTTCCCAATCTGTAACCAGTATTAGGAGAGCCGTAATTTTTTGAGCATCTGCACAAATAGTCAACCATTTCAGATGTTGCAAGGTTTTGCACAAAAGCAGGCAATAGAGTGTTTGATAGATTAGGGTAAGGTTCTACTGCATGCTCTAGTGAAATCTTGGCATCAAAATTGACCATAGCCCGCGTGCCTAAGAGAACTTGAGCTTCGCAATAGAATTGATCCACAAATTTATCAATTGCTTCATCTTTCTTAAAGCTGATGTTCATAAACTTGGATTTTCTGGTCGACATCCATTCTGGACATCCAAATTCATGAAGCATGGCCTCCTTGACTTCAGAATATGTTGGTTTTCGTTAATGTGAGGCATAATCAACTCAATGCTCCACTCATCCAAGCAGTTAATCATGGCTGCTGCTTTGTTGCGGTTGCTGGCCCCATGCATGGCCATTTCAAAACGTTTGACATATGTGGTAATACTTCCATTCTTGTCAGGGGCCAGCAGGTTTACTGGTTTATATTTAATTGCTTCCCCATTCCTGGTTATCACGATTAATTCTTGGTTGACTAGAGCCAGGCGTACTAGGGCATTGGGGCATTGTATCCCAGTTTGAGGTGCTAGGGTTGGTCAAGGCGACCATAATGCTAGGCAGTTGTTAATGTGGCTCAGCATCGATTTTGGTAGCTATTTCTGAAGCTTTGTCCTCATGACATTTGGAAGAATTTTCAGTCAAGTGGGTTGTAGCACACTGACAACGCCCGTTGTCCAGAGCTCAAATTCGCTTTATGATTTTATTTTACCAATTGACATGATTTTGGTTTTTAATTTTAATTTTGCAAATTCCTCATTCAGGCTAGTAGCTTGTAGTTGAAAAGTGTAAATCACTTGGTCCTTTTCTTTTATTGCCTTCTTGCACTGGTTCAATTCTCCATGGAGATTATTGTTTGACTCATCAATAACATTTACATCATCATTGAGATTATTGATCTGTGATTAAAACAATCAATAGAGTTTTGATTTTTCTCATTTTTTGCCCGTTGGTCCTCAATTTGTGTTTGCCAGTAATTGATTTTTCTGGTGTATTCATCCTTCATCTGCAAAATTTGGGCGCTCAGACATTGATACTGGTCACAAAATTAATTTATATGGTTTAACTGCACCTCTTAGGCTTCATGATTAAACCTCATGGACTCTGAAGCATTAATAGAAGTCTGAGTGATATTGCTGACCCAAGATTCGGTGACTCCTCTTTCCTCTAAGAAATTTTCAAAGATAGGATGCAATATGTCATTTAGCTCTTGTGCTAATACTGCTACCTGGTCATTAGCCCAAGTGGCTAAGTTGTAATTTGCCTCCAAACTCAAACAGACCTCAGCGAAGTTGGCTTCCAATAGCTCATTTAAAATTTGGCCCGCCTGGCTGGAGTTGCGAGAGAAGTTCACCAACTCAGTAATGGCTGCATGATGGCGGGCGATTGTCATCTGAGAATTTCTATAGGTGGGATGTACAAATTTAATTAAGTATTGGGCAATATTCTCTATCCCAATTAAATTGTTTTGGATCTGAGCTACACAGAAATTGATGATGAGCAAGATATCTCATCCACAACACATCTTGCTGTCATTGGCAGTAAAAAGGGTTGCTGCTATTGTCCGTGGGCCCTTGTCCTGATTGATACCCTCTTAACAACTGCTGCTCAAGACGTTCCAGCTCTTCAGGTGAAATGGGATCATCGAGATAGTTAATAATGGGTACATCCTCCCAATTAATCTGGTACAAAGTCATTTCAGTATTCCCATTGGGCCCAGTAATGGTTCTAATTATTGTTTGGGATTGCTCTGCTGTTCAGCGCGGTCACAATTTGAGGTCCCAGCCATGAGCGCCACTTGTTGAATTTTGGGCTTTATTCTGATGGCTGGTTCTTCTCTAATTGTAGGGTAAAGTTTCAGGTGTCTATTGTATGGGGACAATAGACAGGATGGTGATTAAAATTTAAGTTATGACTTCTTGGTAGTACTCAATTAGTATACCCTGTCATTTACTTGGACAATGGCATGCCGCCCTGATCCTACAGATCCCAAGTAAAAATTGACTAATACAAAAGAAAGTACTAAACAAAAAAGTTTATAAGTTAAATTATAAACAAGTCCGAAGGTTGAATGTATTTCATTAGTATCAACTTGAGGGTTATATATAGAGTTCAATGTTCACCCCATCTTACCCATGATATCTTATTTTCAATAGCACTTGGACATGTAAATGTTTGTAAGAACGTCTACAAATACTTCGACTTAGGGCATCCTGCTCAGCCTCAAGGTCAGAGTAAACACCATCATCATTCTTGAGATGGCGTTTTGGACACGTCTTCAAAATAGCTGAGCTGATTCACTTTCACATGTAATTGGCAGCACATACCAAGGCGATTTATATCACTAATTAGTAATTTGATCAAAAACTCAACTGACATTAAAAACTAATTTCTATATAGACCAACAAAGCCCACGTGCCAGAGTCATTAAGTCAAAACTTAATTGAAGTCTGACCTAACCAACAAAGCCCTCAAGCCCATGTCATCATAGTCAAATATTATTAAGTGAAATTGCTAGGCCACAAATCCAAAGTTTGGATATACTTAGGATACGCCTGATCCATAATTGCTGATATCTGATATGATCAAATCTCTGACTATTAGGTTCAGTCAATTACTCTACACATATTGATGTTGCAAAATTCCAGCAGAATTCCCTTTCCTCATTCAGTGTTTTTTCCATATTTTGTAATAAAAAAAGAACGTACTCAATTATATTATGCAGGTGGGTTTGCTGTTGGATTGCATTTTTTGCTTGCTGGTTGCCATTGTCTATTTGATCAACAAGAGAGGATTGTTCCTGCACCAATTCCTCATTGGCCCGTCGAAGGGTATCAAGGCGCCCTTGCATGTCTGCATACTCTCTTGTCTCACCAATAGGAATAGGAAAGGCCCGTTGGCGCTCTGCCTGACTAACGACTTCCAGTTGTGCAACTTGACGATTAAGCTGGAGATACTTGGGAGACGTTGACTGAAGGATAAGCACATTATCTGTCATTTGCTGGGTATTCCATTTGATATGGAGTTGGTTTACTTCTGTAAATAGAGAGCTGACTTGGGCCGTTACATGCTGATCCATCAGGGTCATTCTTTCCTTGAGCTAGACAATCATGTCTTCAAGAGCTTCCGCCCATTCAGCTAGCTCCATCATAAAGCGCTCAGTATTATTCCCCAAGATTTTTATGTCCTGAATCCACTCCGCTGATAGGCTATGCTGTTTCAGCAGTTCTCTTATTACTTGAGGTAATTCTGAGCTTAACTGTGGTACTAGAATGTCCAATCGACGGCGGACATCCCCAACACAATGATCCATCTGTGCCAGCACCCCTTGTATTTCTGAAAAGGAACAATTGAGGCGGTCAAACAGGAGGTGAGTATTGTGCTGCTGTGCTTGTGTGAACTACATTACATCTCCAATTTCAATATTATGGCGAGCCAGAACATGCAATAGCTGGTGAATTGAAGGTTGCACATAAGCGACTAAATATTCCTCAATTCTGTGGGTACTGAGGCGGTAATCTAACCCCATAGTAGTTGCATCCAAATAAGACATGTACAGCGCATATCAATTCTCTTGATCGCGTTGGTTATAGAACAGACTCAGAGCATTTTCCCCAGTCTCATCCTCATATAGGCGATATCCAGTGCAACAGCCATTCCATAATATTTCTCAGTTGTTGAGGAGTCACATTTGTGGAGCGTCCTTGTTGGTTAGTTTTCAGCTCTGGGAAATCCTCAAATTGTAAATTAATCATAACTTCATCATCCCCTGGTTTGTTAACAGTAAATAATGTTGGTCAGGGTTAGGTGCCTTCCAGGCTTCTTCAGCATACCATGCTCAGAATCCAATCAGGTTATGTCAGAATGAATGAGGACTCGTCATTGTGTTTTACCAGATATAGTTGCTAAGTGGCCCCCTGTAGTGAGCACCATTGTAAATTTCTTGGCGTCTGGGTCCACTTCCACCGAATTAGATTTGCACAGGGTATTAGCCACTGAGCAACCAAATCTAACAATATGAGGATCGCAGGCTCTTTTAATAAAACTTGATAAAATATATTTGGAGCTATTGCCCCTTATTTCTACCTTTATTTTAGAACAACTCACAGACCTTTCTGCGCTCCTCTTTTCCTTGTAAAAGACTATCCCCCTTTAAACTTCCATGAGGCTCTTTATACCTCAGTTCCCAAGATGGATGCATCCCCAGCTTGGTACTCTTCTATTCTTCTTCCTTTTTGGATTACTCTTGTTCATATCGAATCCTAGCATAATTCCTCTCAATTTGCTAAATGTCCTCATTTTGCTCAATTGTAATTTGTGTAACCCTTTTTCATAAATCTTGAGACTCATCTCAATTCCCCTCTGATCCTTTGATATGGGTAGCATATCATCCAGTCATATCAACTTCCTGACAACTGTACCAAAGGTATTCTGGCTGATGCTTTGGGTGGTAACAGATCCTCTGTGCTAGTGCAGTTCTATTATTATCAGCAAAATCCATGACACTTTGACGCCATGGTTGCATTTGCTTTTTGTTTAGTCATAAAAAAGCAGCTTAGTCTATTAATATAAGAAGATACCAATTTCTTTAAGTGCTTACATGTTTATCTATAAAATTAATTGAGGTGGGTTAACCTTGGGACAAATATAGAAAAATTTTATTCAAGTTGGGTCAACCTTGGGACATATACCACACCAAGAATGTTTTCTAGCCAGTACAGGTTGTGAACCTAAAACCTGCACTAGGGGTGGAAGCAGTATTACCCGCTTGGCTAACCACTTTTCTTGGGACAAATTTATCACACTAAGATTTTTTATAGCTAGTACAGGATATCTATACTATGCCTGATTTCATACTCTGGAAAGGTAGCTGTAACTAAAAAGGTAAAAGAGACAATAATAAAAGTAGCCAGATATTCATAGTATAAGTTACAATTAAGAAAATATTGTGACAAGTATTTTGGCAGAGAAAAAGGTCAATTCAATTTAGAGCTTGTGAAGGTACCTATGAGCATTTTAACACAGCATAAAAAGGTATAGGATGGTTGTGACTTCATTAGTCTGGGGTGGAAGCTGGCTCTAATGCAAAAAGTTAGATATTGTCTGCTACATGGTGATTTTCTTAGATATTAATACCATATTATATTTTTTTCTACTCAGATTAATAGTAATTGGAGAGCAGATCATAAAAGCCCAGTTTTAATATATATTATACATATTTAGAAGTGTCATTATTTAGGCTGATCTGCATAAACAGCAAGTCACTACTATTATACTTAGTAGAATATCATCATGTAGAAAATTACAGCCTTACATTAATTTTTTTAAATACTATGCTTGGTTGATTTATTTTCATTTATCAAACAATAAATAGCTAGCATGATCGTTCTGCACTAGTTTTCTTATAAAAGACTATTTACAGTTTAATTAATTGGAGTGGCCTTAGATATATACAATTATTAAAGCATCCTAAAATAAATGAAGGTTAATAAGTTGCATACAAATACATATTATAATTCAGTCTGACCTTTAACATATCTAGTTTAGCTTTTAGTAAGAATATAAGATTTTTATAATGAATATATATAGTAAGGCTAAAAGGTCTAAAAAAGACTAAAAAGATGCATAAAACTATGAAATGAAGAAATGAAAAGAGTTGCAACATCCATCTAGTTGGGTTGGGACCATCTAGTACTAAAAAAAAAAGAGTTGCAACATACTATCTTCAAGAAAGTGAGCTATGATAAAGAATCTGAAATAAAAAATTGTTTGAGTAATCAATAATAGTTTATTTCTTATCTTGTATTACAAAAGGTTAATAAAGGTATTATCCATATCAATTTAAAAATTTGAAATTGTCAGTATATAATATGAGCTATACATATATATTTTTTGATAGCTTTAAATAGATGTTAATTAATAAAATGCTAGCAAGTAGATGAATCTGTATTTTAAAGTGTGAATTTATTTGAAAAATTATATACATAGCTGAAATTGGGTGAATATATATCATAATATGAGCCTCAACCACCAGATGACTAAACTAACATTAAAAACTATTATAATAGAAGTATGATTAAGCAAGGCTAACTTTGGATATCTACTTGGAGAGAAATTACTAGACTTAATTTATGATCTTGATATAGACATTCTTTTACAAGGTGCTTGCCTTTTTAATAATTGTTATATTTTTAACTATAAAAAATTTGTGTATTATATTATATGTCAGAAATAGGACGTTCCAAGGAAAGACTTGGATTCCATTGGGGTCCTCAAATATCTACAAAAGCATCTATAGTCTGCAGGGAATTGCCTTTCTGAAGATTTGGAAGTAAGAACTTTTAGAAAACATGAAGGGAAGTTTGGTTTATGAACATTATCCCTGCCTCAAATATTAAGATCAGCACTTTTAGCCTCACCCATGTTTCCTGAATGGAAACAGATCTTTTGCCTATGGGTGAGTGCAACTGCATTGGCACTTATTTTTTGTATTTGGATCTATTATATGAGGGTAGTACAGCGGTGTACTTTGTATTGAGGTAATTTGTCAGCACGCCTTCTCATTTTCATTACCAATGGAACCCATAACTACTTTCCATTCATTTGGGCGGTTTCCTCCCCACACTTGGTTGTGACTGTGAGGAGTTTGAGGTGTAGATGTTATGGGCAAAGTGTGGGATTCTGGTATAGTTGTATCATGCAGCTGATAATGTAGTACATTGGTTAGTTCTAGGTTTCTTCCATTAATTAATGCTATCATAGAAACAACAGATGAGATGGCAACTGCTAAAACTGAAAATAAATGAGCGAGTCCCCTTCATAGGTCTTATCAATGCTAAAAGATAAAAACTTTCTAGAAAATTAGTTAATATTATATAGTTTATTTAAGGGAGACTAAGATCTTTACTAAGTAAATAACAAAATAACCCAGTATCCTACTACTGGCAGGGTGCTGAGCAACTATGTAGGCGTGAGGAAGAGGTGTAAAATGAATTTAAAGATCTATAAATTAAAGTGAAAGACAAAGGCTTATTCTTTTGATTTATTTGAGGTACGCCGACCAGGGGATGGACAGTACTGATCACAACACTCAAAACGGCAAAACAAACTACTAACCAGGTGGGAAGCAGAAACTGCTTAACCCACCATGGCAGAGGGTGAGGAGGGGTTGGGGGGTTGGTTTTCAGAAAGACCCACCTCGATCAAGGGGTGTTGGTTACAGTACCGGATCAGAGCAGAGAGCCAGGGCGTTGGGGCATCTGCATAGTGGGGGCTGAGTTCAGCGTAGTAGGAGTTTTCCACTTCTGCATCAAGATAATGATGGGAAAGTGTTTCAACAAAAGCTGCGAGGAGAACTTCAGCTTCTTTGTGGGCTTCAGGAAGTTGGGTGAAAAGGGAGATACTGTGGCAGGTGATTTTGGCTGAGGGGTTGAATGAAGCAAGTGTTGCGACATTCATAACAGCGATTTCAGCATCATCAAATAGTTTTGAGATGTCACTGCAGGGAGATTCAGGGAAGTCGGGGGGAAGAAGATGGTGGGCAGGCCATGCTGGAGCTGAGCCACTGACTGGGCCACCGCAGTGCGTAGTTTTGGGCAATGAGGAGAGGCCACCGCAGTTAAGGCGAGCTGGTGGTCACTTTGGAAGGGGGCTGTATTGAGTAGAGGAGCGAAATGGCGAGGGGTAGGGGTTTCATCGAAGTCAGGAAGAAAAATTCTGCCTGACCGTAATCGCCATGGCAGAGAGGTTGACCTGTATGCTTACTAATGAGGATATTACCTGATTCGTCAGTTTCAGCCAATAGATCCCATGGATTTTGGTTCACTGGAATAGTGGCGTTTAAATTTGAGTGAGTAGGATTGGGCGAATGGGCAGCTGCTTGGGTGTGAATATTGGTCCAAGCATTGCTCTGATTGGCTGGCTTAGATTTAGGTGGGAGAGTGAGGATGGAGGTTTTGGGTGGGGCTGATTTTCCATGTGGGCCCACTGAACGAGATTGGAGGGTGGGAGGGGGCAGCAAAGCGCCCCATACTGAACCTCCAGAGGGGGGCTCAGAAGCTGCATCAGCGGATTTGGCCTTAGGGCACGCTCTTTTTGCATGGTTGAGGCCAAAGCAGAGGGAACAAATCTGCCTACCATTATTGACCTGAGCCCAAAAGAAATGATCAGGCGCTGCAACAACACTAGCGCAGGGTGGGATTTGTTGGGCTATGGTAGGGTGGTGTGGTATGATGGTGGCTGTTGCACGAGGTGCAGCAAGGCGTTCTGCACCAGATAGAATGGCAAAGATGAGGTTGGGCTGAGTGCCATAAGCCATGAACCCCGCGACCAACTGGTCATACAAAACCTGGGGTGGAAGGTGGGATGGGAGATTTGCAAAGGATACCACTAGCGTGGTGTCTGAAGGGAGGTGAGTACGGGTTGTGGGAATGGGGGTTTTTTTATAAATTAGAGGAGTTTGTGCTGCCGCTTCAGCATCCTCCTCAGATTGGAACACAACGTCAAATTAGCCCTTAAAAGGGCGGAAGTCTATAAGGCCAGCTGGCGCAAAGGCCACAGTGGGTAGGTTAATAATTGCCTTATCAGCATATGGGAACAAACGCCCATAGTCCACTCTGAGGCAATAGCGAATGGCGGAGTGAGGGAGGGCGAGAGGATGGGGGTGAGAAGGGTGGACGCGCGCCAGGTTGAGCGCTAAGTCCCTTGGGGACAAAACGGTTGTTAGCAGTGGGCGGGCTGTTTGAACCCGACCAAACGCGCTTGCCTGCCGGGCGGAAAACGCTAGGTGGGGGAGCACTGCTGCCCCACACTGGGGTGGCAGGCGGCAGAGCCAAGAACATCAAAGAATATGTTTAGGCAGATGGCTGTGGATAGATAAACTTAAATTTAAAATCGCTCAAAAGTGACTTTGAGCGGTTAATGAGAGATGACAAAGGCTTATTCTTAATGATCCATGAAACATTCAATAATGTTCATAGGGGCTTTAATGTTCACTTTGACCTTTGTAATTAAACATGACACCTGACATTTATAGCGCCTCAATTTAAAGGCCCACATATATTTTTTGAGGATGAGAATTTTTTCTCTAATCTCCTCCAAGGCCACCTTGATAGCAATCTATTGGTTACCACTTCCACTGAGAAGCTGTACTGTACATTTGAAAGTATATCATTCAATATTGCATCAGCATCCTATCCACTCAGGGGCAGAGTCCTTTACTCTGGTGAGTAAGTTTAAGCATCGCTACAATGTTCTTGATCTTATCTTTGTACATTTCTGCAGATCTAGTAATGACTAAGGGTGGGGGACACATTAGTCTGAGGTTGGGGTATGTTTATTTTGGAGGATGCCAGACATGCAGCTCTCATTAAGGGTTTATACCAAGTCTGCAATCTTTTATATTGGTTGGGGTCTTGGGTTGGTTCCCTACTTTGACCAAAAGGGATGTAGGGTCCTGTCCTGCCTAATGAGTTAACAAGAACCCTTACACAGGACTTCATTAAGCAAGAATCAAAGACTTTTTAATGTAATATTAAAAAGTAATTTAAATTGTTAATTTATGCTTAATAGCAATGAAAAAACAACTTGGTTTAATATATTAACAAAAATTATGAAAGTTTTTTTCATAGCTATACCTTATAATGATTTAGATAGGTTAAACTTTTGGTCTTATGATAGATATAATGACAAATACAAATAGAAGCTTTAACTATTTAATATTGAAATTTAACACTTAATAATCATTAAATCATACTTCTTGTGGTATTTTCCTTATTTATCTATATCTGATAAAGGGAGGATACCCCAGTTATAGAATATGGACCCTCCACCACTGCCTCCATAAGTTTGATTCTGGTACAGGAACTTTGGGTAGGGGATGACTATGACTGTGTTGGTGTTGTGCACCTATGCCTCAAACTGAGATAGCTAATAGCAAGGCAGTCCATGGAGTTCCTGGCCTATCATATACTGCACATAGAGGTTTTCTGGGTTTTATCCTCCTTTCCTATTAATTCAAATCCCCTTCATCCTTCATCAGTGCAGTATCATCCCCAGGTCAGCCACCTCAGATAAAATTATATATGACAAAAAAATAAATGATTTTAATTATCTTTATTTATCAATGTTTTGATTTATCTATTCCTGTTAATGTGATAAGCAAATATAAAAGTAAATTTATAGAACATGTGTTTATATATTTAACTGTCTATAAGTTAAAACTTTTAAACTAAGTTTTTTATGAGCTATAGTAAAATATTATAGAAGACTTAAATAGTAAAATATATTTTAGATATTATCTTTTTTAGGGGAGGATACCCCAGTGGTAGAGTAGGGACCTCTACCGCTGCCTCCCTGAGTTCGATTCCGGTACTTGAACTTTGGGTAGGGGACAATTATGACTGTTGGCGTTGCGCACCAATGCCCTGAACCGAGATAGCGAATAGCAAAGGCGGTCCATGGAGTTCCTGGCCTATTATACGCCGCGCATGGAGGTTTTCCGGGTTTTATCCTCCTTTCCCATTTTCTTCACTCCACTAATCGGTGCGGTATCATCCCCAGGTCGGCCCACCTCGAATAAAATAAAAAAATTATCTTTTTTTCAAAAGAAGTAGCTATTAGTTAGGATATATAATCAATTATCTCAACTTGTTAATGTATAGGCTTAAGTTCATTACAGAACTTTTGAACAAAAATATAATTTCAGTAAACTAAAATTATAGCTTGAAACATAAAGTATATATTACTGTCTTGAAGCTGGGTATTTATCAATAAAACTATATATAAGAGTCTAAGAAGCAATCATTATATCCTGAAATCTAAGCTTAACCAAATAAATTTTTATCTGCAGCGTAATCTTTCTAATTGTCTAGATTTCTAAAAGCTATATAAAATCTATATTAAACATATTATAAAAGAACTGTCAAAGATTTAACTTACTTAATTAATAATCTATATAAAGCCAACCACGCTAGTTTTATTTTAAAAAATATTATCATAATGTAATTTATCATACGAGGGGTTTTAGTATAAATATCAAAAGGTAAAACAGTGAAACTGAAACCTATTAAAACTAGTAGGTTAAAACTATAGAAATATTTGCTATCTATATCCTTGGTCCATCTAAGTGATGTAGTGAAGCCGCATCTATATTGTTCTGTCCTTATAGAGTAATATACAAGGAGATTACCTTTATGATCATTTTATTTAACCGAGGCAAGCCGACCAGGGGACAGGCATTACCGAAAGAAAGAAACGACATGAAACCTGAACAGGGTCAACTCCGTCGAAGAAAGTTTTTCCACCTCCGGATCAGGACTCAAATTTTTCTGGTTACGTCATGGGTAAGGTTTTCATGTTATTAGACCTACTAACCGCCAATAGCTTCCTTCGGCTGGCACCCCGATCGATGTGCGAAGGGCGGGAATCGAACCCGCAACCTTCAGGTTGGTAGCCGTACGCCCTTACCGACTCGCCTTCCACCCCCACCTTTATGATCATTGTATCCACAATTTTACTCCCTATCCTCCTTTATCATAATATATTTTTTCAAAAAACCCGCGTTACTAACTATTTTTACTTGCTTTCATTTAGCTCACCATCTTATTTGTCCTCAAATCTTGAATCCTTCATTTAACACTCTTCCTGACATACACTATTGGTAAAACTTTTCACTTTTACTAAGATCAGATGACAAATCAATATTTCACCATATTTTTTGTAGTAAAATAAAAAAGTTGTATATATATATAGAAGTAAGAATTCAAAATGTTAATCGCAATTGGTATATTGAACCCCTGGACAGCTTGATATTTGTTTCATTCAATAGGTTCAATTGTGGTCCAAGCTGTTTGGTCATTTGTTTAATAAATAAGTTAATAATCTTAGTAAGTAGTAAGTGATTAGTTGATTCAATAGTTTATATGGTTTTACCAAGCAGTTGTTGGTTTTAGATTGATTTAATAGGCCTAAATTGTTTACAGGTAAATCAATCTCAAACTACCGAACCAATTTCAAGCAACCATTTCAGATATTCTATGCAAGAGTGAAGCAATAGCAAGCAAGTTTTTTTATTTCATGATAAAATACCAAAAATTATCACCTTTCAAATGGTAAACTGTGTTAGATCATACATAGATATTTTCATATAGGAAGTTCTATTTATAAAGCAATAGAATTAAGATCTAACCATCACTACAAATAAAACTGCAAAGAGTGGTTAGTCTGACAAGGTAATTCCTGCTTTCTCTAGTAATGTTTTGTTCAACACATGTTCAAAACCTACTGGCTATAAAAAATCTTGGTGTGGTATTTTTGTCCCAAGGTCAACCCACCTCAATTATTTTTTATAAGTAAAGCTTCAGATTACAGCTATATATTATGAAGTTCAGGTCTGTTTTAATGCTACAAGAATAATATATCAAACAGATCTATTTATAAATTAATAGAATTAAGATCTAACCATCACTACAAGTAAAGCTGCAGGTTGAGCTAGTATATAAATAATGTTTAGGTCTGATTTAATGCCACATAATAAAGTAGCAGATAGGAATAGATAAGATATTTTTTTGGAATTTGCTATTTTACTAACTAGTTTAAACCAACGCTATGATTTTTTTGCTTAAGATGTGACACTCTTCAAAAGACCAGGTTCATTAGTTGGCTGAAAGAAAGGATAATCACATTTAATTAATAATATTATATGCTTTAATTCGTAGTACGAAGGTTTGTAGTCACAAATGCTACGCGTTAAGAATTTTGATTTTTATCGTTTTTATATATCTAGATTTAGTTTATTTTTTATTTAATAAGTAACTACATTAATTTGGCGTCTATGTGTTTTAAATAACTTTATAATTTTAACCCATTGTTTCTAAAAGTGTTATAAAAACGCGTTTCCAGCCAATAGCCATCTTTGTTAAACTAGTTGGTCTACCAAAATGGGCGCGAACGGAAAATGTATTAGCATAGTTAATAGCTTATTCCATTCTAATTTTCCCAGCAAATTTGAAATGCTATATATTAAAAACAAACATTGGTGCTAAAACTTTAAACTCACAAACTTATACTATATCCATCAACTTCATAATGTTCATTTTAAAATGCATTTGTTTACTTTTAATTCTGGAATTAAGTTTCAAACTTTACAAAGCGGCAAAGAAAAAAATTGATTTTGGAGAGAAGACTGTTGGATCCATCACTGAAAACCTGAAATTTACTTCAAGTGTCGATACTTATTGGAGCTCAGGTCTGAATTACCGCCCGTTGCAAAAACTTCCAAAGCTATGGGTCAATAAAACGGCATGCTACAGATTACAAAGTACTGAATGTTTAAAAATAAAATTCATCTCATACTGGCTAAAGAAAAGTATACAACAACCCAAAGTAATCAAATGCAAGGCTGGAAAGTGTGCATATGTTATCAACATTAAGTTGTATATTGCGGGTGGACTTTCTCATGAGCTAGGCCGTTATACTGTTCGTCTTGCAAGTTTACTTAAACAGTGCACAAGATTCAAACCAAAGTTCCATAGGCTGACATTACCCCTAAAGAGAAACATGACTAAAGCTGGCTATATCTGGTACAAACAGATTTATGTAAAACTAGTGTTTAAAAACCAAAATAGCAATCAAAGCGTTGAAAAAATTGTTCCCCTCCTCAATTCATATTGCCAAGCACAGGCTCTAATTGGTATAGCATAAAATAAAGGGAAGTTTATAAAGGCTAAATTAACTATAAGTATGTCTAACAATTCTTATATATTGATATTATAAGTACGAAATCTGACTTTAATTAAAAATTATCTATTGCTAATGCAAATTTAACTTCAAGTTAAAACATATTAAACACAATATGTGAGAGGTATTGTTAGAAAAAAGTATATATGGTCAAAATTAGATAATTTATTGTGTTGAAGAGCTTTATAGTTATTAGATTGTATTGGTGTAATTGATTTACATATATATGCACAGTCAATTACTAATCTTGTTGTGGATTGGATTTGCGCTTTCACACATCATAGGTGCTGGACCTAGGTATCCTAATGGTTGGAGACTATGTAAGGAATACCAAAACCCAATAACATGATGAAATAAAATTAAAGTTTTTATAATTTAGGAAACTCCATGTGCATGTTTTTATCAGATGGATTCCTCCCATAGTATCCAAATTTTAGGAGTTCAATTGGTTGGGCATGATTGCCAATTAAACTCCTAGTTTTGATGATATTAATAACAAAGTAACTGATCTGTGCTTCCCATTTGGTTGGTTTGAGCTATTTCAAAGTATCAGGGATGATCCCAATAGCAGATATAGCTATTTCAATTACTGGCAATATATGCCAAGCTAATAAGCAAATTTAATATAAAATTTAGAAGGATTTAACGGCGACTTATACTTAGGATAAATCAAATTTTCAATTGATGAAGTTTATTGTTGGAATGCCAATTTGACGTTGAGGCGCTTGGGATTACTAGAGACTGATGCCAAGGATGATCCAGTCATGTATTAATTTAAGATTAGCTGACGACTTATACTGAAAATAATTATTTTGCCAGCTTTGGTGCTGTTTCTGATAAGCGAGCTAGTGATGACTATTTCACCACATAAGGCTCTAAATTACTAGTGAGTAAAGACCGAGGAAATTTGATCAGGTTTATAATAGGAATTTATATAGCACTGAACCAGTGAATGATGTCAACGATGAATTGACCTAATATTCGATGTTCAAGGAGGATAAATTATGAGTGACAATTGCCAGTGAAAGGACGATGACTGGATGGGATGCTGGCAATGAATGCTGATGATTTTTAATTAGCAGGCAGCAGATTGCCATGGAAACACCTAGGTAAATAGTTGGGATTCCTCATAATAAAGATCTTTCTTTTGCCTACTCTTTATTTTTTAAGTAGCCAGAAGGTAACTGGCAGTGAAGATTGGGCTGAAGATCCCCAAGGTTAGGTGCTGGGTGAGTGCATCTAGGGTCTTTGGCGCTACCAACCCCAATACCTGATCTGCAAGGAATCCCATCAGGACTTGCCCAACTGGCCACCACAATGAGGAACTGATGGGATTAGTCCCAAGGGAGCCCTCCATTAAATTAAGTATAGAACGTTGTTGAGCCTTCCAGGGTGATTAATTACACTAAGGTAAAGTTGTAAACTTCCAGTTGAAGAGTTGCACTGCAGAATGTATTGTAAGGCAGCCTAAGAAGGTGAATCATAAAAGGTCAACAGTTGTCATACTACTGTCCTGGAACACTAAAGCAGTTCTAATGTAGCGGATGTAAAATTTGCAATATCATGACAATCAATCATATGCATCATAATTTTGTATTTATGAAAATCTCATCCATGCAATTTAATTTATTGCAGAGAAAGAATTTGACTAGAGTAAAATCCTGGTTATTTATCCCAACAGTAACAAAAAATTTTGCTTGGTGCTTAATAGCTCATAGCAGATTTTGATTATATATAAATGTCATGCTGATTATAGATATGGCCTTTTTTCTGTAATAGTTACTTTCTTTAAAATACAGTGTTCCTTTTTAATAAGAAATTTCTCTATAAAGTCTTTTGAATTTTTGAAAAAAAGGTTATACATGTGTTATTCCATCATTACTTTTACTTCTTATTTTATACAACAAATACCTGTTTTCTGCTTTATAAATTAAAAATTTCTCTTTTTAAAACTTGAGTTTACATCCAACAAAATCTTAAGGTTACATTTTCTGTAGTTCTTATTGAAAAGAAATATTGTATTTCAGTTGCTAAAGCTGTGTTAATCATTCTGATGTATTTTACTGCATATGTGGAGTAAATACAGAAAGAAAGTAAAACTAATTCAGATTTGTAGAAGAAGGCCTACCATTGATACTTTAGTATTAAGGCATGTAGCCAATATAGGCTGTGGGATTAAGACAATGATTGTAAAACGTTACCAGATACCCACACCAGTTTACTGGTGGAAAAATGAGATTTGAATTTTGGTGCGCTTGAGGTTCAAAGGAGCCCAAAAATCACATTAGTGACTGCTTTTTTAAATTATAAATATTATTGGCATTGATTAAAATAGCCACATTAAGTGGACACTGTTTAAATGTGGATATTGCCAGGTTTGCAAGGTTCTTACACCCAACAAAAAGGCATCATGTTTAATGACAGGAAGTATGATCTGAGTTTATAACGGTTTAGGTAAAATATACCTTGTTTACTTAAAAACCTACGCAATAGTTGCATAGGATTAGCTAAAATACTAGCAGAAAACTAGTAACCCAAGAACAAAGTACTTTTTTAGGGATATTATTTTCATATATATAAGTAACTCATAAAAATTTAATTTCCGCCTATTAGAAATAATTGGCATTAATTGCCAGAGAATAACCTTACTATTCATCTAACTGCAGCATCTGGCATTCTATTGTCAGAACCTCTATCAACTCAGTTCAATGTTGTGCCAATTGCTTCTGCAAGTCCGCTAAACAAAAGCTAGTAAGAATTTGGACCAATAACAGTTATAAGTCTGATCAATAAATTAGCTATAATCAATCCCTCAATTAACTAATTGCTAATTTTTAGCTTCCTTCTCGAAAGCCTAGATTGTCATTGAAATGGGTTAATCAATTAAATGATAAGTCAGAGCTTCCTCCTCAGAAGCCTTAAAGTCATCAAAATAGCTCCACTGTATCTAATGCTAACTTTCTCCTTGAAAGCCTAAAATTTATCCTCTCTTTTAGAAAAATTTGCTTTCATCCCCAATTAATTATAGCACTAGTATTGGAGCATTTGGAAAATGCATAACCTAGTAAAATTACAACACAACCCACAACTTAACCTGATTATCTTCTTCCAACATATCTTCTGACTCAATCTGTCAAGCCTGGAATACCCCAAGTTTCTGAATGTTGCATCAGTAAACAAACCACTATCCAAAGAGAGTTCCCTCAATCTAATGGCAATCTAGGTAAATTTAACAATTTAAAGGAATTGTTCCTGCTCTAAACATGAATTGAAAACTTAGCATTGCTCTGCAAACTCTGGTGTCACACTCAGCAGAGGTATAAGGCCAATCTAATCCAATCACCTAGGGTCATGGAGTAATCCAAATATCACTAAGTAAACCAAGGTGTCAAAGGGGGTTCCTTTTTCAATCACGCTATTAAAGCCTAATTCTTCACAAAATCAAAAGTAAAAAATTATTGTATTCAAGCAAAAAGTGAAGTCTATTATCAGTATTGTGACAGTAAGTGTTTCTTCAGAGCACTACACTGGGATTTAAAAAGCTGCTACCTGCAGGTTATAAAGTGACCTGGGGGTTAACTTTATTGAAAAACATAGCCACGGTAGCCCCATCAATCTGAGCACCATTGACTGGCTAGAACTAAATCAAACTTTAAAAATTTAACTAAATATTAGTGATTGTTTTAATTTAAAAAATTGATAACTGAATTATAACCATAGCACAAGTTAAGGTTCCCTATGGTTCTAGCAAATGGAAAACCATCTTGCGCAAAACCAATTGTTACATTACCTTCATTAGAAGAAAACCTTTTTGGCTCTCCAAGCATGGATGCAACTATGACCCCATATATGATATGGAAACTTTTTAATTAAAAGGCAGTGAAATACTATCTAAAAAATCAAGGGGTTACAGAAAGGTTTAACACTTCTCCTGGAGATCTCCTGGTGGGTGAAAGAGGCCTCAACCACCAGCAGTCTAAATAGCATCCCCAACGTCCCCCTACTTCTATGGAGGAAGATGAAACTGGTGGGATAGGTGAAATGGCTGGGTACGCTTGACACAATGACCTTCACCCATCTTATTAAAATTGAGTTTTAAGCTATGTCGTGATCTGAATACCCCAGGTTTCCAAATGTTGCGTCAGTAAACAAACCACACATCTAAAAGAGATTTGCTTAGATTTAATGGCAATCTAGGTAAGTTCAACAATCTAAAAGAATTTTTATCACTCAGAATGCGACTTAGAAACTCAACATTAATCTGCTTACATTTGTGTCCCACTTGGCAGAGGTATGAAGGCCATTCTGATCGCTTTGGCTACAGGGTCTCAGGAGTAACCTACATACTACTTAGTAAATTAAGACGTCAAAAGGGGTTTCTTTATTAATCATGTTATAAAATAAACTCAAATTATTTGCGAATTTATACTTAAAATAATTTATATTCAAACATTTAGGTAAGTTATTTTTAGTAGCAAAACAGTGGGGATATTCTTTAAAACTTCAAACTGGAATTTGGATGCTCCTACCTGCATGTTACTAAGTAAACCTGGATGATAAATTTATTGAGATAATTTAGTCATGGAAGCTCCTTCATTCCCAGCATCAATGGCTGTTCCAAAATTAGATTTAATTTCATAAATATAACTAAATATTAACAAATTATTTGATTTTAAAAAATGAAAATTGAATTTTAACCATTGCATGAGATGAAATCCCTATGGTTCTGGTGATTGAAAAACCATCTTTCACACAACCATTTTTACATTACCCCTTGCTAAAAAGAAATCCCCCTTGGCTTTACAAGCATGGGTGCAACTTATGGCCCCAGTTATGATGGGTAACCTTCTAAATTTAGAGGCAGGTAAGATACTATGTAAAGATCCAGGGGCCACAGAAAGGTTGACGCTTCCTCTGGAGATCTCCTTCCAGGTGCAAGAGGCCTCAACTGCAAGCAGTCCAGATAGAATCCCACAACCTTTCTACCTCAATGGAAGGAGACAAAACTGGTGGGATAGGCAATAGGGTTATTATGCTTAGACAATGGCCTTCACCCCAACTTAGTAAATCAAGTTTTGAAAAAGATTATCATGATTGGAATACCCCAAGCTTCTGAAAGTTGTAAAAGTAAACAAACCACATATTTAAAAGAGAGTACCTCAATCTAATGCCAATCTAGGTAGATTTACAAACTAAAGGAATTATTACAACTCAGAATGCCACTTGGAAACACAAAAATTGCTCTGCTTACTCTTGTGTCCCACTTGGAAGAGATATGGGGCAATCTAATCTCATTGACTTTGGGTTCTCTGGAGTAACCTACATACTACTCAATAATTCAAGGCTTCAATAAGGGTTTCTTTTTTATATAATAATAATTAACTTAATTATTTGCTAATTTAATTTTTAAATAAATCATTATATTCAAGAGAATTGTACTTTTATTGTTGGTAGTCTGACAGTGGGTGTATTATTTAGAACTCCAAGCTGAGATTTTGACGCTGCTATTTGCAGGTTATAAAGTGAACCTGGGATCTAAATCAATTATAAGAATTCAAGCATGGAAGCCCCTTAAATCTTAGCATCAATTGCTGGACAGAAACTTAATCAAATTTCAATAATTTTAGCTATATATCAAAATCAATTCAATTTAAAAATATGTAAATTAAATTGCTTCCTTTGCACAAGATGGTGTTCCCTATGGTTCTGGCAATTGTTGAACCATATTGCGCAGAGCTGATTGTTACACTAGCTGCTTAACATATAACAAGCTAGGTGTCATGATGCCAATTTAACATCAAACTTCATTGCTGACATGACAGGTAAGTTCTTGCTACAACATTCCACGTCCTAAAGGCCTTGGAAAACATAATGGCGTTAGTATCACCAAAAAAACTCAAAGGAAGAGCCTTATGTAAAATCATAGCATTCAATGCTGAAGAATTGATGGCATTAAGCCACACCTAGAATAAACAGACATTTTGAGATTAGTGCAGATAAGATAGGGAAGAAAATATGATTGTTATTGATATTTTGTTTTTCTTTTTCCTTCAGTTTTAATATTTATCTGCATGCTCATAAATAACTAACATGCGCTCTATTTATGATTCATTCATCAGCGAGGTCATTAATAGTATAGCATTTAATTCCCAATTATCAATGACCTTGAAGGTTTAACTCAGAGATTTTTTTTAAACTTAATACATCGTCCAAAGCTGTGGGCGTCCCATAAAGTAACCTTATACCAATTTAAAATCTTTAAACGCTGGCCATCCAAAATGCAATATTCTTTAGCCTCTATATTCTGCTGAAGAGTATTGGCATAGTCTGAGGGTTGTATTTCTATAAGAACTTTTGTCAAGCTCTCAAACCTTTGTAGGGGCATCATTTCCATACTTGGTTTTATAGCGGGTTACAAAATTAGGGAAAACAAAACTGACAGCTGTAATAACTCAAAAAGAGATTTAACCATTGACATGTGATAGAGTAGATTATAGAAAAAAGCTGCTACCAATAAATACGTTACCCAGCTGGAAGGTTTACCAGTGACAAGCTTCTTCAAGATAATAACCAGAGTACCATTCTCCCTTTTAACCATTTCAACGATTTCTGGATGATAAAGAGTCATTAGTACTCATATTCCCATTAACTTGTTTAGTTTTTTAATGGCGTGCATGGTAAAGGTTTTTTCATTATTTGTTACAATATCCTGAAAGGCAGCCATACCTATAAATTAATGTTCCATTATAAACTTTTAACAGTATTGCTGGCATATAATTTAGCTATAGCGCACGTCTCTACCCAACAAGTTAAAAAGCTCAATAGCCACAATAGCGTATTTGCTTTTTTGGTGCCTACAGTGGAAGTTCCTATCACATTAAGAAAGATTGCGTGCCAACCAAACCCAGGCTCTACTAGCCAAAAATTGTTTGTCTTCTCATAGGCCTGAAAACCTGAATAATAGCACATTAATCAAGATGTTCTGTGATTTCTGAATTATGAGATTCACAGTATTACTTCCATTGAACTTGCTATAGAGGATTTTTCAGGCTTTCATGTCCATTTATGTTTAGTGCTGCATTAGTTATTTGTGATGTTTGGTTAGTTTTGGAAACATCAGTGATTTTCCCTAATGATTTTATATAATTAACTCTTAACAATCCTTATATTTTAAAAATTACCTTGGTCAATGTAGACTGAATTTTGGGAGGGTTTGTCTCTGGTATTCCCAGTAAGCATCTTATTATATAAATTGTCTGCTTCACTAAGGAATCAGAACTGTTGGCAATAATGATACCCCATCTGCATTTTTATGTGCATTACTATCTCAGTGCATGAGCTCAGAAAATGCACGGTTGTAATTTATAGCCCAATGGGCAAACTCACTTCATGCTTTTTAGGCAGCCATCTTAGCAAGAAGTGGTATGTTACTACAGTAAAATGGACTCTGTGGATGTATAGTATGAACTTCTTAAAGGCGTATATTACTGCAAGGGTTTCCTGCTCTGTCACAGTAAAGTTTTTTTCCTGCGTGCTCAGATACCGCTTGCATATGCTACAAAACGTTCACCTCCAACTTCGTCTTCCTGTTTTAACGTGGCACTGACTGCTGTCAAGGATGCATCAATTTAGATATTGAATGGTCAATTGAAATTAGAATATTTTTGTATGATTCAACATAATATACAGTCTAAGTGCATCAAAGAGGTACTGAGCTTCCTCATTACATGCAAAATCTTTCTTGGGATCCTTTAACAGTAAAAGAGTGGCTCTTTAATGGAAGCAAAGTTCTTAATGAATTAGTAATAATGGCCATCCATTCCCTAAGAATACTTGCAAATCTCAAATAATCTTTGGTTGCAATATAGCCCAAATCGTTTCAACTCTAAGTTTTTGAGGGCGTAGTCCATTGATGTCACCAATAAATTTCTAAATATAATTTCCTTTTTATTGAATTAAATTTAGAGGTTTTACCATCAAATTTGCTGATGATAATTTTTTAAAAACTTCTTCCAAGTGGTTAAGGTGACCAGTAAACGTGTGATTAAAAAATCTAAATTATCTAGGTAGACAAGAACGCATAATAAATTCAAGTCACCTAACACTATCCAAACTTGTTGTTATGTCGCCAGCGTATTGCAAAGACCTTTTATCATCAATGGCAGTTGAAATTATCTGCAGCTGATAGTGATGTCACATTTTTACATATCATCTTCAGGTAGGTCAATTTACCAATTTTCAAATATAAGGTACATTTCTGAAAGGAAATGAGTCCCTCTTTGGCGATTAAGAGCATAACCTATCTACAATAGCAGGTATGAGTCCTTTATTATTTTATTCAGATGATAATAATCTATGTCAACTCATCTGGATTCATCCTTCTTTTACAATTAATATTGAACTTGTCTAAGGGTTTGAAGATGGGACCAATAACCTATGGTTGAGTATTTTGGCAATTTCATTGGCATCTTTGGCCTCATTTTTTACAAATGTTTAGTTGGATGCATATACTTTGCAGTTGATTCCTATTGTTAACTTTATGAACTATATTATTAGTGCATTCAAGGTCATAATCATCTTGTGCAAACACCCTAGAATATTTTCAAATAATTAAGGACTTTATCCTTCTGCTCCATTGAGATCCTCAACAGTTTTTCTCAATTATATATGGCTAAAATTGCCCTGGACTCTAGTCATCTGAAATCCCATCTCATTAAGCTGGCCAAATTTATGGAAGGATGAAAGTTCTACATTAGAAAATAAAGTGGGCGTGGGCCACTACTTGATTCCAATTTTATCTGTATTGGGCTATCTAATAAGTTAGCAACCAGCACATGTGTTTTAACTATGACCAGGGATTAATCCCAGGTGCAACATGGGGTCCAGTTCTAACTTTCTGACACGGGGGTTGAATTTCAGCATACAAATACTCAGGAAATTCAAAAGTAAGGCCAGTTCCTTTGATACACTTCTCTTTGGAATAACAACCAATGGCCTTCGCGCCCTTAATCTCCTGACAATCTTATTTAATCAGATGCCTTCTAGAGTGTCGACCAGTCTAAAAATAATTTACTGGAATAAACCTATTCACATATACAGCCCCATATATTTTTCTTACTCTGTGGTGGATCCTCTACCCATTTGAAACAATGGGTAAAGTTGCCCTAGAATTTCAGGATTATTCTTTTAGAATCATACTAAAGCCATACCATTGCATTAAGTCGATGTTAATTGATATCTCATAACTCTGATATGGTAAAACTATTGTCAGTGCTGTATAAAGAGTGATCCAAATTTTAGAGGCAAGGCGCTATATGATACCCTAGAAGTGGTAGCATGCTTGCCTACCGTTCATTAAACCTAATTATGGTCCAAATCAGGTGCAAGACTTAACTTTATTACTAAATCTATAGTACAATATTATTTGGAGATCTACTGTCAATGATGTCATGAACCTTTAATCTATTTACCCAAATATAAGCTTAAGTGAAAGTGGAATGAAAAGAAATACAGTTTACTTGAAAGGCTGAGGCATCATTAGTCAGATCAAGGGATGAGAATAATGTTCAGCTACATCAAGGGATTCTTTCTTAATGATGGTCATTAAAAACAGTATGTTAACCTCATCTAAGGCACTGCTATCAGACTCCATGTTCAATTGCTTGGATGGAGGCTACTTCACGTAGGGGGCACAAATTTTTTGATCATTTCAGGCTAAGTTACCTTTGAAAGTGATTGAGTAACCGCATTTAGTCCATTAATTATAAAAAGGTGTGTTCCATACAGTTATTCTGCTAAATCAGGGAAAACTTGAGCATGGAAGAAATAAACCGTTATTTGTCTATTAAAGCCTGGTTTTTTCCACATAGGAAACTTGATTGGAATTAGGTCCAACCACGTTGATCTTTTCCGTTTTAGTTCTATACACTTAGAAATATGGCCTATCTTGCCGCACTAAAACAGATGTCCTGATTTCTTACATAAACTGGTTTATGTTTCTTGCCTAAAGTGATTCTTGCTCCAGTGTTAGCTTTAATGTAATTATGGTAACTTTTGTTAGAGATTTTAAAGGTGGTCCAACAAATCTGCAAGAACTCTAATATCTGAGCGGTTTTCATTATAAAATTCAAGGCTGAGATAATGGCCTGCTTTATATCCATATGGGGCTTAAGTACTGCTTTCATTGTCATCAAGAATCAGATCAGTCAACGCTCCTGACCCATAAAGTATCTGGGCTCCTTAGTAGAACTGGTCAGCATATGATTCAGTAGTCTCATCCTTTTTGAACTGGATGTCCATAAATTATTATTTCCAGTTTGGGACGTGTTCAGGGCTGCCAAACTCAACCATAATGGCATTCTTTTCCTCCTCATAAGTCCACTCATTAGCAGCTAATCTGGATAACACAAGAATTTGATTTCTGGTGTCAATACAGTGGATCACAGTAATTTCCTTTTGATTTTCTCCACGTCCTACCATGGTCATCTCAGAAACCAAAAAAATGCAGAGACATTATTTTATTAAGGAACTACGACAACTTTAAAGTTTGCAGAGATTTTTACAGTCTTAAGGGGATTGTAGTCAGTATTTTCCCACGTTCCAGAAACTCTAGCTTATGATGAAGAATGCTGTAGGGATACGTTTTGAGGGTTTCAGGCGACTTATGAAGGTTTTTGTGGCTGGGTTGATCAGGGGTATCATAACCAGATGAGGAACCATATTTATAAAAGTTCATATCCGCCTTTAGGTCTCTTTGATGACAGCAATCAGTTCTTTCTAATTAGATTAATGATTGAAAATGGTCTTCTCACATTTTTCCAAATCAACTTCCATATTTTTTACTTCTTATTCTTACGCCACATTTCTTCTAACTTTTTAGTAAGTTAAGAAAGTTTGTCAGCATTTTTTTCTGAAGTTTCTCTAACATCATGACTTGATCTTGCGTGTTGATCTGGTTGGAACCATGTTTTATCATAATAATATTCCACAGCATAAACTTTATCCATCAAGACCTCTCCTTGCTTAAAAGATATGGAGTCCAAAACCTTAGCTTCTCGTCCTTTCATTTGGCCTAAACCCATAACTTCAGCTTTGTTTAAAATTTTCATCTTGCTGACAAGCAATAGCAGCAGCATAATAATGTCTTTAGCATCGTTGCTCTGTTTAATGAGGTAATTTATTGACTCATAAATTTTCACAGTTTCTCCATTCCATCGTAATCCTAGTCCTTTAGTTTAAGGTTCTTCACTCACCTGCCTTGACTCAGCCACCTCCCCCTTCAATTGATGGTTCACTGCTCATATTTTTCAAATATTGCGGGGAAGGCTGACCATGGGACAGACACTTCCAAATATGACTCAGGGCAGATAAAATTAGTACCGGGGGAGGCACCCCAGAGAAGCGATGCTATCTCTTGTTGCCAGCGGGAACGCCACTTATGGGAGGGGGAGGGAACGTGTGAAGGGGCCATAGCCACTATTGAGCACGTGTGGAGGAAGGGGTCTGATTTGATGAACCAGACTGGGAACCAGGAGGAGACCAGCTGTTGGCGACGCAGTGGGAGGTATCCAAACATCCACACTTGAAAGTGGTCCACCAAATGAGACCAGAATCTGTGGACAGTTCCTGGGAGGGTGGGGGTGGAGCCTGCTATGGCATCTAAGACAATTGTGTGGATGGTCCACATGGCGATTGCAACCACCAGAGCATGGAGGGAGGGTGAGAGGGGGGAGGCCATTAATAGAGCAAACATATCTCTTGACAGACTGAAGGGATGCGTAAGATCCTGGCACAGCAGACGTTGAACTTCGCGCCATATCACTTTAGAGGTGGGGCACTTCTCCAGGCGGTGGAACAGCGTTCCATACTGGCCGCACATGACACAGGATTAGTGTAAAGCGTTAGAACGCTCAGCTGTACGATACACCCACCTCAGGCAGCGCCACACATGGGAGCGGACTTGAGGCTGCAACAGAGGGTGATGTACATATCTCCAGATTGTTTTTTGGGTCTCAATGGAATAAGGGATGTCCATCATGTCCAGGTAGTCCACCCTGGATAGGACATGGGGCCGAATGGGGATCACGCCATCATGGATGGGTAGCCCCTGTACCTCTTGTGTGAACTGAGGAGAGGGGCGGCCTCTTTGGGTTGTATGTCCGCTAATATGAATTCTCCACTCTGCGCTCCGCATGAGAGTAGGATTCGTTTGTAGTGGGTTTTTGTCCTGTGAGGACCTGTGGCCGATGTGTGTGATGTGAGGTATTTCATCAGGGAGTGGGGGTTTGATGGATTGTTGAGGCCAAGGCTCGGGAGAAGTTGGAGTGGGCTGCGCGGGACCAGTGTTGGGATGGGAGTGTAGGAGCGGTGATGGCCGCGATCCAGGTGCCCAGGATCTTGGCAGCATGGGCTTTGAAGTCAAGCAGGCCCATGCCACCATGATGATGAGGGCCAAACATGACCTCTAGCCGCACTGGTGGAGGGCGGCCTGACCAAAGCCATCCTTGCAGCAAGGCATACAAGGATTTGAAGAAGCTTGGGGAGAAGGGGATGGCGTGGGCTCTGAACCAGACTTTGGATAGGAGCATAGAGTTGGATAAAACAACCCTGTCAGTAAGGGAAGTAGGGTGGGTTCTGAGAGAGGCGATTCTCTTCGTTACGTTGTCCAGAATATGGTACTCCATTACTACTGACATGTATCCGCCTGCCTCCATCCACATGCCCAGATGGCGCACCGGTCCTATGGTAGGGCATGGCACGAAGGGGAGCACCAGTGGATCGGTGTGTGTTGAGTTAGTAAGGCGTGGATGTGGGCAAGCAGATGGGCCAGGTTGGGAACTAATTGCTGGGGCCCAACAGTTCTGAAACTGACCAAGGAGGATGATTTCAGTTTTGGAGGCGTTCAGTGCCGCATTGCTTACCCAGGAATATTCCTGGATGAGAGCTTCAAGCGCGTGTGCATCTTGATTATTAGACACCCCAACCACACAATCATCTGCGAACGCCAATATTTTGACTGGGGCTTGGCCTGGAACATGGACCCCAGTGAGTTGGGCATTCACATTTCGCAGTAGTGGGTCAAGGCTGAAGTTGTATAAGATTGGGCTGAGGGGGTCTCCTTGTCGCAAGCCCCTTTGAGGGCGGACTACTTCCGTTAGGAAGCCTGGGCCATGCACTGCCATTGTCGCAGATTCCGTGAGTAGCATTACCCAGTTTATGAAGCGGGGGGGTAGGCAGAATTGATGGAGGCAGGCCCTTAGGTATTCCCAGTCTACTCTATCGTAGGCCTTTTGTTAGTCTAAGAATACCAGTGCCCCAGAGGCTGTGGACTGACATGCATTAGCCACAGAGTGCACGTTATCCCAAATCGACCTTCTGGGGATGAAACCAAATTGTTCTGGGGAGATGGTGGCTGATGCTACAGTCCCTAAACGGTTAGCCATGATTTTTGTTAAAATTTTGGTGTCTGTGTTTGTTAGAGAAATGAGGCGCCAGTTGGCTAAGTCAAGCTTATCCCCTTTCTTGAAGAGTGTGACAGTAAAGGCCTCATGTCCTCCTGGTAGGAGGCGCATTTCCAACAGGCTTTGGTTAAGTGAGGCAAGCAGAAGTGGGGATATATATTTGAAATATTTTTTGTAGAACTCATATGGAATGCCATCTGGGCCTGGGCATTTTCAGTTTGGCGCACCGCAAATGGCTGTTCATAATTTGTTTGGAGTAACTAAATTCATTATTTCTGGGTATTGGAAAATGGTGCAGATATGAGCTCAGTCAAGAAATTCCACCACTTTGGCCGGCTGAATTGGTTCAGCTCAGTACAACTTGGAGTAATATTTTTACGTTTTGATTGCCACTTCAACCAGTGTATCCGCAATAGAATTATCCAATCTTCACACCTGTGTGCAGGCCACACTCTGGCGTGGTGCGAAAATTTTTTAAAGAAGTATGCAGCGCACTTGTCGCCTTTAGTGATGCATGTGGCCCTGTATTGGACACAAACTTGATGTTTGTGTTGCCTTTCGAGTGCGTTGAGGTGGGCGGCTGCCTCCACCCACTTCCAGCCCCATGCAGGGCTGTATCCTGTAGCTGGAATGTTAGACTCCAAGTGTGCCAATTCTGCCAGAGCGCACGAGATAACCGCCGATGTGGCTCGTGAGCATCTGGAGGAGAGATGGTGAGGGTGGCAGATGGTGTCCTCTTTGAAAGTTGCCCATGTGGAAATGGGGTCCACGCAAAACAGTGCAGCAAACTTTTTTGCCAAAGTTGCCTCTTCCACCCACATGGAAAATCCTGGTGACGCGAGCTTGGGGGGCGGATTTTGCACCAATGTGGGGCATTAGCAGCTGTGACAGGTAGGTGGTATGTTATTGAGACCAGTCGGTGGTCAGAGAATTCCATTTTCATTGTTTTGAAGTGGGAGATGTGGGGTTTGAATTTCGCCAGCGTTAGAATAAGGTCAATGCGGGTCATGGACCTTAATTGGCCATTGTGGATGTGGGGACACGTCATGTTTTTGAGCAGCAAGGCATGTCATGGCAGCGCATCCATTAACCCAAGGGTGGCCTTTAGAACGCGTAGTTCAACGTGACCCTGTAGGGCGTGTGGTGAGGGAGGTCACCGGTCCGTTGGTGAGGTTAGCCAACAGTTCATGTTGCTGACTAGGAAAGAATCAGGGGGTAGCAGGAGGGATTTGACCAACGAGAAAAATTCCTGACGCTCATGTGCAATGTTTGGGGCATAAATGTTGACGATTGCATATGCTACGTCTGCCAACGAGAAGGTGAAGATGAGCATTCAGCCAATTAGGTATGTTTCTGAGGATACAAATTTGAAAAAATTATTTTTCCGAATTAGCACCCCACAGTGCTTCAACCAAAGGGATAGGGATGGGAGGAGCATAGTTTCCAAGTTTCCTCTGAACCTCATGGACAGTGGGACTCCTGGATGGCCAGGATATCCACAGGTAAATTGTGTTGTAAAAAACTCAGTTTCCTAGCCCAGGATGGTGATGCCTTGAGTCCGGCAATATTCAACATCCCTAAAGTGAAGGTTCCCCCATTGCACCTTAGGTGCAAGGGGTGGGCCCCCAGGCCCACCGGCCTCTTCTAGGTCCCCATGGGCTTTCACAGCAGCGCGGGTGTTAGCTGCAATGATATCAGAGTTTTTGTTAATTTTTGCAGAAAGAGTCGCGTTGGCTTTGGCCTTCGCTTTTTGTTTTCCTGACATCAGACAAATTTTTGCGGTGCGGATGAGTTTGGTGCACCATTGAGCGGGTCAAAAAAATTTTTCAGTTGGGATAGGTCCCAAGTCAGTTTTGACTGGAGCTTGGGTGCAATGATTGGGTGAGATTGAGTCTCCCATTGGATCCTTGGTTTGAGTGGCCTGCTCAGCATGGGCTTCCCAATCTGATTGGTTGATGGATTCCTGAGTTGCTTCCACCATGAAGGTTTCCATGTTCTTCTGGCATCGTGAGTGTGGGATAGCAGTGGTGGCTTTGGCCACTTCCTTGGCCGCAGCCCTATGGGCCTGCTTAGCCTTCTTCTGTTCTTGTGGAGAGATAGGCTTTACCAATAGGTAGCAGCCTTGTGCTCCCCACGGGAAAGCCTCCTTGGTGCTTGCGGTTGGTTTGTAGTGTGCCTCTCCATTAACCATGGCCGCCAAGGGGTGCTCTTGGAATGTGACGCCCTCCTTGATGGGGCATGCGTGCGCCTTGTGGCTGAACGCATCACAGTGGGTGCAAATGGGGGGCGCGCTGTCCACGGTCACCTGGAATGGGTGGGTGGTATGCCCTGCAATATCAATAAAAGTGGAGTGTGGGATCTGGGTTAGGTCCTTCACGATCTCCTCAGTTGGGGTCAGAACTTCAATGGCTTTGCCAGTGCACAGGTGTGGCATCAGCATGAAGCGTTGCATTTTGAAAGATTGTATTTCATCATATATGGCGCGACCATCTTTCAGGTGTTGTTCCAAAGTGTCACATTTTACTGTAGTAGGCAAAAAGTCAAACGTGAGGAAAATTTGGTTTGATTTTGTCCATCTGGTGCATTTGGTTTTGATGACCCATTGCCCTTTGGGGAGGTCGACCACTACGCGCACCACTGCAGCCTCGTCTGCTGCTTTTTTGCTCTCAAAACCTAGGTCCAGCCAACCGCATGACATGGAGTGAGGTGCAATGTACACCGCGGTTGGGAAAATTTTGTGTACATCTTCACAAAATTTTTCCCATAAGGTCATTTTTGGATGTCCAGATACACGCGGACTCTGAATTCCACCGACGAAAGTGGTTGGGAGTGTGGCGTGTTGATGTACTGGTTGCATCGTGCTTGCCATGTGATTATCTCCGGGGAAATCGTGACTGCCAGTTTTTTAAGATTTTTGTCTATTCCGCCAGATTCTCCGGGCGTTTTTGAACGTTGGAGGCCGCGGGCCTTCCACCTGCTCCTCTTACCTTGCTTGCCCAACTGCTCCCTGACATGGGCGCAGACTAATCTCCTCTGTGAGATTATCAAACTAGATTCAGTCTTGAATTGTATAGGTTGCAATAGTGATTGCAACGAGAAAGAAAAGTAGCGATGTTCACAGCTCATATTATTGACTTCTTTATTAAAAGACAACACCAGCTCATAAACCCCATTTAGTTGTATCAAGTTTTGAAAAGCGGTGACTGCACAGGTTTGTGAGTCTTCTAATTCTTAACTAACAACGCTTACTGTTTGATGATAGGAATCATGATCTGATACAACAACAGTTCATTAAAAACAAGACCTTTTATATTGGAAAATGCCTAGACATTTTGCTGCCTATAATAATTTAAACTTTTACTAGTAAAAATTTAGCAACCCAAGAACAAGATACTTTATTAGGGATTTTTAAAAATGAATATAGGTGAATCATGGCAGTTTAATGCCTAACTATCAGAAAGCATTAATATTGTTTGCCAGAAAATAACTTACTACTATTCATTACCTGCAGCATTTGACATGCTACTTATCAGAACTTCTAGTGACTCAATTCCAAAGTTCTGGAAATTGCACCCTCAAATCTTATAGACAAAAACCTATCAGGAACTTAAAACAATAACTATTTGAAGCCTGATCATTGAATTAGTTATAATCAACTCCTCAATCTATGTATTTTGCTAATTTAGAGCTTTCTTAAAATTCTAAAGGTCCTTGATATTGCTCCAATTGATTGAATGTTATTTTTGAGCTTCCTCCTTGGAGCTGTAGGAATCCAGCTCAGGTATGCTCTCTTGGTGCTACGCCATTGGATCCCACAAAGGAACTAATAAAAATAAAAATGTAGATAAATATAAAAGCTTGGTTTTATAATGTTTAATGTGAGTGCGGGGGTCAAAATGAGAAGTGATCTCTTTCAGACTTTCAATGATTAATATTTATACTATTTTCAAAGGTTGGAGGGATTTGGGGATAGGTTTGCGATCGCTTCAGTGCTTTCCAATCTAGGCAATATGGGTGTCAATCCTATCAGATCATGGGGGAAAGTTGGTTAATTTTGGTAAATAGATGTTGGGGTTTTGGGGCAGAATATACCCATGCGGCAGGGTTTTGATGTAACCCAACCAATCACCACTCAAGAAATTTTTCTCACCTTGGGGGCCTGCCGCCACGCCTGTAAAAGGGGTGGCCCCCGCGCAGGTGTGTGTGAAGGACTCAGTGCTGGCTGTGGGAGTACCTTCCGCTGGTTTCCCTAGAGTCTGTTGTGCGATTGGCAAAATCTGATTATTTGAAATTACTAAATTTGCCCATTTGGGTTTCAAACTGGTGTTACCCCAATTTATGGGGTTTCACTGAGAATTGGCCAGTTTTTTTTGGCCATTCTCATCGACATTTTTACTAGAATTGCCCATAACGGCATTGGGTAATTGTAAATGGCCAGCATTTCACTTTTTCAGCGGAACTTGACCTAAGCCATTCTTATTTTTAAGCTGTAAAGGCAAATGTCTGACATCATCCCCCTCACTAATGTTGGGGGGCAATTAGGGCTGGAGTAAACGGCCATGAACGTGGTTAATGGCAATACCAGTAGCTAGTGACTTAATAGAATATTCATTTCCTCTCTTGTGTGTGACAGTGAAGGGACCCTCCCAAGTTATTCCAAGCTTACCGCTTCTAGGTGTGATGAAGTTATGATATTATAATACCATGTTGGACACTTGAAATATAGGCAGGGGGATCTGAGCTCATTTGCCGCATGGCCTTCTTTTGTCTCCATTTTTGCTAAATTAGACATTGCCTCTTAATGGAGATGAATGATGCGTTGAGCCAATTGTCTCATAAATTTCTTGGGCTCTTCAACTCTAGAGAAGAATACATCCTTAACTAGAGAGCAGGTATCCCTGGTTCTCGCCCATACAAGCCATGAAAGAGTGATATCTTTAATACCCGGTGATAACTGGTCCAGTAGGCCATGAGGGCACTGGGTAAGTATTGATCCCAGTGAAGGGGATCTGAAGAGGCCATTTTTCGTAGAATTGATACCAGGGTACCATTTGTTCTTTCCACAGTTCCGTAAGTGGAGGGATTGTATGGAACCAAGAAAAGTTGTCATGCTCCCAAAGAGGTGACCAGGATTTTTACTACTCTGGAGGTGAAGTTCTTCCCATTGTCGCAGAGTAGTACTTGAGGGCATCCATCTCAAGAGAAAATGTTTTGATGTAAAAAGATGGCTGTGGCCTTGGCCGTTTGAGCAGGAAGAGCCACGGCTTCCACCCATTTAGTAAAATGATCGATAGCTACTAATATAAATTTTTTTCCCACTATTAGTCTGAGGAAGGGGACCTATTACATCCAAACTGACAGTGTGGAACGGTTGTTGGGGGTAGTAGGTTGATACTGGTAATGAGTCTTGAACTGGATTGCTTCTTACACATAAGGCTAGCTTCCAAGACATCAACAATTGCTTCCATCCTTACATCCCAAATAGTACTAATCCTTAATCCACTCATATGTTTTCTTCGCCCCTACATGACCTAGGGTGGAGTGAGCTTCTAGGATAACAGGTACTCATTCCGAGGGCCAAAGGTAAGGCAGCCACTTTGCCCCCACTTGCTTATACAACTTCTCATCCTCATCTTTTGTGTTGCGGGAGTGCTGGGCTAGCATCTTCTGGACAGGCTCATCTTCATCCTCCCATTCATTTGGGGTCATTAAAAGATCGTGTAACCTTTCCGCCTCACTGTTATCTAAGTGGAGGACAGGCATTCAGGTTAACTCATCAAAATTTAAGTGACGGGTTCCAGCAGGGTTTTGATTTCTCATATCATAATGCTGGAGCTTTAGAGCCCAGAGAGCTAACTAACCAGTAGGATCCTTCATGTTTTGCAACCACTTTAGAGATGCCTGGTCTGTAACTACAGTGAAGGTGGTCTCATATAGAAAAGGGCGGTAGTGCTTGACAGCTAACAGAACAGTAAAGCACTCTTTCTCTGTTACACTGTAGTTGCGTTCTGCCTTTGACAGCATCTTGCTAAAATAGGAAACATGATGATTTACATCATGTTCATCGAGTTGGGCTAGAAAGTCCCCAACGGCATAGTCTGAGGCATCAGTGAATAAGATGAAGGGTTTATTATAATCAGGATGCCGCAGGATAGGACGTTGTTGTAGCAGTTGCTTCATTTTTTCAAAAGCAGCCTTTTGTTCAGCACCCCAGTAAAAATGGGTATTCTTGGTTAGTAGCTGGACAAGGGGCTCAAGAGTTGAGCGAACTTAGGGAAGATCTGACGGTAATACCCCATCATCCCTAGAAATACCCGAATATCTCATATATTTTTAGGTGGCGGCATTTTTTGGATGGCTTTGACCTTGTCCTGAATGGGCTGAATACCTTCTTGTGAAATGGAGTGGCTTTGGAAATCCAATTTTCTTTGGAAGAAGGTACACTTTTGAGGTTTGGGACCATCTAGTACTAAAAAAAGGTACACTTTGAGGGCTTCAACTTTATATTAGACTGTAACCGTTGGAACACCTCCTTCAAGTTATCAAGATGTTCGTTGAAGGTCTAAAGAACACCATGATGTCAAGATAGACGATGTCACAAGTTTACTTGAGTTCCTGCAAGATGTGATCCCTCACACGCTGGAAAGAGGCAGATGCGTTGCACAACCCTTGGGGTAATCGTGTGGGTTGGAAGAGACCTTCACTACAAATAAGAGCACATTTCTCCTTGTCTTGATGAGAAAGGTCTATCTGCCAATAGCTACTGGTTAAGTCCATGGCGGAGAAGAGTTTAGAGCCAGAGAGTTGCGCCAGGGCGTCATCAATGCCAGAGATAGGATAGCTATCCTTCTTAGTGAGGTTATTTAACCTAAGGTAATCCATAACTATACAATGACCTCCATTTTTCTTTTAATTAATAAGAGAGGTGAAGACTTGGACCATCTAGTACTAAAAAAAAGAGAGGTGAAGACTTAAACTTTGTAAAGGAACATTTAACCCCATGTCTAATAACTTCTGGAGCTCCGTCCTCATCTGTTGTTCCTTTACCTTTGATTTACAATAAGGTTTGGACCTTATTGGCCAAGCATCACCCACATCAATGGAGTGGCACCAGCCAATCATGTGGCCATAGTCAGTTTCCGATTTGGAGAATATATCACTGTATTCTTCTAACAAGGTATGAACTTTTTCCAACTCTTCTGGTGTTAGATTATCCGATATATGAACATTGGGCAAGGTGCACACCATGTTGTCCATGGGTAAGCCCATATCTGACACAGAACCAATGGAGTGGATATGTTCAATGTCCTCTACTGGGAGTATCTAAGGAGAGTGTCTATAACTCTCCAGTTCCCAGCGTGGCAGTGCTTGGTGCACAGGCCCAACGCCATGGAACTAGACGTAAGTGCCAGAGGGATTAGAGCCCAGCAGAGGGTGCTGAAGCAATAACCGCTGAGGCATAATATTGAGAATTTTATAATAAAACCCCATAGAAGGGTGACGTGGTGCACATATTGGATGAGGTTAGGCGGCCCAGGTTGGAGGGATCCTGGGTGAACAAACAGTGCATGAGGGGATAGCATAATGGTACTTTCAATGGCAAGGGTAATGGAATGTGAGACCTCTTTGAAGAGGTTCACGCACAGGAGCGTTCAGAATATTATAAAATAAAAAATGACTTAAAATGGGGGATAGGTTTATTTGGGAAGTCAACCAACAAGGAATGTTGGTCAGGGGTAAAAGTATTTAAGCTCAGATGGGTAAATTGGGGTTATGACACAGTGGGCCCAAGCAGCGACTCACCAATAGGGCGATACTTCCATCCAAGTTAGTATGATAGGCCAAAACTGACTTCACTCAAGTTATTGACTGAAGTTAGATTTGACCCAAGCGCGTTATTTCATAGCAGGAACGGGTTTCAAACCCTTGTTCTGAAACTAAGTGAACCAAACCATCCGCCTTAATTTGGTAGATAGTTCGTTTTAACGCTTGGGCTGCCCTCAGGGGCTGGGCGTTTGGCACACCACTGGTCCCAACCTGGGCATATTTTGCCCAGACCCAGCGTTGGTCCAGAGTGTTCTTCAGGTCAGGAAGGGCCTGCAACTCTACTTTCTGGGCCTCCAGGCGCCCAGCCTTGTCTTTGGGGTTGATCCCCACTATTATGTCATGTTCACATGACATTACCCTCTCCTCCCGATGGGGCTCAACCCCCCCTCCAGGGGATTGCGCCAGGGAAAGTTCTTATGGGCGGGGGCCAATTTCATGGCGGCGACGGTTGGTTGGGGTTGGGATCTAGCAGCTTGGGGAAACTTCTGGTGGAAGGCATCAATCAGATCTTGAGCATGCACACAGTTGCGTGCTGGAACCCAACTGTTTTGAGTAGCACCAAAGCCCTTCCAGGATATCAGGTATTTGAGTCTTCATTTAACATGGTGGGATGCAACTATCTCTTCCACCTCCCACTCAGGCGCCCCATCCACGAGATAGGCCTCAGGATTCTCTGGTGGGGGGCCCTCAAACAAAGTGAGTTTGCTCTCGTGGAACACTGAGAAGATCCAAAATGAAGGGGAAGATCCAGCTGGTATAAGGCATGTCCCACCTTTCTAACAACGCGGTAAGGTCCAATCCTCTTAGAGCCCAGCTTCTTGCAAGGCTGCTTGATAGGGATGTTATGTGTATCAAGCATCACGAGATCCCCTTCCTTGTATGCAGGCATTACTCGGTGCTTCCTATCAGCATTCTCCTTATACACCTGCATTGCCGCCTACAAGCTTGTGGAAACCCCTGGTGGACCTTCTTGATGGTCTTGGCAAAGTTCACCACCGCTTCAACCTTTGACCCACAGCTGGGCTCCATGTTAAAGGCGGGGTTAAAGCCATGGCTGGCGAAAAATGGGGAACAGCCAATCGAAGAGTGCAAGGTATTGTTGTAGCTGAACTGGGCCATGGGAAGGTGAGAAGCCCAATCTGAATGATCTGCAGTGGTGTAACACCGTAGAAACTGTTCCAAGCACTGGTTCACTCGTTCATTCTGCCCATCTAATTGGGGATGATAGGCAGTTGAACGGCAAGGACAAATCTGAAGAGTTTTACACAACTTTTCCCAAAACACGGAGGTAAACTTTGGGCCTCAGTTGCTGATGATTTCTTGCGGAACCCCATGTAGCGCAAACACATGGGCAACGAAAATCTTAGCCATCTCAGCTGCGGTTATGGTGGTTCTGCAAGGAATAAAGTGGGCAAACTTCGTGAACTGGTCCACCACTACCATGATGGCATCATAATCATCTGAGACTGGTAACTCCACAATGAAATCAAAAGAGATGGAAGTCCAGGGCCCATCAGCCTTTTGGACTGGTACCAACAACCCTGCTAAAGGTTGACGATTTGGTTTTAACTGGTTGCATACCAGGCACGCCTTGCAATAACGGCCCACCTGAGCTGGCAAGCCCTTCCAGTTGTATGTGCGACGTATCAACTCCAAGGTCTTTGCTTTCCCCAGATGACCGATGGTTATTCCATCATGATGGTCCCAAATGATGTCCAGGCGCAGTGGTCCAGCAGGTACCCAAAGGCGCCCAGGGAACCACAACATCTCATCCTTTATGTGATAGTCTCTGGATAGATCCTCTTGATTTGACGCGCTCTTTGCAAGGACCGTGGCATATTTTCCTGACAGAGGCTGAGAGAGGACGACCTTTCTGAACATACCATATTCCTCCGCGTTATCCAGAGGTACAAGCGCTGGCCCGTTAGCTATGGGAGAGGAAAGCAACGACATAATTTTACTTGGAGGGATCATAACCTGGGTGTTGTGTACCTCTACCTCCTTGAGGTCAAGGGCTAAAGCAGGGTTGTGACTCAAAGCATCCGCCAAACCATTATCCTTGCCCTTGGTGAACTCATACATGATGCAAATTGGGCAAGGGTCTCATGCCAATGGGTCTGCTGTGGGGTTAGGACATGAGGCGCGCGATAGTACAGCAAGGCATGGTGGTCTATACGTACGCGGAATGGTTGGGTAGAGCCATGCAAGTGGTGATGCCAATAAGTCAGCGCCTCCACCACTGCTAGTAACTCCTTGTCATAAACAGTGTAATTCAACTCTGGCAAAGATATCTTCCTAGAAAAATAATTACCGGATGCTCTATCCCATCTTTGCCTACTTATAATAAGGCAGCTGTTATGGCGAAGTTGGAGGCATCAGTTGACACAATGAACTCCTTGGAAGAGTCGACATGGCGAAGAACAGTCGTGGACAACAGGGTGCACTTCACTGCTTGGAAAGCATCCTCCAAAGTGGGGGACCACTGAAGCACCTTAGCACCGCTAGCCTTGTATAGGGGAGCTGCCACCTCAGACAGATTGAGAGTAAACTTCTTGAGGAACGTGCACGTCCCCAAAAAGCTCCTTAATTCCTTAACTGAGGTGGGGGTAGGCCACTCATGAATCGCCTTCTCCTTGTCTGGTTTTATCATGTGTCCTTGGTTGAACACAACGTTGCCTAGAAACGTGACCTGGGACTTAAAGAACTCGCACTTTAATTTTTTTCAACGTAAGGCTGGCTGCCTTTAACCGCTCCACCATCTGCCAAAGGTGAACTGCATGGGACTCCTGATCAGGGGAAAACAACAGGATATCATCCATGTAAGCGACCGCGCATACTCCTAACAGGTTCCCAACGCTGCATCAATGCGGCGTTGAAAGATAGCAGGAGCATTCTTAAGCCCAAAGGGCATGACCCGAAACTGAAAGATCCCTTTTTGGGTACAGAATGTGGTCAACCACTCTTGTCCCTTTTTTATATAAATATGATTGAGAGAGTTGAGGAGATCCAACTTGGAGAAGACCTTCACCTTCTCCACATAACGTGCAATCTGCGAATCCAAAGGGATGGGATGAGGTCTGGTACAGTAACGTTGTTAAGGTTACCATAGTCTATGCATGGGCGTAAGGTACCATCAGACTTCTCCACGAAGAGTAAGGGGGAGCATACAGAGGAGGTACGCTGAAAAATCGCACCCTTGGCTAACTGTTCTTTCACCCACACATCCAACGCCTCTTCCTCCCGGACAGTTAAAGGGTAAATAGGAGAAGAGATACGCACTAGATCCGCCATGAGCTTGAAGTCACAATCAAACTCAGAGTGCTCAGGAGTGCGTTGGCAGATGCTGCATCAAATGAGGATTCCAAGCCCTCCAAGCAAGAAGGTATAGGAATTTCCACTGAGGGCTTCTGCATTGAGGCAAGGACATAAGAGATATGGTGGGGACAATGGGCAAGTTGCCTGGGGCGTTTTCTTTGGACAAAGGCACAACAAATATTCGACCCTTCTTCATGGTGAGAGACAAGGTATTCTCCTTTAGGTTAGTTCTTACGCCAAACTTCCGCCACCATTCCACACCCAAAATGATAGGGAACAGGAGGTCTTTAATTGCACTGAAGTGATCAGACAAGTGGTACTTGCCAACCTGATAATCCACTGTTCCAATGATCTTTAGAGTGGGAATGCCTTGGGACGCCCCTCCTCTAACCATATCACCTGGCAAGTAACTCACCCCAAGGTAGTCAGCTAAGTACTGGTCCATATAGTTTCCAGTAGCGCTAGTATCCACCAAAATAGTAGTGGCGAGTTTCCCTGAAGGCGAGGAGAGGGTGGCAGTCAATAGAAAATACCCTAAATGGTCTTTATTTATTGGAGATAATGACAACACTTCACCAAAGTTCTCATCATCTAGCTCAAGCCTGCACACAGAATTGGTTTGGGAATTGAAAAAGGGGGTGGAATATTTGGCCACTCTTAATACTGAGGCCACATACCCCACCATGCCTTCAGCAGGTGCATATAGTTGATTATATCTGAAATGAAGCTCCTTCTCCACCTCTTGAGTGCGCCGGATCATGGTAGAGGTCAACCGTAGGTTCTCAGGGGTAATTTTATTCACCAAAATAGGGTCCTCATCCAAGCCATATTAACAAATAACAGGTTCAGAGATAGAGGCCAGGGTTTCATTATAAAACGCGTTTTTAGATGTGAATGACCCTATCCCTGAAACTGCAATGGAATACTCAATGTTATCCAAGGCCAACACCACCAGGCCCATCTGCGCCAATTCTGCTGGCATCATCTGAATGTGCAGGCGATGGAAAATTTGATTCACAGAATGAATTTAATAATTTTGGAGTAAAGTTGGGGAATCATGACTTTTGGACATCGAAGTGTCCAACTCAACCAGGTATGAACATAAAGGGTGGATACTTTCCAGTTAGAGGCAACCAAAATAACGCCAAGTTGCTCCAACCTTCAGGAAAATGAGGGAACAGTGGTGCGGCTAATGACAGCCGGAGCCCACAGCCAATGGCCACTGTTTCCACTTTGGAAAAGTTCCATGCAGAAAAAGTTCATGTACATAAGAAAAAGTGGTTGGTTAACTAATGTAAGGAGAGTGTCTATAACTCTCCAGTTCCCAGCATGGTGGTACTCGGTGCACAGGACCAACACCATGTAACTAGCCGTTAGTGCCAGAGAGATTAGAGCCCAGCAGAAGGTGCTGGAGCAATAACTGCTGAGGCATAATATTGCAAATTTTATAATAAAATCCCATAGAAGGGTGACGCGGTGCACATATTGGATGGGGTTAGGCGGCCCAGGTTGGAGGGATCCTGGGAGGACAAACAGTGCATGAGGGGATAGCATAATGGTACTTGCAAATGCAAGGGTTTTGGAATGTGAGCCCACTTTGAAGAGGTTCACGCACAGGAGCGTTCAGAATATTATAAAATAAAAAATGACTTAAAATGGGGGATAGGTTTATTTGGGAAGTCAACCAACAAGGAATGTTGATCAGGGGTAAATGTATTTAAGCTCAGATGGGGAAATTGGGGTTATGACACAGTGGGTCCAAGCAGCGACTCACTAATAGGGTGATACTTCCATCCAAGTTAGTATGATAGGCCAAAACTGACTTCACTCAAGTTATTGACTGAAGTTAGATTTGACCCAAGCGCGTTATTTCATAGCAGGAACGGGTTTCAAACCCTTGTTCTGAAACTAAGTGAACCAAACCATCCGCCTTAATTTGGTAGATAGTTCGTTTTAACGCTTGGGCTGCCCTCAGGGGCTGGGCGTTTGGCACACCACTGGTCCCAACCTGGGCATATTTTGCCCAGACCCAGCGTTGGTCCAGAGTGTTCTTCAGGTCAGGAAGGGCCTGCAACTCTACTTTCTGGGCCTCCAGGCGCCCAGCCTTGTCTTTGGGGTTAATCCCCACTATTATGTCATGTTCACATGACAGAGTAGGAAAACTATGAATTTCCTGGTGTTTCCATATGATCATATCTTTTCAGAGAGGTTTCCTAGAAGAAGGGTACTAGTCATCTGATAGGCTGGGTCAAGTATCCCAGGCAAAACATGAGGCTATAAGGGACTAACACCTTCAATACTTATGAGGTGCAACAAGGAATGACAAGGGATTTGAAGTATGATCTTAGTGTCAACCAAACTTTGATCACCAGGGTTAATTAAGACCTCATCTGCAGCGTAAAAGGGATACCATCCCCAGCATCCACTTAATCAGTAATATCTTTGAGTTGCGCTGGAAGTGGAGTATGGCAAGATTTTAGCTGAAAAGGGGTATTCGATCAGGCAAGAGTATTTGCGCTTGTTGGGTTTTTTATTGGATAAGACTAAAGGGACTTTGTAGTTGTGTAATGAGAGGACCCCTTGCTTCATGTTAAATATTCCTTCATAATTAATCATGAATTGAGTACTAGTGAGCATATCATATGCGTTGTTATTCAAAGCCACAGCAGGGGCTGATATGATAAGTTTCCCAATTCGAATGGGAAGGGAAGAGTATGCCCCAATAGCATGGGTATTGTTGGGACCAGCGGTTCCAAACTCTTGCGTGTACTCCAAATCAGGCGCTAGCTTTTTTCTTAATGAGCTTAGAGGAGAGCACGTTGACTGGGGAGCCAGTGTCCAATATAGCTAGTATTTGGAACTTTTATATGACCATTTTAACCTTAGTGAGCGTTCAGTCAAATTTAGGTGACAAGGCTAAGGCCTCCTTAATCCAGAAGGTGGAGGTTAGCTTTCTAACGGTCTCAGGGTATTATCCATGATGGTTTTTATGGGATGAACCTGCTGAATAGGGAGATCCAAGCCAGCTAATAATTGGTCACCAACACTGGTAGTGTCAATCACTTTTGGACACCCTAGAATTTTACTGAGATACGTCTCCTCAGGTATGGTGGTCTCGTCTACTCCTCCAGCGTTCAAGTGATCAGGAACTTCTACTTCCACGGGGCTCTTAATATGAAGTAACCAACTTCATCATAACCCCCTCAGAAACCTCCCCAAGAGTATTCGCAACAACAGGCAAGGCAGCGATGGAGGTAGGGGGGATGGCTACAGAAGTTTGGGTAGCCTTAGGAGATGCATTTTCCAGTTTTGCTGGAAGGGAAGGCACAGAGGCGTTAGTGAGCTTGTGCAGGTGTATGGTTGTTACAACCTTACAAGGCTCTGATTCATTAGAAGAAGTGATAACCTTTTTAAGTCACATTGAGGGAGCAGGTTTTGTAGGGAGGATAGGCACAGGTGAACACACTCCTAACTTCTCAACAAGCGGTAGCTCCATGGTGGGAGCTGAAGATTCCACCTCAGCGTCACTTGTGTTAGCCCATAATTGGAATTCAGCCACCTTAAAAAAAGCCTCTTTTAGGTCGTAAAGATTTTTAAAGTGGCGTTTCACGGAAATGATGTGTCTGGCTAAAGAGGGTTGAGAGGCTAGCCCAGTTAACAGGGCGGCGATGGCATCATCAAGGTTAAGCACGTTAGAGGTGGTCAACCTTTGCGCAGCGAGGTAAAATCGTTCAGCAAAGGCAATGGTTGATTCACCTTCCAATATACTAAGGCGCATAAAGGCCTGTTTTTCCCTGTGTAGACTCTGTTTGGATCCAAATTCAGCCAGAAAAGCTTTCTTCACCTCAGCCCAAGTGTATGAATGGTTCAGGTTAGGGACTATCATCTCTTGCGCTAGATGACTTAAACAAGGAAGGATGTGGTGCACTTTTTTTTGTTTGTGGCGCCATCCATAGTGGCTTCATAAACATATAAGAAGGTAGCAATGCTCCCTTCACCAGGGGTGAACTTGTCCTTAATGGGAAGTTTGTAAGGGCGCTGGACAAGCTCCTCAAGGCAGGACAAAGCACTGGTTGATTGCTTTTTAAGAGCAATGAGGCATGATGTACAGGAAACCCCTGTAGTGAGAACCATTTTGTAGGAATCCAGCTCAGCTATGTTCGCTTGGTGCTACGCTGCTGGATGCCACAAAAAATTTAATAAAAAATAAAAATATAGATAAATATAAAAATTTGGCTTTTTATGATTTTTAATGTGAGCGCAGGGGTCAAAATGTGAAGTGATTCCTTTCCAACATTCAACATTTAATATTTATACTATTTTCAAAGGTCGGAGGGATTCAGGGATAGGTTTGGAATAGCTTCAGTGCTTTCCAATTTAGGTAATATGGGTGTCAATCCTATCAGATCATAGGGCGAAAGTTAGTTAATTTTGGTAAATGGACGTTGGGTTTTGGGGCAGAATATACCCACGTGACAGGGTTTTGATGTACCCCACCCAATCACCATTCAAGAAATTTTTCTCACCTTGGGGGCCTACCACCACGCCTATAAAAGGGGGTGACTACTGCGCAGGTGTGATTAAGGACTCAGTGCTGGTTGGGGAAGTACCTTCCACTGGTTTCTCTGGAGTCTGTTGTGTGATTGGCAAAATCTGATTGTTTGATTTTACTAAATGTGCCCATGTGGGTTTTGAACTGGGGTTACCCCAATTTATGAGGTTTCACCAAGAATTGGCCAGGGTCTTTTGGATGTTCTCATCGACATTTTCACTATTTTTGCCCATAACAGCATCAGGGAATCGCAAATGTCCAACTTTTCCCTTTTTCAGCAGAACTTGACCTTGGACGTTATTATTTTTTTAAGCTGTAAAGGCAAACGTCCAACAGAGACATCAAAGTCATTGATAATAATGGATAAAACTTTTATTTATACTTGATCTATTGCAGTACTATTATCAATACATGTTTTAAGCTTAACCTGGTTAAAATCCTAGCAGGCATACCTAATATAGCACCTCAAAAAATGTTTTGTGATGAATAAGGTGATGAATTTTACTGAGGCTCTAAAATGAAGGAGGACTACTACAAAGGAAAATAAATATACTTATGATGGACGATTACATCTGGAATTTATAGAAATTGCCCAAACATAGTCATATAACTATAAACTAAAATAAGACGCTTCCAAAGCATATATTACTTTCCCATTATTTGTTATTATCTGAATATAAAAAGGTTTATCTATTGTAGGAATAATGATATGTAACTTTGATTAAATGAGTCAATAGTTTGCATTATAAATTAACCTAGGCCTGATCAATATTTTAATCACAATTAAAAGCTTACTTTTAATATTATAATTTAGCCAAGGCTACTATTTTTTGAATTAGACATACATAGGTTACAACATATGTCAAATTTATTTTTTAGTATATCAGATACGTGAAAAAAACTAAATTACTCCCAGAACCAAAAATTATGTTGTTCTATGCTATAAAAAATAACTAAGAAATAGTTAAAATTGAAAAAGCTGTAACTTAGTTTTTAGTGATACTTGTATATAATAAATTTGAGTATCATATCTCAAATATGTAAAGGTATCAATGTGCTTTTTTAAACTAAAAAAGATATATTATAAAGTGTAGCTTAGCAGTCATTTAAGGATAAAGTTTATAAAGCTTACCACTGTATCATAAAAAATATGCTAGATATGACATTGAGAATAGGTATTAGCAGAGATAGTTCAGCTCATTAGGATACATATCAATTAGTATATGGTTATGTAACTATACAAAGTAAGAAAATAGGATAAACTTACTATTAAGTCAATTTAACAGTTTTAAAGAAATGCAAAAGGACTATTAAGCGGAACTTATGTCAATATAAGTTTTCAATTACTTTAAAAAAGATTTGAGCTATCTCTAACAAAGGAATGACTCTGGTTTATGGCTTAACTCTTATATATATAAACATGGAATGAATACCAGTATGTACCTGGAGAGCAAGTTTTAAACCAAAACTTTCAGGGTTGTAGTTGAGTGCATTCTATATATGGACCACACCCTGTATCATTTTAAACTTTATTTATTTAATCCTATCTATTATAAGATGCTTAGCTTAAGTTTAGTAATTTAATTAACTTTTTGTGAAAAAAATTAATTTTAATTTTATATGAATTTATGACTTGATATTGTAAGATATAAAAACCTTAATAAACAACATTCTTTATTAAGAGTTATAGTGGAAAATAAAGATAAAATAGTTTCAAATTAGTTTTATGATTTCTATATCATAATCATAAAACATATATTATGACCTAAAATTTTTTTGTATTTGTTTATTAAAATTTATAAATAGACAAATCACTTTTACAAATATAAAACAAAATATACAAAATAGAAATTATTATAAAGAGGTTTTTTACAGTCATATTTATATAAACACAATCATATATAAGTATCTATCTGTAAAATAAATTAACTACATATTGCAAGAATATGTATTGATACTACTCATACACATAAGGTAATGTAGAATCCTTTGATTATGTCAAGATACTAGTAGCTTATTTTGGTTATCCTTGTGATGTGATAAAGTTAGTAAAGTTAAGTCTATATAAGAAAAAATTATAGCTTGTTAATAAGCTTTACAAGTGAAAAATTTATATTAGATATTGTCTAGATTAAGTTTTTGACAAAAACCATATATTCACCATAATATCTAAAATAATAAAATTTAATTAAAAAGCTAATCATATATAAAATATTGATTAATACAAGTTCCTAGTAAGTGAAATAAATAGTTAAAAGATCATATAGTATAGTTCAGCAGCTAAACTTTAAAGCTAATGGTTTTTCCTTCTAACTAAACCTGTTGCTTTGAGATCGATATTGGCAAGATCTTTCATACTCATATTTTAGTTTCCTAAAAGTAATTACAAGCTAGTAGGGAACCAATAGATAATAATATATTAGAAGATGAAATACAAGTTGTACTACTTCTTACTAATATTACTAATTTTTCTTTTAATACCTGGGATCCTAAATATGAATCATTAGAAATTAACTAATCTTATGTTACTTTACAGAAGTAAATAGACTTATATCATCAATAGTCTACTGGGTGCAAAATAAATTAATTTCAATTAAGTACCTGTGCAACTATATTTATATTTTATGATATAAGATTCTAATTTACATGCAAAAGTTTGGTTCTTGCACCTAAAATAAATTGGATATTGATATTTCCTGTTGGGTGTAATGTTAAGTGATATGCAAAATCTTTAAGTTTTATAGAATAATTAAGTCCAATCAAAATAAATTTATGTATAGAGACCAGTAATCATAATTCATATGATTGTAGCTAATAATTAGGCATAAAGTTAAACAAAGAATTTGTTCATCTATATAGTTATTATAATATCATTATCTATGTTATATATAAAAACAAAAGTAATTTTTGTCACCATTCACACATTGATTGGGATGCCAACCAAAGGAAGCTATTGGCGGTTAGTAGTCTTAAAAGCACAAAAACCTTAACCATGACATAACCAGAAAAATCTAAGTCCCAATCTGGAGATGGAAAATTTTTCTTCAACGGAGTTGACACTACTCAGGTTTTATGTCAATATTATCTTTCTTTCTCTCTTTTGATAATTTCCATCCCCTGGTCAGCTTGTCTCAAATAAATATAAAATATTTTTTGTAAAGCTCTTGATATAGATCTAAATGTTGATTTTATTAAATATAATAGATACATATTGGCATCAAATTAATAACTCTTTGAACTTTATTTCTTTGTCTTAAAAATCTATAGACTTTTTTAGAAACAAATATTATAATCAATAGTTTATATTAAATATGAGAGATTACTTCTTTTCACTCTGTGTCACTTTCCAAGATATTTCATTAAAGAAAAACAAACCACAACTTCAAATTTCTGACGCCAAGTTCAACGCCAATGTCCTTGAATCTCCCGCTGACTGTACCAGTGTAGGGCAGTGGAAAAGCCACATAGAATCTTCTGTCCAGCGGGAAAATGCAATTCACTGGGTCATCCAACCCTCACCAATCCTTGGGACAATTTTTTCCTCACAAGGATCATGACCTCCAACTTTCACATACACAGGTAATGCCTCTAAGCCATGGTACTTTCCCAAAGCAACGTGTGATTTAGCCAAAGGTCAAATATGGATTTGTTACTAAATATTGAAAAAGCTTTTATTGAGTAGCACAAGAGGTGATGCAACCTGCTGGCTTCAACGACTTCCGCCCCAACAAGAGGTATTTTGATCTGTACTTCACCTGTAAAGCTGACACTGCAACTTCAGTGACTGTGCCCCTGGTATTCCAGGGCACCCTTCTCCCCACCACTTGCACCTGGCTACCAGAGGATACCACTATGGTGGTTCAGTTCGCTGGTTTACTCACCCACATTCCTCCCAATGTGCTCCATAAGGAGCTAAATCTTGTTTGATTGCCTACAACTCTGTCACCATACTTCATTTTTGTGGTCCCAAATAGGGACACACATATAACAGAGCCTTGAAAATTGTCACAGTGCGCCTTAGTTCTAATAAGTTTCCCTGCTAATTTTCCACTTAATCCAATATATCTTATGGACCCAACAATTTATTTTGGGCCCATGGTGATGGCAGGCGGAAAAATGTCTATTTTGTCATGAGCGAAATCACTCAAAGTGCAAGTTCTCCTCCCTTTCACTTATGCCAGATCCAAGCTCGCTTAGCGCCAAACCCATCGCCAATCCTAAGAAATTTTCTGCCTGGGGTGCAATACTGAACCGTTTCCCCCAGAGCCTGCTGCTGAAGAAGTTCCTGAGGCATCTAATCAGACGCCTCCTCATCTCAGAACTGCAACTACCCCATCCATCAAAAAATAGCTTAAACTATGGTTAGTTCCTAAGCTTTCTCCATTTTTGCCAGCTCAGCTAATATTATGCTGATGCCTCAAGCTTATTCATCTATAAAATTTGAAGCTTGTAGGCTGAAGTTTTCTGATTAGTTAGTTTTTTAAACCATCTGATCTTCACCTTGAATATTTACTTTTTCTAGATGCGTGGCAGCTCCCCCTTTTGGGTTGGGCACCACTAGTGCTTAAAAAGTGAGTTTCTTTTTCCTGATCAAAACTTTTAATTCCCCTTTCATTTCTAAATTACCAGATGAATGCAAATTTCATAATAAAGTGATCAATATCTTGCTGTTGAAACAGCTACCAAGCCAACTGTCATCCCCTCATTAAAGCTGACACCAAGTCAGTGATGATGTTTTCAGGGTGTTTTTTCCTCCTGTTATCCTATTGCCATTGTCCCACTGGGAAAGCGTGACATTCTCAAGTACTATAAAACTGCTGACAATGCAATCCAGAAAGGTGCAGTGGAATTTTGAAAACCAAATCCAAGATTACACACACCAGTATTGCCACTTTCGCCAAGCCCCCCATTGTCTCAATCAAGCTCTATAATCCTTTACAGATTATATCAGTAGCCTTACCGCCATGGGCATTTTTTTGATATAACACTCTTAGTGTATATCAAACTACATACTGCCATGCCACTGAGCCCTTGCTCTCCACCTTAGCCGATGTTTTGCTCTGGGATGAGAAAACCCACTGAGACCATTTACTCTGGTCCCCCTCCCTTTCTGCCATGATAGGGTAATCAGCTCTCCACTTTCTGACTTGATTGCGTGTAATCTTTTAGTTTTTTTTGTCATGAAAACATAATTTGGGAGGCTCAGTATGTTAAATAGGGTAAATTTTTTCTTTTTAAGCAGTTGGCAATGTTCATTCCCTAGTCAGAATACTTAAATATATATTGTAAATGAGAATGTATTTAATTTAATTGTTTGAAACAGCACCTAAGAGTCATTAGAATCCTGGTACAATAAAACAGTTGATAAAATTAGAATATAACTTACAGCTTATTAATTTAATTTATTGTGGGGAAGACCAACCATGGGATGGACACTTCCAAATATGACTCAGGAAAGACAAACTTAGTACCAGGGGAGGCACCTCAGAGAAGCGATGCTATCTCTTGTTGCCAGCGGGAACGCCACTTATGGGGAGGGGGAGGGAACGTGTGGAGGGGCCGTAGCCACAACTGAGCACGTGTGGAGGAAGGGGTCTGAATTGATGAACCAGACTGGGAACCAGGAGGAGACAAGCTGTTGGCGACGCGGTGGGAGGTATCCAAACATCCACGCTTGAAAGTGGTCCACCAAATGAGACCGGAATTTGTGGACAGCTTCTGGGAGGGTGGGGGTGGAGCCTGCGATGGCATCTAAGACAATCGTGTGGATGATACATATGTCGATTGCAACCACCAAAGCATGGAGTAAGGGTGGAAGGGAGGAGGCCGTTGATGAAGCAAACATATCTCTTGACAGATGAAGGGATGCGTTTGATCTTGGACCAGCAGACGTTAAACTTCGCGCCATATCACTTTAGAGGTAGGGCACTTCTCCAGGCGGTGGAACAGCGTTCCATACTGGCCACACATGACACAGGATGAGTGGAAAGCGTTAGAGCGCTCAGCTGTATGATACACCCGCCTCAGGCAGCGCCACACATGGGAGCGGACTTGAGGCTGCAACAGAGGATAGTGTACGTATTTCCAGATAGTTTCTTGGGTCTCAGTGGAGTAAGGGATGTACATCATGTCCAGGTAGTCCACCATGGATAGGACATGGGGCCGAATGGGGATCACGCCATCATGGATGGGTAGCCCCTGTACCTCTTGTGTGAACTGAGGAGAGGGGCGGCCTCTTTGGGTTATATGTCTGCTAATATGAATTCTCCACTCAGCGCTCCGCATGGAGAGGAGGAAGCGTTTGTAGTGGGTTTTATTCCCGTGAGGACCTGTGGCCGATGTGTGTGATGTGAGGTATTTCATCAGGGAGTGGGGGTTCAATGGATTGTTGAGGCCCAAGGCGTGGGAGAAGTTGGAGTGGGCTGCGCGGGACCAGTGTTGGGAGATGAGTGTAGGGGCGGTGACAGCCGCAATCCAGGTGCCCAGGATCTTGGCAGCATGGGCTTTGAAGTCAAGCAGGCCCATGCCACCATGATGATGAGGGCCAAACATGACCTCTAGCCATACTGGTGGAGGGCATCCTGACCAAAGCCATCCTTGCAGCAAGGCATATAAGGATTTGAAGAAGCTTGGGGAGAAGGGGATGGTGTGGGATCTGAACCAGACTTTGGATAGGAGCATAGAGTTGGCAAGAACAACCCTGCCAGTGAGGGTAGTAGGGTGGGCTCTGAGAGAGGCGATTCGCTTTGTCACGTTGTCCAGAATACGGCACTCCATTACTGCTGACGCGTATCCGCCTGCCTCCATCCACATGCCCAGATGGCGTACCAGTCCTATGGTAGGACGTGGCACAAAGGGGAGCACCAGTGGGGCGGTGTGTGTTGAGTTAGTAGGGCAAGGATGTGGGCGAGCAGATGGGCCGGGTTGAGAACTTATTGCTGGGGTCCAGAAGTTCTGAAACCAACCAAGGAGGATGATTTCGGTTTTAGAGGCATTTAGTGCCGCGTTGCTTACCCGGGAATACTTCTGGATGAGAGCTTTAAGCGCGCGTGCATCTTGATTGTTAGACACCCCCACCACGCAATCATCTGCAAATGCCATTATCTTGACTGGGGCTTGACCTGGCACATGGACCCCAGTGAGTTGGGCATTCACATTTCGCAGTAGTGGGTCAAGGCTGAAGTTGTATAAGAGTGGGCTGAGGGGGTCCCCTTGTCGCAAGCCCCTTTGAGGGTGGACTACTTCCATTAGGAAGCCTGAGCCACACACTGCCATTGTCACAGATTATGTGAGCAGCATTACCCAGTTTATGAAGCGGGGGTAGGCAGAATTGATGGAGGCAGGCCCTTAGGTATTCCCAGTTTACTCTATCATAGGCTTTTTGTTGGTCCAAGAATACAAGTGCCCCAGAGGCTGTGGATTGACATACATTAGCCATAGAGTGCACGTTATTCCAAATCGACCTTCTGGGTATGAAACCAAATTTTTCTGGGGAGATGGTGGCATATGCTACAGTCCCTAAACGGTTAGCCATGATTTTTGTTAAAATTTTAGTATCTGTGTTTGTTAGAGAAATAGGGCGCCAGTTGGCTAAGTCAAGCTTATCCCCTTTCTTGAAGAGTGTGACAGTAAAGGCCTCATGTCCTCCTGGTAGGAGGCACGTTTCCAACAGGCTTTGGTTAAGTGCAGTGAGCAGCAATGTGGATATCTATTTGAAATACTTTTTGTAGAACTCATATGGAATGCCATCTGGGCCTGGGCATTTTCAGTTTGGCGCACTACAAATGGCTGTCCATTATTCGGTCAGAGTAATCAAATTCATTATTTCCGGGTATTGGAAAATGGTGCAGATGTGGGCTCAGTCAAGAAATTCTGCCACTTCAGCCAGCTGAATTGGATTGGATTGGTACAACTTGGAGTAATACTTTGTGTGTTTCAATTGCCACTTTGGCTGGTGTATCTGCAATGGAATCATCAGATCTTCACACCTGTGTGCAGGCCATGCTCTGGCATGGTGCAAAATTTTTTTAAAGAAATGTACGGTGCACTTGTCACCTTTTGTGATGCGTGTGGCCCTGTACTGAACACAAACCCTATGTTTGTGTTGCCTTTCAAGTGCGTTGAGGTGGGCAGCTGCCTCCGCCCACTTCCTTCCCCATGCAGAGCTGTATCCTGTAGCTGGGATGTTGGACTCCAGGTGTGCCAACTCTGCCAGAGCGCACAAAATGACCGCCGATGTGGCTTGTGAGCATCTGAAGGAGAGATGGCAAGAGTGGCAGATGGCGTCATCTTTGAAAGTTGCCCATGTGGAAATGGGGTCCGCACAAAACAGTGAAACAAACTTTTTGCCAAAGTTGTTGCTTCCACCCACATGGAAAATCCTGGTGATGCGAGCTCAGAGGGGCGGATTTTGCACCAATGTGGGGCCTTAGCAGCTGTGACAGGTAGGTGGTAGGTTAGCAAGATCAGTCAATGGTCGGAGAATTCTATTTTTGTTGTTTTGAAGTGGAAGATGTGGAGTTGGAATTTCGCCGGCGTTAGGATAAGGTCAATGTGGGTCATGGACCTTAATTGGCCGTTGTGGACATGGGGATGCATCATGTTTTTAAGCAGCGGGGCATGTCGCAGCAGCACGTCCATTAACCTGAGGGTGGCCTTTAGAACGCGCAGTTCTACTTGACCCTGGGGTGGTGTGGGGTGAGGAAGGCCAACGGTCCATTGGTGTGTTTAGCCAACAGTTCATGTCACTGACTAGGAAAGAGTCTGGGGGTAGTGGGAGGGATTTGACCAACGAGAAAAATTCCCGATGCTTGTGTGCACCATTTGGGGCATAGATGTTGATTATTGCATGCGCTATGTCAGCCCACGAGAAAGTGACAACAAGCACTCAGCCATTTAGGAATATTTCTAAGGATAAAAATTTGAAAAAATTATTTTTCTGAATTAGCACCCCACAGTGCTTCAACCAAAAGGATAGGAATGGGAGGAGTATTATTTTCCAAGCTTCCTCGGAACCTCATGGACAGTGGGACTCCTGGATGGCCAGGATATCCATGGGTATATTGTGTTGTAAAAAACTCAGTTACGCAGCCTGGGATGGGGAGGCCTTAAGTCCGGCAATAATCAACGTCCCTAAAGTGAAGGTTTCCCCCATAGCACCTTAGGTGCGAGGGAGTGGCACCCAGGCCCACCAGTATCCTCCAGATCCCCACAGGCCTTCACAGCAGCGCGGGTGTTAGCAGCAATGCTATCAGGGTTTTTGTTATTTTTGTGGAAAGAGTTGTGTTGGCTTTAGCCTTCACTTTTTGTTTTCCCAACATCAGATGAATTTTTTGTGGTGCAGATGAGTTTGGTGCACTGTTGAGCAGGTTGAAAAAAAATTTTCAGTTGGGATGGGTCCCAAATCAGATTTGACTGGAGCTTGGGTGCAATGATTGGGTTGAGATTAAATCCCCCATCGGATCCTCAGATTGAGTAGCCCACTCAGCATGGGCTTCCCAATCTGATTGGTTGATGGATTCCCGAGTTGCTTCCACTGCAAAGGTTTCCATGTCCTCCTGGCATTGTGAGTGTGGGATAGCAGTGGTGGCTTTGGCCGCTTCCTTGGCCATGGCCCTGCGGGCCTGCTAAGCCTTCTTCTGCTCTTGCGGGGAGATAGGCTTTACCAGTAGGTAGCAGCCTTGTGCTCCCCATGGGAAAGCCTCTTTGGTGCTTGTGGTTGGTTCATAGTGCGCCTCTCCGCTGGCCATGGCCGCTGAGGGGTGCTCTTGGAATGTGACGCCCTCCTTGGTGGGGCATGCATGCACCTTATGGCCAAATGCATCACAGTGGGTGCAAATGGGGGGCGCTGTCCATGGTCACCCGGAATGGGTGGGTGGTATGCCCTGAAATATCAATAAAAGTGGAGTGCGGGATCTGGGTTAGGTCCTTCATGATCTCCTCGGTTGGGGTCAGGACTGTAATGGCTTTGCCGGTGCACAGGTGTGGCATCAGCATGAAGCGTTGCATTTTGAAAGATTGTATTTCACCATATATGGCGAGACCATCTTTCAGGTTTGTTCCATAATGTCACGTTTTACTGTAGTAGGCAAAAAGTCAAACGTGAGGAAAATTTGGTTTGATTTTGTCCATCTGGTGCATTTGGTTTTGACAACATGTTGCCCTTTGGGGAGTCGACCACTATGTGCACTGCCGCAGCCTCATCTTCTGCCTCTTTGCTTTTGAAACCTAGGTCCAGCCAACCGCATGACATGGAGTGAGTGCGACGTACACCGCGGTCAGGCAAATTGTGTGCACATCTTCACAAAATTTTCCCATAAGGCCATTTGTTGGATGTTTAGAAACACGCGGACTCCAAATTCCACTGACAAAAGTGGCTGGGAGTGTGGCGTGTTGATGTACTGGTTGCATCATGCTTGCCATGCGAGTATCTCCAGGGAAATAGTGACCGCCAGTTTCTTGAAATTTTTGTCTATTCTGCCAGTTTCTCTAGGGCGTTTTCAAACGTTAGAGGCCGCGGGCCTTCCACCTGCTCCTCTTACCTTACTTGCCCAACTGCTCCCTGACATGGGCGCAGACTAATCTCCTCTGTGAGATTATCAAACTAGATTCAGTCTTGAATTGAATAGGTTGTAAAAGTGATTGCAATGAGAAAGAAAAGTTTTTATAACTTACAGCTTATTAATCATTCTAAATTTAAAGATTCTATAATGACATGTATATACATCAATAAAAACTAGTAAAATAATAATGCTGCAATTAAAAGAAGTTAAATTGATATTATGGTAAAGTTGGAAAAACATACCTTATCTTATGTAAATATATGATCGCATATTTTCTGATTTTGAGCGCACAAAATTATATTATAAACTACCAACAATGCTAATAAATAGCTTCTGAGAATTATAAAACTTATCAAAGTTATATTAAGAAAATATGTTGTAGTTATGCCTTCTAAAATAATTGCTATAATTTAACATATTTATAACTTTAAACCCCTATTTAATAGTAAAACAAATACATGCTTTTCAAATAAAGCCAAACTTGAGAAAATAAACATTCTAACTATACTGAAGGTACTTACATAAGAAAGGTAGTTTGGTTCTATAATTCGCCATATAATTGAAGCTCTCTAAAAGCTTTTTTATTTCATAATTAAATTATTATAGAGAGACTAAAAATGGTGTACTATATCTATATGGAAAAATTGGGGATTACCAGTAACCAATTGCAAAATATTTTCTGGCAATTTTCAGCTCCAAAAACACCCTTCTGGTCCAGAAAATCATAGAAAAATTATTTTTTATTTATTAAGAGATAAAAAGTATAAAATCTTAAAAATATAATTTATTTCTGCAACATAAAGTTGAAGATTTAAGTATTTAAGGCATGTCTTGGAGAAAAAGAATTAGTTTTATAAGATGTATATGCTCAGAGAGCAGGGTAGATCCAAGAACTAAAAACTTACTGAGTACTATGAGTTGTGAGAGCTCAACCTTTTTGTAGCCTTTTTGTGATCACTAAATCATTCTTTTATTTATTAAACACAAAAAATGTTTAATATGATATGTTTTGCTAATCTTATTCTTAACTAGGAAATCTTGCATATCACTTTAAATCTAATATAGACATAGTCTAAGTATATAGAAACAATTTTATGTACTAGATATTACTATACTTAAATATTACATATATACTTTCTAAGACATTTAGACTGATGAAGGATCATAAATAAGAGTTTGACACTAAGAACTTCTTGTAAATAGCCCTTGAGACTCATATAAATAAGCCTGAAATAAATCCAAACCCCTTATAGAAGGAGAAACAGTACAAGGTCAAGCAAATAACTAGGCTGTTGTAATTTATCTTCCCTGAAAGGAATTATGTCCAGCACTTGAATGATGTACATGCTTCTAAAGCTTCAGCTAATTAAAGTATCCTACATCAATTATGAAGGTGCTTACCCATACTATATAAGAAGTGTGCAATCTAATGCTGGTTGGACAACTATCTTTGCAAGTATGTGATGTCAAAGGGTGAGAGAGCTTTTCTAATCCAGGTTCTCTCATTGCTCACGGTAACTTGGAGGTAAGGAATCTCTCAAAAATACTAATCTTATACCTGCTCTGGGTCCAGGGTTTAATCACTTACTGAATCCCACTCGTTTCAATAGATAAATACCTGGACCAACATGACATTGAGATTTGGTCAAAACTGGAGATATAACTGAGCACCAGAATCACAATTAAATTATAAATTATGTAGATAAACAAGACTTTCACTTCCCAGGCTCTTTACAACTGACACTAATCATTGACATTGATAATATTTTTAAAAGAGCATGAATTTATATTGTAAGGTAAATACTTTCTATAGCTTTTCTTTCTCATTGCAAACACTTTTGCAACCTATTCAATTCAAGACTAAATCTAGTTTGATAATCTCACAGAGGAATTAGTCTGCTCCCATGTCAGGGAGCAGTTGGGAAAGCAAGGTAAGAGGAGCAGGCGGAAGGCCCGCGGCCTCCAACGTTCAAAAACGCCCCGGAGAATCTGGCAGAATAGACAAAAATCTCGAAAAACTGGTGTTCACAATTTCCCTGGAGATACTCGCATGGCAAGCACGATGCAACCAGTACATCAACATGCCACACTCCCAGCCACTTTCATCGGTGGAATTTGGTTTCCGTGTGTATCTGGACATCCAAAAAACGGCCTTATGGGAAAAATTTTGTGAAGATGTACACAAAATTTTCCCGACCGCGGTGTATGTTGCACCTCAAACCATGTCGTGCAGTTGGCTGGACCTAGGTTTTGAAAGCAAAATAGCAGCAGATGAGGCTGCAGCGGTGCACATAGTGGTCGACCTCCCCAAAGGGCAACGGGTCATCAAAACCAAATGCACCAGATGGACAAAATCAAACCAAATTTTCCTCACATTTGACTTTTTGCCTACTACAGTAAAACGTGACATTTTGGAGCAACACCTGAAAGTTGGTCTCGCCATATATGGCGAAATACAATATTTTAAAATGCAATGCTTCATGCTGATGCCACACCTGTGCACTGGCAAAGCCATCGCAGTTCTGACCCCAACTGAGGAGATTGTGAAGGACCTAACCCAGATCCCGCACTCCACTTTTATTGATATTGCAGGGCATACCACCCACCCATTCCAGGTGACCGTGGACAGCGCGCCCCCCATTTGCACCCATTGTGATGCGTTTGGCCATAAGGCGCACGCATGCCCCATCAAGGAGGGCGTCACATTCCAAGAGCACCCCTCAGCAGCCATGGCCAGCGGAGAAGTGCACTACGAACCAACTGCAAGCACCAAGGAGGCTTTCCCGTGGGGAGCACAAGGCTGCTACCTAATGGTAAAGCCCATCTCCCCGCAGGAGTGGAAGAAGGCCAAGCAGGCCCATAGGGCCGCAGCTAAGGAAGCAGCCAAGGCCACCACCACCATCCCACACTCACAACGCCAGGAGGACATGGAGACCTTTACGCTGGAAGTGACTTGGGAATCCATCATCCAATCAGATTGGGAAGCCCATGCTGAGCGGGCCACTCAATCTGAAGATCTGATGGGAGATTCAATCTCAACCAATTGCTGCACCCAAGCTCCAGTCGAAACTGACTTGGGACCCATCCCAACTGAAAATTTTTTTTTGACCCACTTGACGGTGCACCAAACTCATCTGCACCGCAAAAAATTTGTCCGATGTCAGGAAAACAAAAAGTGAAGGCCAAAGCCAACGCGACTCTTTCTGCAAAAATTAACAAAAACCCCAATAGCATTGCTGCTAACACCCGCGCTGCTGTGAAAGCCCGTGGGGACCTTGAGGAGGCTGGTGGGCCTGGGGGCCCACCCCTCACACCTAAGGTGCGATGGGGGAAACCTTCACTCTAGGGACGTTGAATATTGCCAGACTCAAGGCCTCCCCATCCTGGGCTAGGAAGCTGAGTTTTTTACAACACAATTTACCTGTGGATATCCTGGCCATCCAGGAGTCCCACTGTCCATGAGGTTCAGAGGAAACTTGGAAACTATGCTCCTCCCATCCCTATCCCTTTGGTTGAAGCACTGTGGGGTGCTAATTCGGAAAAATAATTTTTTTAAATTTCACAGCCTCAGAAACATTCTTAAATGGCTGAGTGCTCATCGTCACCTTCTTGTGGGCTGATGTAGCGCATGCAATCATCAACATCTATGCCCCAAATGGTGCACATGAGCGTCTAGAATTTTTCTCATTGGTCAAATCCCTTCCGCTACCCCCTGATTCATTCCTAATTGGTGACATGAATTGTTGGCTAACCTCATCAACGGACCGGTGGCCTCCCTCACCCCACGCCCCACAGGGTCACACAGAACTACGCGTTCTAAAAGCCACCCTTGGGTTAATGGATGCGCTGCATGACATGCCCCAATGCTTGAAAACATGATGCGTCCCCACATCCACAACGGCCAATTAAGGTCCATGACCCGCATCGACCTTATTCTAATGCCAGCGAAATTCCAACCCCACATCTCCCACTTCAAAACAACAAAAATGGAACTCTCTGACCACTGACTGGTCTCAATAACCTACCGCTTACCCGTCACAGTTGCAAAGGCCCCACATTGGTGCAAAATCCGCCCCCCCCGAGCTCGCGTTGCCAGGATTTTCCACATGGGTGGAAGATGCAACTCTGGCGAAATCGTTTGTTGCACCATTTTGTGTGGACCCCATTTCTACATGGGCAACTTTCAAAGAGGATACTATCTGCCACTATCGCCATCTCTCCTCCAGACGCTCACAAGCCACATCAGCGGTCATTTTGTGCGCTCTGGCAGAGTTGGCACACCTGGAGTCCAACATCCCAGCTACAGGATACAGCTCTGCATGGGGAAGGAAGTGGGCGGAGGCAGCCGCCCACCTCAACGCACTCAAAAGGCAACACAAACATCAAGTTTGTGTCCAATACAGGGCCACATGCATCACTAAAGGCGACAAGTGCGCCGCATACTTCTTTAAAAATTTTTCGCACCATGCCAGAGTGTGGCCTGCACACAGGTGCGAAGATTGGATAATTCCATTGTGGACACACTGGCCAAAGTGGCAATCAAAATGCAAAAATATTACTCCGAGTTATACCAAGCTGAACCAATTCAGCTGGCCGAAATGGCGGAATTTCTTGACTGAGCTCATATCTGCACCATTTTCTGATACCCAGAAATAATAAATATAATTACACCAAACAAATTATGGACAGCCATTCGTGGTGCGCCAAACTGAAAATGCCCAGGCCCAGATGGCATTCCATATGAGTTCTACAAAAAATATTTCAAATATATATCCCTATTGCTGCTAGCCTCACTTAACCAAAGCCTGTTGGAAATGCGCCTCCTACCAGGAGGACATGAGGCCTTTACTGTCACACTCTTCACGAAAGTGGATAAGCTTGACTTAGCCAACTGGCGCCCCATTTCTTTAACAAACACAGACACCAAAATTTTAGCAAAAATCATGGATAACCGTTTAGGGACTGTAGCATCTGCCACCATCTCCCCAGAACAATTTGGTTTCATCCCCAGAAGGTCAATTTGGGATAACGTGCACTCCGTGGCTAATGCATGTCAGTCCACAGCCTCTGGGGCACTGGTATTCTTAGACCAACAAAAGGCCTATGATAGAGTAAACTGGGAATACCTAAGGGCCTGCCTCCATCAATTTCGCCTACCCCCGCTTCATAAACTGGGTAATGCTGCTCACATAATATGTGACAATGGCAGTGCGTGGCTCAGGCTTCCTAATGGAAGTAGTCCACCCTCAAAGGGGCTTGCGACAAGGGGACCCCCTCAGCCCACTCTTATACAACTTCAGCCTTGACCCACTACTGCGAAATGTGAATGCCCAACTCACTGAGGTCCATGTGCCAGGCCAAACCCCAGTCAAGATGATGGCATTTGCAGATGATTGCGTGGTGGGGGTGTCTAACAACAAAGATGCACACGCGCTTGAAGCCCTCATCCAGGAATATTCCCAGGTAAGCAACGCGGCACTGAACGCCTCCAAAACTGAAATCATCCTCCTTGGTCGGTTTCAGAACTGCTGGGCCCCAGCAATTAGTTCCCAACCTGGCCCATCTGCTCGCCCACGTCCACGCCTTACTAACTCAACACACATTGCTCTACTGGTGCTCCCCTTCATGCCACGTCCTACCATAGGACTGGTGCGCCATCTGGGCATGTGGATGGAGGCAGGCAGATATGCGTCAGCAGTGATGGAGTGCCATATACTGGACAACGTGACAAAGCGAATCGCCTCTCTCAGAGCCCACCCTACTACCCTCACTGGCAGGGTTGTTCTTGCCAACTCTATGCTCCTATCCAAAGTATGGTTCGGAGCCCACGCCATCCCCTTCTCCCCAAGCTTCTTCAAATCCCTGTGTGCTTTGCTGCAAGGATGGCTTTGGTCAGGCCGCCTTTTACCAGTATGGCTAGAGGTCATGTTTGGTCCTCATCATCAAGGTAGTATGGGCCTGCTTGACATCAAAGCCCATGCTGCCAAGATCCTGGGCACCTGGATCGCGGCCGTCACTGCTCCTACACTCGCATCCCAACACTGGTCCCGCGTGGCCTGCTCCAACTTCTCCTGAGCCTTGGGCCTCAACAATCCATCAAATCCCCACTCCTTGATGAAATACCTCGCATCACACACATTGGCCACAGGTCCTCACGGGACTAAAACCCACTACAAATGAATCCTACTCTCCATGCAAAGCACAGAGTGGAGAATTCATATTAGCGGACATACAACCCAAAGAGGCCGCCCCTCTCCTCAGTTCACACAAGAAGTACAGGGGCTACCCATCCATGATGGCATGATCCCCATTTGACCCCATGTCCTATCCAGGGTGGACTACCTGGACATGATGGACATCCCTTATTCCACTGAGACCCGAAAGACCATCTGGAAATATGCACACCATCCTCTGTTGCAGCCTCAAGTCCGCTCCCATGTGTGGCGCTGCCTGAGGTGGGTGTATCGTACAGCTGAGCACTCTAACACTTTACACTCATCCTGTGTCGTGTGTGGCCAGTATGGAACGCTGTTCCACCGCCTGGAGAAGTGCCCCACCTCTAAAGTGATATGGCGCGAAGTTCAACGTCTGCTGGGCCAGGATCAAACGCATCCCTTCAGTCTGTCAAGAGATATGTTTGCTTCATCAATGGCCTCCCCCCTTCCACCCTCCCTCCATGCTCTGGTGGTTGCAATCTCCATGTGGATTATCCACACGATTGTCTTAGATGCCATCGCTGGCTCCATCCCCACCCTCCCAGAAGCTGTCCACAGATTCTGGTCTCATTTGGTGGACCACTTTCAAGCGTGGATGTTTGGATACCACCCACTGCGTTGGCGACAGCTGGTCTCCTCCTGGTTCCCAGTCTGGTTCATCAAATCAGACCCCTTCCTCCACACGTGCTCAATAGTGGCTACGGCCCCTTCACACGTTCCTTCCCCCTCCCCATAAGTGGCGTTCCCGCTGGCAACAAGAGATAGCATCGCTTCTCTGAGGTGCCTCCCCTGGTACTAAGTTTGTCTTTCCTGAGTCATATTCGGAAGTGTCCATCCCATGGTTGGCCTTCCCCACAATAAATTTAAAATATATTGTAAGGTAATATATATTTATAATTAATTTTTAAAAACCTTGATAGAATCATAACAGTAGTTTATAATGTAGATAACTAAAAATAAAACTCATTAGGGTAAGATACTATAAAATGACTTAGGTACTTTTGTAATAAAAGAAATGGAACTACAAAAAATAAATGAGCCACAAAACATATGTCAAATTAATTTAAAAGGAAAATACACTTTAAGGTACTTTCTAGGACCTTCCTGCGCCATGCTTTCATCTCAAACAAACCTAAACTCTGGTCAGTAAAGAAGTCCAGCTCATAAGCAAACCTCAGCTAGGTTTTTTTAAAGCCAAAGTGATAAATTTAGTAGTATAGACTTAATATAAATTGTAATAAGGAAGGCTATTCATATTAGCTTAGGCATGAATGCTAGAAATGAATGAATTATAAAACTTGCTATGGTCTCTTGGTCACACTGTCTTTAATAAATGATTAAAATATCTAATTTAAATTCTATATACTGAGCTATTCAGAAACTTTGTTATCTTGTAATAAATTTTATCCAGGGTATTGGTACTGATGTAGACTTTAAGGTTGCTGTCACAGATAAAAACGTGACTGGTGCAACAAGTCATTACTCAACCAGTGGAATGAATGAAAATAACCCCCAAGCCGGTGGAGGTGAAGGCGACCAACCACTGTTGATGGGGTGATTTAGGCCCTAAATAGATAATGGCGAGCAAAGGAATTTTCAGTCAATTTAAGATGATGTCATACGAAGTAATTTTCGCCCTACAAAGTTAAAATACTTACTTTATAAAGATGGTGTCATCACCAAAATTCCTATGAAAATTGACCACCTTATATACCTTTGGATTCAAAATGATCTGCATTCAGCTGATGATGCTATGATTAGCAAACTAAATTATGCCAACAAAACTAACCAAGGTCTAAAAGTGAATAATGCCAAATCTTCCAATATTCTAATTTTAAGAGTAACTAAATAATTCAATGCGAGGCGCATTACAGGAGCACCATCACTTGAATCTTAAGTCAAGAAAGGTATTACCCAATTTGGTAATCAATCAATATCAACAGAGGAAACAATGGTTCAACACCCAGAAGAAGGGACTAGTACAAAAACCCCTGAACATCCAGCTTCAAGGATAATCACCGTGAGATGGAGCTTAAAGCTACAAGAACTAGCCCAAATGGATGAAGCTACCAAAGAAGCAGTCAGAAGATGTTTGACTAGAGGATCTTGAAAATCCCCCATATCAGAGCCAAAATTTTAATAATTTTCAATATTCCATTCCTTTTCTTATATTTTCCAGGAAGTATAAATGATTCACTTAATCTATTAAAAAACCTTACCACGGAATCTCAAGTCTATTCTTTTTATTTTGCAATTATGTGTATTAAGTGAAGTAATCGCCAGTAACCACTCTGGGTTTAACCAAATACTCTGTGTCCAGTAACCAGTCTGAGACCCGCCCTGTTCAAAAGAAGACTCTCTCTATTGCAGATACCTTAGAGCGGAGCTGCCAAGGGATAGGTTAGATTGGCTTCCATTGATTCCCAAGGACCAACGTACAACATATACAATAAGAGTGTCTATATGAGTTTCGCCATGGGCGCTAAGAGTTTACAAAAGCAAATGATGCTAAAGAGGTAGCATCAGATAAGATTTGTTTAGCAAAGGTAATTGTGATATTAATAAAAGTTGTCTGATGCCTAAGCTGCGCAGAGTAGACCCCCTGAGCAGTGAGTTGGCCTCACAGGTCAAGCAACCTGGGTTTAGCGCGCAGGATGTTGCCATTAGTTTTATAAAATAAAAATGAATCTAATGAAACTAGTCATAATTATGTAGGATACATCCCTAGTTAGAAGTTGACTGCCATTTTAATTAAATCGCCTAATTTAATGATTTAAGCTATGATAAAACAACTATTATAACTATGTCATAAAAAAATAAAATGGAGGAGCATAGTTAATTCATGTAACTCTATATACATAATCAAAATATTTGGTGGATTATGGTAGTTATCTATAATATATTCTCAAATAACAATGTCTTTAAAATGTATCTTAAAGCCAATGATTGTTTCATAGTCGTTATGGTGATGACAAACTTATAGATTAGAATCATAAAATTTAGAATAGGATAGAAGTTATGAGCTATGTCTTGTTGCTCTAATTAAAGATTTATTTTGTTATTACTTGTTAATTAGTTGCCTTATGATTATAAGCGAACCTAATAGTTACTGAGTAATGTATACTTTATAAAATTAGCAACCCAGGTGAACCAGGCTAAGCTTTTAAGGGACACAGACATTAAAGATAGACTCTGAGGTTACAGAGTATATAACCCCAACAACGCCTCTTAGATCCTTATTAGACTAAACTTCAGTGTTCTTTTCCATATAAATAATTCATTATGGTAGTTGAGCTACATCAGTGACACTGTAATTTGACTAATTATTAGATAAAAATTTTTAGCTAAATCAAGAAGTATAAACTTTATTTAACAGTCCCTCAGGGTTGCATTTTTAAAATGTCTATATTACAAACTAAAGGTTAAAAGAATGTAACATCATAGTTTAGAACATTTAGTTTATCTTGAGATGGTAATAACTATAAATTCAGTGCTTTACTAATAGGTAGTTCCATTTTATTATGATATTGACCCCAAGAAAGTTTAAATGAAGGATATTTAGTTAACTCAAACCTCTTTCTTAAACTAACAAAGGATTTTTAAAAAGTAAATGACATGAGTTGGTTTGAGATGACTCAGGAATCAAGAAGTTCAGTTAATGATATGATATTTAAAGATGTGAAGAAGGCTAAAGAAAAATCAACGTCGCACATTATCTTCTAACCAAAAAATATATATGAAAGAATAGTATAGTCGTTTAATATGGAACATTCAGGCTTAGACGACACTATAGAGACTAATAATTAATTCCAAAGTAGAACAGAGCACTAAAACAAACATGGATGCTTTCCATCTTTCAGTGATGAGATATAGTGATAAAGAAATTTTTGAAACAAATTTTTTTTATCTTCTTAGTGGTCACAAAATATAATGAAAATAATCATCCCATTGAATCAATTAATAGCCTTCACTCAGAATTCTCCAACTGTTACTCTGTACATTTAGTAGAATACTTCGTATAACCTTGTTATGTCACCTCCCACATAGCAATTAACTTTATAATGGAACCTCTTGTATTTTTTTAGTTTCTCTATGATTCCTAAGGTGATATTTAGTGTGAACCTACTAGATCTACTCTAAAAACCTGTATTAAACAATTAAAAACTATCCCTTGGACGTGCACTACTACTATCAGTAGCTACTTGGTCAACATTATGTGCCCCTTTTAGGAATATATGCTAAAACGTCTTTTGGGCCCCTGCTCATAACATTGTCACTTCAAGTACCAAACCATTTCTTGACTTTTTTTCTTTTTAGGTATAATAACGCTGGCTCTGTACTCTTTCAACTTGTGTTTTCAGAAGATAATTCTTTTGTGACTAACCATTATTGTTAATTATGTTTGTACTCTGATCCTTGGAACCTCATAAATGAAAGTAGAACCCCACCACTTAGGAAATTCAGCTGGTGCGCCCTTTTTCCGAATCACATATTCTTATTCCTGTTAGTTCTTTAAATCCTTTACATGAGTCCTTTTAGCTTTAGGTCCCATCGAGGCTTTGTTAGAAATGGGTTTGATGTTAGTTGTGTTTCCCTTTTTTGTATTACTTCATTCAGTTGTATGTCAAATGTTTTTCCACCCAGTGGCAGTGCCATGCCTTGAAACATAACATAGGCCCTAAGTCAGCTTATAATCTTGAGGCTTTTTTTCATTACAGTTGATGGGCGCATAGTGCATGAGCGGCCTCCTGTCATTGTTATTACCCTTCTTTGAATTCCTGTGACATAAGGTCATCTTGACAACCTTGCAATTGTCAATTATAACATTAATAAAGTTATTTTCTAACTATTTAGTTTAGCCAGAATTTGTAATTTTGAAGGGGTGTTAGTATGAAGTGGTATTAGTTGCTAATTATTTTTTATAACTAATCAGGATTTAATTTTATGAGGACCAAGAGCTTCCAATGTTGTTTTATAGATCGGTGACAGGAGGGGTTTCTGATTTCATATAATCATATAAGTGTAAAATCAAGTGTCTTTCACGTATATAGACTAGTTTATACAAAGTTGTGGCCATGAAACGCCTGTTGTATTCCGTATTTATAAGATAATGTAATGGCAGAAGTTTTATTTTCCAGATTCAAATAAAATAATATTCTTTGCTTATGTTGCTGATGGCTTGGTTGTGGGTTTACCCTTGATTCTGAATTTCCTAGGGATATTCAAATTTGATGAACATTTTTGCCCCAGAATATGCAGTTTTTAAATGTGACCACCTATATTTCTTTGTTTGAGCTCTCTGAGTACATAGAGTGGCTTTATGACACCTTGATAATACCAAGGTTCCCTAAATCTCTGAATAAAACAGATTTGACAAAAGATTTAAACCAACTGTGCATATGATCAATATTTCGTTCATATCTACTTCTTTAATAAAAAAGGAGTCCAGTTGGACTTTAAGCAGTGAAAACTACTGCAAAATTTAGAATGTAAGATTTACTTTTTGATTTGAATTCCCCTTCTCTTAATGAAAATAAGATGGTTTACAAAGGCCTTGTTAGAGCTATGAGAACAGTATTAATGTAACGGTGCCCTAACACTATCCCCTTTACATTAGAAGAGCATTTAGAACTCTATGTAGAAAAAGCTAAAGAGTTTAAAAAAGATTGCCAAATGCCTCAACCAAGGGCTGATTAAAGAGGCCAGCAATGCCTAATTGCCTTTTACATTGGTAAAATGACTTTTCATTCCTGTGTGATGCCCATTGAACTCAATTAGACCGCCTTTTGTTTTTAAAGTTAATTAACTTTTCCCTAGGTGATCTCATGGGGGTATGCGTAGTGCATATAGTATGATGACTTGATGTTCACACTTGAAGAATCTCGTAATCACACCTAGCATTCCTTGACAAGTTCTACTGTGCTAACCTCACATCTATGTCAGAAAGTGTTATCTAATTCGCCCTCAGGTTTTTTTTCTTTTGTCATTTCTGCAAAAGCCTCATGGTAGCTCTGAACAAGGAGGCCACAATAAGTAATATCAAAACCACATTTCTTGATTGGATGAGAGATTTTCTTGTGATCATAAAATTCCTAGGAAGTTTACTTGCAACAGGCATATTTGTCAACTCCGTTATAAGCATCCTCTGGAAAAAAGTAACTGGTTATGAATGAGGAGCGTAATGTAGAGTTTATCACTGGAATATTTGATTATGAGCCTCATTTAGCTCATAAAGAACCCATCAAGCCCTAAACTACTATCACCTGATCCTCAGACGTTTTTGTTGGCGGAATTTTGAAGCATATTTTAAATGATGCGTAACACCCAGTTGAATAAAATTCAAAAATCTTTGTCTCAACTTAACTATACTATTTATGAAAAGGATCTACTTTCTGTTGTGGGAAACTAATCAGTACTGAATATAGCAGCTTTGTAGCTCTCAGAGTCTTTTTGTGGTTTAGCAGACCACCACACATTGCTGTAATTATTCTCGCCCCAGAAGCTGACGCCTGCAAAGTCTCATTTGCCAAAGACCTTAGCAATGTTCAAATTGAGATACAATCTAATAGGGAAATATATAATGCCAGATGCTCTCTTAAGCAACCCAACATGAACCTGATCCTGAATTGTTGGTTGTTTACAATAATCATACGTTTGTCCCCATAGTAATAGGTTAACCTAAAACCACACCTCTAAATTTTACTCGTCACTTATGCCTAAAGATTTGGACTTTTAAAGACATGTATGTCTGAGTCAGTTCCATTCTGAGGAATAACTGAGAATTAAGGATAACTGTGCTAAGGAGGGCGCCCCATTCGTAAGGGATAAAAACTAAATGGAATGTTCCTAATCAAGGATAGTGGTGGGTGTCTGAAGGTTCCCAACTATAAGTTATCCATGCGCATCACATCCCCCTAAAGCTGTTCATACAAAGAGGAGAAGATGGCGGAGCTGATCCGCTGTTCTCTGAGCTGGAAACGCTTGACATAAAAAGTGAATCTCTATGGCAAAGGTTCTCTTTCTTATAGTCTTAAAGGCTAGTCATCATATACTGACCAGACTTATTGTCTCTTTTCAGGCTGAGGATTCCCTTAAAATTCTGTTTCATTGGTTTTGTGGTTGTGTTTCCCGTCTAATATATGGTTTAGATGATATTATAGTCATGATAGACTTTTTAACAATATTAAAAATTATTCCTTTTAATACCATCATCACTATCGTGCAGAAAAGCCAACTGAACAAGGTAAAATCTTCTGTTTTTATTGATTCCAAAGGAGATCATAAGCATCTGGAGTTCCTAATTTAATTCTTAGTTCAGGAAGATTTTATCTATCTGCTTTTCATACGTCCTTGCCCATCACTGCTTTTCAACCTCAATTAGATAGCCAGACTGAGAGAGTAAACTGAGGTTTATAAAAGTTCCTAAATGTTACTTCACTGTTGAAGAGGATAATGATAAATTAATATCTCCTTTTGCCTAGTTCACAACTAAATCTGGTTCATGTATTCATGGAATGTCCTCCCTATCTGAAACTATGAGTATAAGCCCTGTTTAAAAATTAAATCCTCGACTAGATATCAAGTTGGTGGTGGCAAATTAACGGAAAAAAGTTTAGAAATTTATCAGAATTATAGAACTAATGGTTATATGTGAAGATCTATAAGGAATATTCATATTGGAAGAGCTACTGTGGGCAATAATATATGCCAGGGTATTTTGTGATGATAAATGCAAAGAATATCCGCCTAAAGCGCCATTTAAAAAGTTTGTTCTCAAGAGGATTGGTCCCTTCAAGTTAGTTTGAAAAACAGGTCCAGCGGCTTACAAGATCAAATTTTTCTGTATTCCATCAAGGTGTTCCAAGTACTACATTGATAGTTTTTGATATTTATACTGTCTCTATGCCAGATGATCCAGATCAATAGTTGTGAATGGTGAGCTAGAATAGAGATAGATACCATCTTGTCTTTATGCCTGTCTCATAATTGGCTGCAGTACCTATGTTGTATGGTGCATTGATTTGAATTCAGACTTAAATACTTGTGACCCTGTCCACACCAATTTATTGACTTGTTAACTAAGCGGGTAACAAGGTATATATACAAGCGAGCACATACAAGATTTTTACTAAAGTCACACCTTATAGTTTTTAAGCGTGTGATGGCATCAAGCATCCTTTCAATATGGTAAACCCCCTTGTATTATCAAGAAATGTTCTTCATCAATTTTATGAGTTTCTATGACCTGAATATCATTATACCAATAGTTCTTATTGTTGATTGTAACCCTTAATTTCTGAATAAATTTTTAAAGTCTTAATAATTGATTATATTGCCCTAATTTATTCTTACAGAAGTATCAATTTGTCTCAACTAAGCTGCTATTTTTGGAAGTTACCTCTAATGTAGCTGATATTATACCAGAGACTGAGTATTAACATTAAGTAGTTGCTTTTATATGGTACTATATGATATGGGACCTCTATTTGATTACAAAGACAAATTTAGTAACAGTTATCTAACCTAAATCTAAAGATAAAAGCCTGTTTTTCCTAGCTAAAAGAATTATTAGTTCTCAATAGTTAAGATTGGAATCTGTAGTAGACATAGTTGTTTAAAAAATAAACTGTTTGGAAATAGTAAGGTGTGTCAAATATATTAGAAAGCATAACCTTATTAAGAAAATTTAGAAGATCTATAGTTTAGACTAATATGCTTTAATTTTAAATATATTATTCTTTATGTTGCAAGTTTACATCATGTCTTTAAGTGATATTTGTCTTAGTTTAGTATGTCACCGATTTCGTTTTCTTCATTAAAGATTTTCAATTCTGAATGGTTCATTGTACCATCATTTTCCTGGACTCTGTTAATGGTTTCATTGTCCATAGTACTCTCTTTTGAGGTTCATCTTTTACTCAATCTTACTTATATCAGAATTGTTAATAAAATTTCATATACCCCAACAATACACCCTCAAGATCTTTTAGGGGAAATGAAGCTTTGGAAAAGTCTTCCATAAACCCAGTTGATGATGGTCCCCATTTCAATTAAAGCTATGGAATATAAAGGCTCACTATTAGATAATATTCAATAAATCTTAATATAGAAGAAATCAAGCATAAAACTCTTCTTCCAGGTATATATAATTGTAGAAGGGAACCAGATCACATATCTGGTGTATGGGAAGAATCATTCTTTGTAATCTGATGTCCAGTTCCCTTTTACTGATTTCACTAAGGAATTTCGCCATAAAGGCCTGTAAGCTAAAGATTTCGTCTACCTGTCTTATAATAGCTAAGTCTGAGGTATCTAGTGTAGGATTTTCTAGTATGGAATGGAAGATGGATGTTAACATGGTCCACGACTGAAGGGATCTTTAAATGAAAAGATTAGGAATATGCTATAACTAATCCCTGCAGTCATTTAAGGAGTCTTTAGTATTCATTAATTTGAGGCGTCAGATTTGCCATCTTTTAAAAACTAAAATTAGTTTACCATTTTTATTTTTCACCACTATTATAGTAGTGCAATATTAAGGGGAAGTAATAGCTTATTAGGTCCCCATCAAGAATTGCGTTCAGACACCTCTTGAGATACAATCTTTCATGCGTTTCACTAAAATCAGAAATTTAGGGCTATAAATACATGTGAGGACGACTTCTAGAAAGATGTAGCCTTGGAGGTTGCAGAAACCACTGAATAGCTTCTGTTGTGGCAACGGCTAATGAGACTAAAACTTGCCTGAAGTCTGAATGAGTAAGTACGCAAAATACAATCCAGAGTACCAAAGATATAATTTTCTATTTAATTTTTGTATTTTAAAAGAAGAGGGGAAGAACTGAGTACTGACAATTATCCACAAATGTTACTAACATATCCATAAATAGCCACGTGGTGATGTCTGTCCTCGCAGAAGATTAAAAAGAAGCAGCTTTTCCATGCACAGAATGCATGGTGGGAGAATTTCTGGCAACAGTTGTAAAGGAACTAGCGGAATTAATCTAAACTTAACAAACTGGATGGGGTGAACCTAAAAAAGCAAAATAAGGTTTAAAAATATGTTAAAGCTCCAGAATTGAAGATAAACTAAAGTGTGTCCCATACCAACAATCTCTTAAGCATTGAAGGCAGAAGCATTTTTATATGTATGTCACTATAACCAGTCATTATGTAGATGGGGAACGTGAAGCTTAATGAGTACTGCAGCTTACTTACCAATAAAGTAACGTAAAAGTTATTTTTTCTTTTTGGAGTTATTCGTTTATGAAAAATAAAGTAAAAGAATTGACTGAAAGCAGAAACTTTTGGGGCATGCTGTCTTAAAAGCTAAATGATAGGGGAAAAGAGGAAGTGTATATGAACGTCTAGGAATCCTTTCACGCCCAATTTCAGTGAATCTACAAACTAGAGCAGGTTTAGTGTTGACTTGGATCCAAACTAGCCAGCGGGATTAATATCAAAGAGAATTAATTTTTTCTGTGACAAATTCTGCCTTGGAGTGCGGTGACATTTTTTTGATAAGTGGCAGGTTGCGCCCATGGCCTGTGAAGGTATGGGCATCCCATTACAAATAAAATGGGGTTGGCCTGCCCAAACCCATTTTTAATGGGCTTACCTTCACTAGCGGCATAATAGTGAACTGGGAGGAAGTTCTAAATTTGAGTTTGATTTGGGTAATTTAGATTCATCCATAATGCTTTCCATACTTTGGCGAGATTTAACTGGTAATATACCACAGTATGGCATAAGGAAACGCAGTATTTTACCTGTTGATGATGACCTCTGGCTATCACCACTTACTGTCTTAACTCCTTGATCCTCTACACTAACTACTTGGTGGTGGGACAAGGAGAAAAGTCTTCAGGAGGTAGGCTGTCACCCACCTCTCATCCACCACATATTCTAGACCACGCTGGTCAGTGAAAGGAGAAAGCAGCCTTTTTTGAACTTCTTGGTTCAAGCGATACTCCTCCCAGTTGAGTAGCAGGGGGACCCCTGGACTTCTAGCTTCTATCCATTTAATAAATTGATCCATAATGAGAACTATATAGTGGTGGCCCTACATTACAGTTGGTAAGCCCAATCACGTTAATACTTATATTGGAAAAGGGATAGGTAGAGATACATGATGTTGATATACCAGTTTGGAAGAGCCGTGTTTAGATCACAAATGATAGTAGTCAAGAAGATCTTAATCGTAATTAGTCATACTCTCCTAGTAGCATCAGCCGATTAGCCACTTTAAGTCTCAGGATAGACTCCTTGTCTAATGGTAGAGTGGGCTTCCATGTTGCTTAAATTCAGGATTAAGGGCATACATATGCTAGCATGATGTATAGCTTGTTAATGTTATAATTCTTCTTATGATACAGGTTTGTTGAATCATCCTGTTCATCTTTAACTGTATTACAGATATTTACCAACTAACATCACTGGTATTCTAAATAACTCATAGATAAAATCCTCTTCCTGAGGCTTATAGGGCCATTATTGGTATTTGCTAGAACTTTTAATTAACTGAAGAAAGCTGACCAGGGGCTGGGCATTACTGAGTATGTGTGGGAACAAAAAAAGGGGGGAACAAAGGTAGATCAAATTGGGCACCCCGGGGTACTCAGGCTACCCCTGTTGCCTGCGGGACTGCCAGGTATGAGAATTTGTGTGCTACTCCGAGGGGGTTTCCCCAGCTATGGAGCAGGTGTGTAGGAAAGGGTCCGTTTGGAGGAACCAGAGTGGGAGACAACGATTCTATGAGCGCCTGTTGCCTTGGCCTCATATATCCATAGAGCCAGGCTTGGAAGTGTTCCATTAAGTGGACGTGGAACCTGTTGATAACCCCATGGATGGTTGGGACCGTGCCCTTGAATGCATC
>JAKSZP010011918.1:0-206195 GCA_022478985.1 Massospora cicadina
TCTTGGTCACTATGGTCCCTCCGTCATTGATTGGTCCAGCGAGTCCAATAATTTTGGCTCTACAACCCTGCTATCATGAACTTCTGGCAGCAATATCCAGGAATCTTGTGGCAATATATCCACCAATTGCAAGAGAGAATCCATCTCCTTGCTTCCCTGGTTGAAATGGCTTCATATGCTGAGGATCTCATAGAGACTATCTCAGTGATTCCACCCCCTGCAGCAAGACCCACTGGGTCAGGAGTGGGCTCATTGTGGTTTGTCATTGGGATCATACTCATTAATATGCTGCATTAACAATTTGTCATTTCCCACTGCCCGGCTCTATATCAAGCCATTTGGTCAGCAATGCCTCTGGCATTCTGGCTTGCTTTTTGGGTGCTTACACATCCAGACTGGCAGGCCAGTCTAAACTTCTTCTGCCATTTCCATGACAGGCTATGGAGATCATCAAAAAGGTGTTGATGGTCATGAACTGCCTGGACACCGACTGTCAAAACTTAGTGTTACCCCACCTGGAGGGGAACAGCTGGTCAAATGCCGAGGCAAAGGAGGCCATCATGAAGGAGTTTGGGAGTCCGACCTGCATGTCAAATTGCAAGCAAGAATTTTGGGAATCCAGTCCCATGAAAAATGAGTCTCTTGCTAGCTTCGCGGATCAATTTTACCAGTAGTCATAAATACTGGCTGGAGTGAAAGTATTGTAAACTTTAATACTATAATCACTTTGCAAATGGCCCTTTGGCCCTATCACAATTTGCATTTTATGATGTCTTCCGTGTTCACAATGTAAATAACTACCTCACAAATGGAAGATAACCTGAAGATTTTGGGAGCGACAATTGATGCCCCAAATAGAAGCTTCAAGTCCAATCAAGTATGAATTACAAATCCTACGGAGGGAAATGAAGGAGCAAAGGAGACTAACAATTGAACCATGCTGGTAAATAAGCTTGAAGAATTCAGATGGTTAAGAAAGAAAGAGAAGGTCTGCTATCAGTGTGGCGGGAAAGGACATTTCGCCGTACACTGTAAAAATTGAAGGATCAGATTAACATGTTCCAGGCCAAGGAGACAGCAGCTGCCAAGGATTTAGGAAAAGGGCCTGCTGCTTAGACAAGGAACAGCCTAGAGCGGCGGAGAAACCTATTTCTCCAAATATCATAAATGAAGAAATTGTTATTAATAGTTCGTAGATGATGAGCAGGATCAGCTATACCAAGCTGGTAAAGAGGATTAAGATCTCGCTGGACTTGGAGCATAAGAAAGAATATGGAACAGCTGGCTAAACACCACCGTTTCTGTGGAGTGTATAGTGCGTTGCCACTAAAATTTGGTTCGCTGGTGGTATCTGCTCCAGCGATAGTTTTGGCAAACTAAAACTATGACATTCTGATCATTTTAAAGTTTCTACTGAAGTACGGAGTTAAATGTAACTTTGAGGATAATACATTGACCATCTTGGGTCAGATGTTACCATTGGTATACCAGAAGGATGGTGAAGCTCCGTTGAATCAGAGAGACAATTTCATCAATCTGAGATATACAATGATGGCATTGTCCCGATTTGATACCAATTAGTTGGTATGAAGCAACGTGAAATGCCGGCTGAAATCCTAGAAAACCGGGGAATCTACTAAGGATCAAGAATGAGAGGACCATACCGGCCAGATCGCAGATAATAGTCGACACAGGGTTGACTTTGGAGATTCCTGAGCTGTTGTATGGGGAGGTTGGAAGCCCCTGGAAGAAGTCTAGACTGGAGCCATGGTTGATTCATGGGATAATATTGCCGGGTCATGGAGAAATTCGAGTTCTCCTGGCGAATTTGAGGAAAAAACTGATGAAGATCAAGAGGAATCAGATCAACGCATTTATTCATCTGATCCTGATAGCCGAATTGAGATGAATCCATGAATTTGGGTCTCTCAATAAAATGGGAATACCAGCCAGGGTAGCTGAAAGTATCAACCTATTGGTTGATCAAGAGCAGCTCGCTGATCTGTCAGAAGGCCAGCAGGAAGAGGTGCTCAAACTATTTGAGAAATATTGGGAAGTGTTTGCTCAGGATGACCATGATTTGGGATGCGCACGAGATGTAATTAACAAGGTATACACCGGGAAGAATTTACTGATAAGGATGAGACTGATCTGAAGATCAAAAGCCACCAAAGCAGTAGTGGAGGATTAAATCAGCAAACTAGTGAAGCATGGGCTTCTAGTTCCATCACCAAGTCCCTGGGAGAGTATGAATCTGATTGTGAAGAAGAAGGATGGATTGAACCAGGGAGTGATTGACTACCAAAGGATGAACAAAATTTTAAGAAGGATTTGTATCCCCTACTGAGGATTGATGATGTGTTGGATCATTTAGGAGAAGCGAAGTATTTCTCTGCAATGGATCTGATCTTGGGATATTGGCAGATCGACTTGCCAAAGGAAGACCTAGAAAATTACGCGATTATTACTGCGCAGGGGCTATACCAACTGATGAGGATGCCCCAGGGTCTATTCAATGAGCCTGCAACGTTTCAGAGGGCCATGGATGTGATATTGAGTGACTTGAAGTTGCTATGCGTCCTGTTATATCTGGACAATATCAATGTGTGCAGTAGGACGTTTACTGATCACCTCCACCACTTGGAAGAAGTATTTAAGTGACTGTCCACGGCTAACCTGAAGATCAAGCCAAAAAGTGCCACTTCTTCATGAAATAGTTGGAATACCTGGGAATTGTAATCAACTCCAATGGTTTGGAGCCGAAAACCCAGAAGATAGCAGCTATAGAGCGTATGGCTGTATCAAAGAGTGTCTGAGATGTCCAAGAGTTCCAAGGATGGTCAGATACTACAGAAGATTTATTTGGGACTTCGTCTGAATAGCCAAGCCATTATTACATTTATTAAAGGATCCAAAGAAAGGATTCATATGGAATAAAGAGGCCCAGGACTCCTTTGATGAGTTAAGCTGGTATTTGATAGATTCGCCGATTCTGAAATATCCAAATTTTGATTAGAAATTTATCATTCAATCCGATGCTTTGTTGACAGCGATCAGCACTGTACTGAGCAAAGTTGACAAACTTGGGGATGAACATCCAGTGGCATATGTGAGCTGGACAATCTCAGCCGCGAGATGAACTACACCATGATTTAGTGGGAATGACTTGCGGTCATTTACGCATGCAAGAAGTTTTGGGTGTACGTCCATGGAATGCACTTTAAGGTGGTAACGGACCACTCTTCACTGCATTTGCTGCACAATCTAAGAGAACTGAAAGGACGACTGGCAATGGGCGCTTAATATTCAGGTTTATGATTGTGAGATAGTCCACTGAGTGGGGGCTTCTCATCAGAATATGGATGGCTTATCGCAGTTGCCAATGGTCCAGTTGGTTACCCACAGGCAGATGAGCTATTCCAGAGAATGGTCGAAGGAAAATTGGGGATGAGCCCCAAGAAATTTAGGTGCGTCAAAAAGCAATGGAAAACACCAAGACTATGGATGGACAAGTATTCAAGATGATCAATAGGAAGCAGCTATTATTCCCAAAACTGTTGGGAAGAGAAGCAATAGTACATGAAGCTCACAAGGTTGTTGGGCATGGAGGCCTGAGGAATACAACTAACCATTTTTGCCAGTATTATTACTAGCTATGATCAACTACAATGTCGCGGATTAACTGGCTTGTTGTGTGGAGTGCCAGCTGCAAAAACCACACAAGAATACAACAGGATACTGACTTATCTGCCCTGGATTCGCCTGGCACATAATGTCCTTCGATGTGATAGGACCACTATTGATGAGCATAGGGGAGTCAAATACATCATAGTTGTCATTGACCATCTGATGAGATGGGTCGAGATGAAGGCCCTAACCAGTGTAGATGCTACCAGTACTGCGAAATTCATACTGGATAAAATGGTATACGAGCATGGATGTCCGCAGGTCCTGCTGAGTGAAAATGGGACCAACTTCACATCTAATGTGATCCCAAGGTTAAACAAAATAATGTGGATCTAAGAAGTCATGCCAGTACCATACCTGTTAGAGACAAACGGACTGGTAGAATGGGTCAATGGGATGCTGGCTGCGACGCTGAAGAAGCTAGTTACAGGGAGAACTTCTGCATGGGGAATGTACCTGAGTTTGGTGACATTAGCCTACAACATTAGTCATCATACTGCGATGGGAAAGATACCATTTGAATTATTATATGGAAGAAAGGCCGCGTTGCCACCAATTTTATATTTGGTGGTGGAACCTATGCCAGGGATGAGTACCAAGCACTACTTGAACTGACTGATGAGAATCCTGATTGATATGCAATTACAAGCATTCAATACAATCTTGAAAGAAAAGGATATGAGCGAAACTGATGGATGACAAGAATTGACTGGCATTAGAAGAAAATCAAATAGGGGAAAGGGTTGCTTATTGCGATATGCATGGTTTCAGATGAAGAAACAAATTAGATGCATCTTGGTCAGGTCTATTCAAAGTAAAACCAAGATGGCGACTGATGTTTACTCCATCAAGAATCTCTTAGATGGAAGAGTTGTAAATTGTGTCCACACTAAGTATTTAAAGCATTGGATTGATGAAAAAAATAAATGAGTTCTCAAAGGACCAATGAACCATTAAGTTGATCATGTCCTGATTATTAGGTCAAGTCCAAAAAGGACCTCTGAACCAATATAAATAGTTAAGTCCAAATAATGGTCCTCTGAAATATGGAAAACTGGCAGGTCTAAGTACCCAGCACCCAGTTTGGGGGAAAAGATGGTCTGCTGAACCAAAACAAGGTCAAGTCCCATAGTAAAAAAGAAGAATAAAGATAAAAAAATTGATAAAAGATATTAGAAAAAAATATAAATGCATAGATAAAAAAGACAAAATATTTTTATAATTTTATTTTTATTGATCATCTTCAGTATGGGGATGATTCTGCCTATGTCAACTCTTGGGGGAGGGAGGATTGATTGCGGTAGGAATAAACAGCCCATAAAAATAAATATGCGATTAGACACTAGGGTGAGTGAGAACTAAACGAATCCACATTTGTTGAGTGGATGCTGAGCCCTGAGAAAAAGCAACTAGGGGAAGGGAAATTGAGATGTCAGAGGAAGCCAATCGAAAAACCCCAAAGTGGGGAGGAAAGTAGCGGTATAAAAAGAGGCAATCAGTGAGTAACCCTGAATAATCCCAATACAGCACTGGAGCCAGAAAATTAGTCCTGAGAACCTGCCAATGAGCTTCATCAAGGACATCAGACATGTGGGCTGGCAACAAAGAAGAGATGCTCGATGGGGTTGCTGAATCATGCCCCCTATCAACGCCATCAGTGCAAGATACTGATGGGAAGCGCTGGAGAAGAGATAGGTGGGCAGAGAGCGGATTGTATCCTGCAAGCAGCAACTACGGGCTTCACAGAAGCTAAAGATGAATGAACAGTGGAAACCAGGCGAGGCTGGAAGCTTCATGGACCAACTTTGAATAACTTGGTCATCAAAGCAAAAAAAGCATAAGTGGCAATATCCTGATCCAGAAGGTTATCAAGATCAGATGGTTTCAGTGCTTAAGTCAAAGCCTCAGTGACTTGGGCCCAGAGTTCAACGTAGGGGAGCTCAAAGTGAATACAGTTACCAATTGAGAGCTTGGAGACCAGAACAGCAGGTTTGTAAAACTATGAGTTGGAAGAGGAACTCAGTGATCAGGTTCAACCTGCCCAGAAACAAATGATCCAGAGCAACTGGAAGAATCTCTGGAGCATCTACAATGATGTTTAGAGCATCAGCAAAAGGAGCGAATCCAGGAGAGTTTTGAAGTCCACTTTGGATTTGACTGCAGAGGAAGAGTCAGCTGAGAGTTGTTTGAAGTGATAGCCCGCCTGGTTTTATTGGATTAGTTACTGTTTCCAGTAATTTGATGGAAGGACTAGCCGCTTGCACCAGACTAGGCGTATGAGTCCTGAAAGGACCATAAAAGAGGTTCCGTCAAGCATCCCAACTCATCTGCTGGAAGAGACGGAGGTCTGCATCAGACAGACTATGGAGGAGCTGCTGGTAGCAAGACTCAGAATTTGAATATGAGCTGGGGAGAGAGAGGAGATGTCAGACTTATATAGAAGTTGACATTATGCACTCTATAATCCATTAAGCTCCAATTTTGGAGAATTTAATCCAAAATTTATGAGATAAGCTCTCCAAGGGAAGAATTAAGAATGACTTATGCCAAGAGGTTATTAGAAAAATAACAAGAGTGAATAAGAAATAACTATTCTTAATTAAGCTATGAAACAAACATTGACGGCAAGGGTCTCCTGTATAGGAGAGGAGAAAATCAGGAATCAAGGATGCCAGACAAAGAATCCTTAATATGACAGCAGGTTATATACCCTGATGGGGGGAAACCCAGATCCCAGAACTAATATTGTCATGAGTAAATCAATCAGCCTGGCATGACAGAAGGTCAAGGGACCGCGCTCTGAGAAGGCAGTAGTGAGGATGAAGAGGAAGAACGCCATATGCCGAAGATCATCCCAAGCAGCGTTAAGTATTGATGAGTGTACTCTGCTTGAACCAATGAAGTATTTGATCATGTGTCCAAAAGTTGTGCTCTCATGCCCCAGTCCTTTTCTCGCTGGAAATCTAGGCAAGAGGGGGATGTGTTGGGATTTTTGCCCATATTCCCAGCCTGCTAGATTACCTGGTATTGCTAGGGGGAAAACTCCCTAAGGCAAAGTGAATAGGAAATCGGTTGGCCTAAGTTTTGGAGGAACTACATTTGGGGGTGTAAAATTTTATTCTAGTTTGATTATCAGCTGGTAACCCAGTAATCTTTTTACTGCACGGGTTCAATTTCCTCTTGTACTTCATCGCATTTTCTATCATTTATTATTAATTTATGATAATATGGAGACTATATCCGTAGTTGAGATTGAACTATAATTTGGCCCAACGCTTGGCCAGTATTTCCAATTAATTACTCTTGAAGTTGTACTTGTAGGGATTTGTTCCTTATACTCTTTCCCACCTAATATTTGCTAAGATACCCTGGTGAAAGTTTCACTTAGCCACACACAGTTGGCAGCTATCCCTGATTTTGGTTCCTTCATCTCTAGATCCCCACTCATATCTTTACTCTTATCTCTGAGAGTTTTCCAATTATTGCCTTCTGCAATAATGTCCTTGAGATAGAATGATACAATAGAAGCTGATAGTCTAACTAAAAACTGAACTGATAATATTACAGTAGATAATGTTTTCTATAAGCTGGGTTTTTTTATTATAGTAAATCCTAGGGAGTTATATAGTGGGGGATTTGGCTGTCAAACCCTTGGTTGACACCTCTTCGATGAAATGGCAGCTGTTGCCATTGAATCACCCTTCCTTATCTCAGCAGCGATGGACTTCCCCATCCTGGCTAGGATTCCATCGTTGGACATCCTCAATACCTTAAAAGGAAAGAGTCAGAAAACATGTCCCTAACGTTTCCTCTCAATCCAAGTGAACCAACCATAATTGACTAGTGACCTGCTTAGGTAATAAGACTTATTACCCAATATGGTAGGTCACTCACCAAACAATCGATTCACTAGTTGCAGGTGGCATCACTTGCCTCGCAACTTACTATTCATTCCCAATCAGTCAGTGATGAAATTTGACCAATCCCAATCAGTACACCTGATAGTTAATCACTATCAGATGCCCCTATTTCGTCGGCAACTCTGCCCATTGAGATCTTAAGTATTCATCTGGATTGATCCCTGATGGATATGACCAGGTGAATACCCTAAATCCCCCAAATGTAGTTCCTCCAAAACTTGGGCTAACCGATTTCTGATTTACTTTGCCTTTTGACATTTTCCACTAAATACCAGGTAATCTAGCAGGCTGGGAATATGGGCAAAAATCCCAACACATCCCCCCTCTTGCCTAGATTTCTAGCGAGAAAAGGACTGGGGCATGAGAACACTTCCTCAGATACCTGATTAAATACTTTATTGGTTCAAGCGGAGTAAACTCGTCAATACTCAATGCTGCTCTGGATGATCTTTGGCATATGGCGTTCTTCCTCTTCATCCTCACTACTGCCTTCTCAGAGCGCGGTCCCTTGACCTTCTGTCATGCCAGGCTGATTGATTTACTCATGACAATATTAGTTCTGGGATCTGGGTTTCCCCCCATCAGGGTATATAACCTGCTGTCATATTAAGGATTCTTTGTCTGGCATCCTTGATTCCTGATTTTCTCCTCTCCTATACAGGAGACCCTTGCCGTCAATGTTTGTTTCATAGCTTAATTAAGAATAGTTATTTCTTATTCACTCTTGTTATTTTTCTAATAACCTCTTGGCATAAGTCATTCTTAATTCTTCCCTTGGAGAGCTTATCTCATAAATTTTGGATTAAATTCTCCAAAATTGGAGCTTAATGGATTATAGAGTGCATAATGTCAACTTCTATATAAGTCTGACATCTCCTCTCTCACCCAGCTCATATTCAAATTCTGAGTCTTGCTACCAGCAGCTCCTCCATAGTCTGTCTGATGCAGACCTCCGTCTCTTCCAGCAGATGAGTTGGGATGCTTGACGGAACCTCTTTTATGGTCCTTTCAGGACTCATACGCCTAGTCTGGTCAAGCGGCTAGTCCTTCCATCAAATTACTGGAAACAGTAACTAATCCAATAAAACCAGGCGGGCTATCACTTCAAACAACTCTCAGCTGACTCTTCCTCTGCAGTCAAATCCAGAGTTGGACTTCAAAACTCTCCTGGATTCGCTCCTTTTGCTGATGCTCTGAACATCATTGTAGATGCTCCAGAGATTCTTCCAGTTGCTCTGGATCATTTGTTTCTGGGCAGGTTGAACCTGATCACTGAGTTCCTCTTCCAACTCATAGTTTCACAAACCTGCTGTTCTGGTCTCCAAGCTCTCAATTGGTAACTGTATTCACTTTGAGCTCCCCTACGTTGAACTCTGGGCCCAAGTCACTGAGGCTTTGACTTAAGCACTGAAACCATCTGATCTTGATAACCTTCTGGATCAGGATATTGCCACTTATGCTTTTTGCTTTGATGACCAAGTTATTCAAAGTTGGTCCATGAAGCTTCCAGCCTCGCCTGGTTTCCACTGTTCATTCATCTTTAGCTTCTGTGAAGCCCGTAGTTGCTGCTTGCAGGATACAATCCGCTCTCTGCCCACCTATCTCTTCTCCAGCGCTTCCCATCAGTATCTTGCACTGATGGCGTTGATAGGGGGCATGATTCAGCAACCCCATCGAGCATCCCTTCTTTGTTGCCAGCCCACATGTATGGTGTCCTTGATGAAGCTCATTGGCAGGTTCTCAGGACTAATTTTCTGGCTCAAGTGCTGTATTGGGATTATTCAGGGTTATTCACTAATTGCCTCTTTTTATACCGCTACTTTCCTCCCCACTTTGGGGTTTTTCGATTGGCTTCCTCTGACATCTCAATTTCCCTTCCCCTAGTTGCTTTTTCTCAGGGCTCAGCATCCACTCAACAAATGTGGATTCGTTTAGTTCTCACTCACCCTAGTGTCTAATCGCATATTTATTTTTATGGGCTGTTTATTCCTACCGCAATCAATCCTCCCTCCCCCAAGAGTTGACATAGGCAAAATCATCCCCATACTGAAGATGATCAATAAAAATAAAATTATAAAAATATTTTGTCTTTTTTATCTATGCATTTATATTTTTTTCTAATATCTTTTATCAATTTTTTTATCTTTATTCTTCTTTTTTACTATGGGACTTGACCTTGTTTTGGTTCAGCAGACCATCTTTTCCCCCAAACTGGGTGCTGGGTACTTAGACCTGCCAGTTTTCCATATTTCAGAGGACCATTATTTGGACTTAACTATTTATATTGGTTCAGAGGTCCTTTTTTGGACTTGACCTAATAATCAGGACATGATCAACTTAATGGTTCATTGGTCCTTTGAGAACTCATTTATTTTTTTCATCAATCCAATGCTTTAAATACTTAGTGTGGACACAATTTACAACTCTTCCATCTAAGAGATTCTTGATGGAGTAAACATCAGTCGCCATCTTGGTTTTACTTTGAATAGAACTGACCAAGATGCATCTAATTTGTTTCTTCATCTGAAACCCTGCATATCGCAATAGGCAACCCTTTCCCCTATTTAATATTCTTCTAATGCCAGTTGATTCTTGTCATCCACCAATTTCTCTCATATCCTTTTCTTTCAAGATTGTATTGAAAGCTTGCAATTGCATATCAATCAGGATACTCATCAGTCAGTTCAAGTATTACTCAGTACTCATCCCTGACATAGGTTTCACCACCAAATATAAAATTGGCGGCAATGCGGCCTTTCTTCCGTATAATAATTCAAACACCGTCTTTCCTGTCACCATATGATGACTAATGTTGTAGGCGAATGTCACTGAACTCAGGTACATTCCCCACCCAAGAAGTTCTCCCTTTGACTAGCTTCCTTATCATCACAGCCAGAGTCCCATTGACTGTTCTACCATTCTGTTTGTCTCCAACTGGTATGGTACTGGCATGACTTCTCAGATCCACATTTTTTTGTTTAACCTTAGGATCACATGAGATGTGAAGTTAGTCCCATTGTCACTCAGCAGGACCTGCGGACAACTTTACTGGTATACCCCTTGATCCAGGATGAATCTCGCAGTACTGGTAGCATCAACTATGGTTAGGGCCTTCATCTTAATCCATCTCATCAGATGTCAATGGCAACTATGATGTACTTGACTCCCCCTGTGCTCATCATCAGAGGGCCCATCACATTAATGGACACCATGTGCCAGGCGAATCCAGGGCGTACCAGTTGGTATCCAATTGTATTCTTGTGTGGTTTGTGCAGCTGGAACTCCACACAACAAGCCATATAATCCGCGACATTATAGTTGATCGATTCCCAGTAGTAGTACAGGCAAATATGGTCAGTTGTTTTCCTCAGGCCTTCATGCTGAGAACCTTGTGAGCTGCTTGTACTACTGCTTCTCTTTCCGATGGTTTCAGGAATAATAGCCGCTTCCCATTGATTGTCTTGAATACTTCTCCATCCATAGTCTTAGTGTTATCCATCACTTTCTGAAGCGCAGCCTGGATTTCTCAGGGTTTGTCCCCAGTATTTCTTCGACCATTCTTTGGAATAGCTCATCCACCTGTGGGTATACCAACTGGACCATTGGCAACCATGATAAGCCATCCATACTCTGATGAGAAGCCCCTGCTCGGTGGATTATCTCATAACTGTAAGACTGAAGCTTAATCACCCATTGGTCCAGTCGTCCTTCCAGTTCTCTTAAATTGTCCAGCGAATGCAGTGAAGAGTGGTCCGTTACCACCTTAAAGTGCATTCCATGGACGTACACCCAAAACTTCTTGCATGCGTAAATGACCGCAAGTCATTCCCACTAAGTCATGGTGTAGTTCATCTCGCGGCTGAGAGTGTCCAGCTCACATATGCCACTGGATGTTCATCCCCAAGTTTGTCAACTTTGCTCAGTACAGTGCTGATCGCTGTCAACAAAGCATCGGATTGAATGATAAACTCCTGATCAAAATTTGGATATTTCAGAATCGGCGAATCTATCAAATACCAGCTTAACTCATCAAAGGAGTCCTGGGCCTCTTTATCCATATGAATCCTTTCTTTGGATCCTTTAATAAATGTAATAATGGCTTGGCTATTCAGACGAAGTCCCAAATAAATCTTCTGTAGTATCTGACCATCCTTGGAACTCTTGGACATCTCAGACACTCTTTGATACAGCCATACGCTCTATAGCTGCTATCTTCTGGGTTTTCGGCTCCAAACCATTGGAGTTGATTACAATTCCCAGGTATTCCAACTATTTCATGAAGAAGTGGCACTTTTTGGCTTGATCTTCAGGTTAGCCGTGGACAGTCACTTAAATACTTCTTCCAAGTGGTGGAGGTGATCAGTAAACGTCCTACTGCACACATTGATATTGTCCAGATATAACAGGACGCATAGCAACTTCAAGTCACTCAATATCACATCCATGGCCCTCTGAAACGTTGCAGGCTCATTGAATAGACCCTGGGGCATCCTCATCAGTTGGTATAGCCCCTGCGCAGTAATAATCGCGTAATTTTCTAGGTCTTCCTTTGGCAAGTCGATCTGCCAATATCCCAAGATCAGATCCATTGCAGAGAAATACTTCGCTTCTCTAAATGATCCAACACATCATCAATCCTCAGTAGGGGATACAAATCCTTCTTAAAATTTTGTTCATCCTTTGGTAGTCAATCACTCCCTGGTTCAATCCATCCTTCTTCTTCACAATCAGATTTATACTCTCCCAGGGACTTGGTGATGGAACTAGAAGCCCATGCTTCACTAGTTTGCTGATTTAATCCTCCACTACTGCTTTGGTGGCTTTTGATCTTCAGATCAGTCTCATCCTTATCAGTAAATTCTTCCCGGTGTATATCTTGTTAATTACATCTCGTGCGCATCCCAAATCATGGTCATCCTGAGCAAACACTTCCCAATATTTCTCAAATAGTTTGAGCACCTCTTCCTGCTGGCCTTCTGACAGATCAGCGAGCTGCTCTTGATCAACCAATAGGTTGATACTTTCAGCTACCCTGGCTGGTATTCCCATTTTATTGAGAGACCCAAATTCATGGATTCATCTCAATTCGGCTATCAGGATCAGATGAATAAATGCGGTGATCTGATTCCTCTTGATCTTCATCAGTTTTTTCCTCAAATTCGTCAGGAGAACTCGAATTTCTCCATGACCCGGCAATATTATCCCATGAACCAACCATGGCTCCAGTCTAGACTTCTTCCAGGGGCTTCCAACCTCCCCATACAACAGCTCAGGAATCTCCAAAGTCAACCCTGTGTCGACTATTATCTGCGATCTGGCCGGTATGGTCCTCTCATTCTTGATCCTTAGTGGATTCCCCGGTTCTCTAGGATTTCAGCCGGCATTTCACGTTGCTTCATACCAACTAATTGGTATCAAATCGGGACAATGCCATCATTGTATATCTCAGATTGATGAAATTGTCTCTCTGATTCAACGGAGCTTCACCATCCTTCTGGTATACCAATGGTAACATCTGACCCAAGATGGTCAATGTATTATCCTCAAAGTTACATTTAACTTCGTACTTCAGTAGAAACTTTAAAATGATCAGAATGTCATAGTTTTGGTTTGCCAAAACTATCGCTGGAGCAGATACCACCAGCGACCCAAATTTTAGTGGCAACGCACTATACACTCCACAGAAACGGTGGTGTTTGGCCAGCTGTTCCATATTCTTTCTTATGCTCCAAGTCCAGCGAGATCTTAATCCTCTTTACCAGCTTGGTATAGCTGATCCTGCTCATCATCTACGAACTATTAATAACAATTTCTTCATTTATGATATTTGGAGAAATAGGTTTCTCGGCTAAACTAGGCTGTTCCTTGTCTAGGCAGCAGGCCCTTTTCCTAAATCCTTGGCAGCTGCTGTCTCCTTGGCCTGGAACACGTTAATCTGATCCTTCAGTTTTTAGAGTATACGGCGAAATGTCCTTTCCCGCCACACTGATAGCAGACATTCTCTTTCTTGCTTAACCATCTGAATTCTTCAGGTTATACTCCCAGCATGGTTCAATTGTTAGTCTCCTTTGCTCCTTCGTTTCCCTCCGTAGGATTTGAGATTCATAATTGATTTGACTTGAAGCTTCTATTTGGGGCATCAAATGTCGCTCCCAAATTCTTCAGGTTATCTACCATTTGAAAGGTAGGTATTTCTGTTGCAAACATGGAAGACATCATATGATGCAAATCGCAATAGGGCTAAAGGGCCGCTTGCAAAGCATTCTAGCATCAAAGTCACCCAAATTCTTTCGCTCCAGCCAGTATTTATGACTACTGGTAAAATTGATCTGCAAACTAATAAGAGACTTGTCTTTATGGAACTGGATTCCCATAAATTCTTGCTTGCATTTTGACAAGCATGTCAGACTCCCAAACTCCTACATGATGGCCGCCTATGCCTCAGAATATGACCAGCTGTCCCCCTCCAGGTGAGGTAATAATAAGTTTTGACAGTTGGTGTCCAGGAATTTCATGACCATCAACGCCTTTTGACGATCTCCATAGCCATTCATAGTCATGTAAAACATTCAGAAAAACGCTGGGGCGTTATCCCAATGGAATGTTGGAAATTTTGGCATTGCTTTAAATCCCTCTGTGTCATTTCTGGATGATTCTCTTGTTTTGGCTACTCGGGTAACTTGTGGAGTGACTTTGAGCGTCATCTCTGTATAGCAAGGAAAGCGGGCAGAATGTTCCTTGGGGTATTTAACTAACCAGGTATCATGTGAGGACACCCTTCTTCAGCATCGCTTGCCATATCAGGCTAACAAGCACATCTTCTTGGCCCAACACACAGTCAGCAGCTATCCCTGATTGTGGTTCCTTTGTCTCTAAATCCCCACTCAGATCTTTTCTCTTCTCTCTGAGAGTCTACCAATTATTGCCTATGTAATAATATCCTTGAGATAGAACAACACAATTTGAGGCTGATAGTCTAACTAAACACCAAATTGATAATGTAATCTAAAAACACTGTAGATAATAATGCTTTCATTATAATGTTTTTAAAAGCTGAGTTTTTATTATAGTAAATTCTAGTGAAGTATATAATGGGGAATTTAGCTGACTAACCCTCAATTGACACCTCTTCAATTCTGGCAGCCATTGCTAGAATCACCCATCCTTGTCTTGGCATCGATGGACTTCCCCATCCTGGCTAGGATTCTGTTGTTGGACATCCTTGAGACCTCAGACAGAAAGAGTCAAGAAAATGTGTCCCTAATGTTTTTCTCTCGATCCAAGTGAACCAACCATAATTGGCTAGCGACCTGCTTAGGTAATGGGACTTATTACCCATTATGGCAGATCACTCACCAACCAATTGATTTGCTAGTTGCAGGTGGCATCACTCACCTCACAACTTACTTTTCATTCCTAATCAGTCTGTAATGAAACCTGACCAATCCCAATCAGTACACCTGATAGTTAATCACTAACAGATGCCCCTATTTCATTGGCAACTCCTTCTGATGAGATCTTAAGTATTAATCTGGATCAATCCCCTGATGGATATGACCAGGCAGATATCTCAAAATCTGCCAAATGTAGTTCCTCTGAAACTTAGTTCAACCAATTTCTGATTCACTTTGCCTTAGGGAATTTTCCCCTTAGTGATACCAGGTAATCTAGCAGGCTGGGAATATGGACAAAAATCCCAACAAAGTAAAATCATATCATGAAATAAAAAAGATTGGCCAATGTATTAAATTTTGTTTTAGGTTCTCAGATCAGCTGCCTGAGAACATTTTTGGGATTTTTTGCAGCCCTTGATGATGAAAATAAAGTGGACACAGAAGTATTTGTTTGATTTGTTGCTATTTAATTTTTGGAAAAGTGAGGAGCGTTACCACAAGGAAACAGAAGGGATGTGGAGGCTTCTGGTTCAGCTATTTTAAAATTTTTAGAACAGTGGTAAGCACTGATCCAGAGCAACTAAAGTGGGTGAGGAGTTATTTCGTTTGGTTTTTTCAGAGATGCTGTGTACTAATTTCAGTTTCTCCTTTAAATGCTCAACCTCTCTAAGATTAAAATTTAAAAATTCTTATATTTTTCATCATTATATTGATGTTAAAAATATAGTTTTTTGCTCTCTTCTTGTTGGGTGGGCTCCATATTGGGTTGAATTGATTTTTTAATTTTAATGAGTTGCGTGTAGCAGTCTCCTTTAGTGAGAATCACGATGTAGTGCGCAGCAAAACACATTTCTGCACAAAATAAAATTTATTATTTTAAACTTCTTCAATGGTCCTTCATTGCTCAATCTCTGTCCCCTGATAAGTCTAGTCTGCTTGATATTGTATAGATTTGCTATCTGAGACTTGAGTTCCTAAAATTTCTGGTATAGTAGAACTCTACACCAGGAACAATGGTTTTTACTGTATATAAAAAGTAGGGAGTAAGATGTACTTTATTAGTAAGTGATTGTTACTATTTAAATTATTAGGGGAGAATTAAAAACGTATTGAGTAATATGTGCAAACCACATATGAAGGAGGAAGTGGTTGAGAAATTCAGGAGGTGTTGGCATAGTCCAAATTCATATTAGGAGTAGATCAGTATTCTTCAACCAAGGATGGACTGAGAATAATATTGGTAACACAGAACTGCGTAATCATTATCTACCATTAGAAAGCTAATAGATAGTTTGACATAACATGTGGCATAAGGTTGTTATTAAGGCTAATAGAAGAGTTATATTGAAAATAGCCACAAATCTTAATTTAAGATGTTTAATTGTTGGTAAGGACAATATTCCCTATCACATTGGTCAGTGCAGCATTCATGGGGTGATTTATCTGAAATTGGTTCAGTTATAAATTTTGGCAATATTAAGGGAATTTGCTTGGTGCTTTAGAACACCATGTTATCAAAGATGTTAGGCCTTAAGCCCGGATAACATACTAATCAATAGATTAGTATCATATATTGAAGTAACCAATACATATTTTAGGTTATGGCCTCACCTAAACTAGGGCAAAAACTTAACAAAAGCTATATTAATAAACGATATTTGTAAATACAAAGGTTTTTTAATGGTAAAAATCTCTATCTGTGTTGATCTTTATTATCCTTATTTTTGTTTCTCTGACCTTAATAAAGGATTCAAAAGTAACTAAATTTTGCAATCAATTTAAAAATAATTAGAAAAGCACATTTTCTTATGGCAGAAAGCACAAAATTTGTATAGAAGCTTTTTAGAAGTTGTTTTCACAGATCTTAAAGCAAAAAATATAAAACTTAGCATATCCATTTGAGTTCAAAGTATAAATATAATTGTAGATGCAATAAAAAAATTTTTAAACTGAAAAACAGTATAAGTAGCTTAGAGTTATAAAGAGTATTACTACCATAGAGATATCACAAGTCAATATACTTATCATTTGTTTTTGAATTGGTCCCATATGATAGGATGGTGCTAAAAGTTTAGATTATTATTAGTAATTAATAGATTATAGGATTCTATAGAGCTATTGCTTGTTTTCTTTACTAAAATTCGTGATTACAGTTAGAATTCAAATAAAATTGTTTAGGCCAGTATAGACTAGTAAATATATATCAAATGGGTTTTTTATTAATTTAGTTTCCAGAATTGATTCCCAGCCAAACCTATTTTAAATTTAAAACTTTTACTCTACTTTTAGATTAATATTTTTACAGTTTAAATCAGAGCAACAACCTTTTCTTATAAAGATCACTACAAGGGTATCTGAAAAGTACTTGATCTAACAATAAAAAAAGCAAATAAAATTTAAAAACTGAGTTTTCTTAACATAATTACCCTTATGATAGACAAATTGTTCCATCAATGTTCTAATGCCATTATTATTTCATTAGTTATTCTCCAAAAGATCTGAAAATAACCCTGTACAAATGCAATCACCTTTTTATTATAAAGAAAATCAATATCATCAGAAAAAGTTCCTGAGTTTAAAAAAGAATAATAATCAGAGTGATCCATATCTAAAGGATATAAGGATTCTTGGGAAATTTATGGTAAAGATCTTAAATATTTCTCATTGCTGAACACTTTTGTGGGTGGGTGGTTGCATAGTTGTGATAATTTTTTTCTTCTCACAAATTCCGTTTCTAAAAATTTGTTATCTAGTTTTGTTTAAAAATTTGAATAGTATTCTTTAATTATAGTTCACCTTTTTCTAGTAAATCATTATAACAAAATGTCTTTGAATTCTAAAAACACTGATGTTATGACCTTTTCAAATGATGAGGGAAACTATGCTTTCTTTAGCCCTAAACAGCCACCTTGTTTCCATTTTCTTTCGTGTTAGATTTTGATTAATGGTGAGTCCACATATAAAGATAGAAAAAACAGCGCACTAACTCAGTTTTTTTGTGAAAAAACACTAAAAAATTATTACATACTTTCACAAAAAATTATTTTGGTCTGCTTTGATCATGTGCAGCACCCATCTTTCACAAAAATTTTTTTCATATGTAATTCTTCATAAATATAGTCCACAGATTTTCTAAATGCCCTAAACCTCAGAAAATTCATGCACTTGAATCCGTTGGTCATCTAATTCTAAATTATGTATTATTTTAGATGTGATGTTGTTGCACTCTCTGAATGTCCCTCACATGGATAATATTAAAGTCTGGTATAAACTCATTTAAGCTTTGTAGCATAACATCTGATTTTCAAACATAAAGGAGAAATTCATCATAAATTTCTTTTCTTTTTTGATTTCATTTGGTATTAAATCTTTTTAGCAGAATACTTCTTTGCACAAAAAATGAACTATCCATTATACAAGTTATACATAATTGAACTACTTCATTTATCTAGATACAAAGAATTATGTGATATAATGGCTCACATTCTCATTGTATTTTTGTGACAAGAAATAAAATTTTAAGGGGACAACATTTTCATAGAGTTTATGTCTATTATTGAGGCTGAGAGCTTTTCAGAGCACCCTTGTATCAATGGTAAGTACAATATTAATGGCATATCTTCATGCATCTAGTTTGTATAGTATGTATATCAAAATTAAGAAATTTAGTTTTGTAGCATTTTATTAAATTAGATTTAATTTAAACTTTCTTTTTTAGTTTAGACCTATGTATATATAGTATTGGTAGGTAATGGTATGTAAATTGTATGAGGTGAGTATTAAATACTGAGATTTATGGTACATGCAGCTAGTAAAAATTACTAGAAAAGGGTATGGCCTGTGATTCCAATGCTGCAAAACTTTGGCTTAAAAAACTTAGTTTTTTTTCACAATAGGAACACTCTAGATGAGAATATATATATTACTAGGCAAACAATAAGAACTTCTACTAAAGTCTTGATAATTAATAAAAGCGCCAAAATTAGATTTCTTAAGGAACAATGACTGGAAGGTAACCAGAAAGCAATAGTATATAATTTAAAGAATTAGGCCAAATATATATTAAAAAGTAATCTAGAAATTCTTTGCTAAAATGGTATTCTATTGGAAAAATCTAATGAATGGCAGAAACCTTTTGATTTGATGACTAATCTTTATTGCAACTTGAGAGATAAAATTATCTATTTGTTTTATAGTAATAAATTCCAAATTTAAGAGGCTAACTTATTTGTGAATTAATTATGAAGCAATATGACAAGCTTTTTTTATTATTCACTTATGGAAAAAAGGTATATATCATATCTGGTATTTAGATTGGCTTATAATGGTCTTTATGACTTCTTAAGACTTTATATTTATATGATAATTATTAATAGTATCTTTAGCTTTAATCAGTATGTAGTTTTATAAATTTTAAATAGTTGCCTGAAACTTTACTAAATGTTATTCCTGAGAGGTACTTTTCATTTAGTACTTAAAATCAAAAAATAGTTTATTTGAATCTTTATTTACATTTAATTCATATATGGTTATCTTTATTATGGTAAATCAGCTTGTTAGATACCAGTTTTAGAAGCAGGTTAAATTAATGCTTTCAATATAATCATTACCCCTACATTGTTAGACTGCAAAAAAACTATATTGCACAAATGGTGTAAGGAAGTAAAAGAAATCTGATCTGAAAGGGGTGAGAAAATTTCATAAGAAATAAATTTGTCCATTTAAAATGGGTATTAAACTCAACTGAGATAAGGTTACACATTATTGTTGACAGTAAGTATATGGTAGTATATAACAATATCAACACTAAGCTTATACCAACTATGTTTTTGAGATAAGGCTGATCTCTAGAGACTTCAGATATTTCACAAAATTGAATAACTATTAAAAATCTTAAATCAGATGATTTGATATTGGATTACAATTTTTGGGATTTGAGTTGATGAGTGAGTTAAGATCACAACTCAAAAATTAAACCTCTTTAAGTTGACTTTTGAGTCCTCATGATCAAACTCATCCTTGAAGGCACCAATGAGAATTTTAATCAGGAAGCATCACTAACATGATAATTGATTGAGATGCCTTCTGGAATTGAGTCTCTACTCCTTGAAACTTGGAGGGCATGGCTTCTATCATTGTGGTCAAAAAAATGATGCAGAGCAATGAGGGCGTCAACTTAGCAGGTGATCTGGAATGAAGTGCTAAAATTATGATCATACAGGTCCATGGAGGTCCACTTTGCACCATATCCCGCCTTCCCTTAAATATCAACCTCTTCTAACTCAATAAAGTAGTCTATTTTACCCTACCTTTTCATCTTCATTAATCTCTCCGCTAGTTTTACACTTAAGACCATTTAAAACTTTGTCTATAGTTAAGAAAACTTTTATGCTGAGATAAGTGTTTCTCACTACAGGGGATTCTGAGTTGTTCAAGTGAAAAACGTCCATCACAGATGGAGATAGTAGCAGTCAAGGAAACTAACATGCCAATCAGTCAAGAAGTGTAACTCAATGGATTAACACCTCTCAGTGTAAAGTACCTCCTCTAAAGACTGATAGCCTAGAATTTTGGGCCACCATCCAATTCACCTAACCATTTAGTGACCATGAACAGTATCAACTTCAATATGAGAACCTCAATGAGGTTATTCGACAAATATAAAATGGCATCTACTCCATGGGAGGCCACTCCTGTCATTCTAATCCTCTTTGGTGGCTTTTCATGACATGAGCTTTATATACCTTGGCCCTACTCCCTTAGGAGAATTGGCTTTGTACTGAATTCTATCTCCTAAGTTACAACCATACATCCAGATATACCACATCCTTACAAATAGTTGGATTGCATCATCATTAGGTGTTGTGACAACTTGAGCTCACTTAAACCTTACACTTAAATATTTCAATTCTATATAATGATGTCTCCTCCTTCATTCATGACAAACAAAACCCATTGTTATAACTGTCAGCTGGTCAATAAGGCTTATAATAAACTTGCTAGGTTGGATAGTGGAGTTTCGGTTTACCTTGAGGACCAGCTTCATCAAGATGTGCAGCTAGTCAAGTCTACCTGGAGACAACACCACATTAAGATCAAGGACCCTGTGTCAACACTCCAGCAGCATAACCAGGAGTTAGTCTCCCACTATATTGCCTACAGGAATGAAGGGCTGGAAGGGCCAGAAGGGCCTCAAGATCCCTTGGGCCACAATGACCTTCCAATCCTTTGGTGCCTACTCCTGGTGATCCTAATGATTCTGGAAGCGAGATGTTCAAACAGACTCGCTGCATGTGTGATCAAATATGAAATGTGGCTTATGGATGCAAGCTCCAAGTTGCCGGAGTCCCTCATGATACTAAAGTATCAATTAATGCCTTGTCAGATGAGTTGGATAACTCCAGCGCATTTGCTAAAATCATCATTAACCATATCACCCAGTTTGAACAAACTTGTTGCAAATTCAAATCTCACTTGAGTAACTTTTAGAGTCAACTTCCATCCAATGTATCAAAATATAAGTTCAAAAGGAGCAAGTTGCCCTCAGAGCCTCAAAACCTCTCTGAACAGAAATTAAGATGTAATTTGTTAGGATCTAGAAGGATTAAAAAACAAGTGGACCAATAAGCCCCTCACAACTATGAAGAAACAAAATTTCTGAGCCTGCACTGGTTTCTGATGTCAACTCTCTTTCCACTCCTATTTTGTATAACTTTACCCTAGTTTCAAGTGGAAATTTATTCTGGGACAGCAAATTATTGCCTCCTTCTTGTACACTATGAGAACTCAAAGAAGGACACTGACCATCAGAAGGTGAATAACATTTAATACTGTCTGAATAGTAACATCCAAGAAACAATGATTCCCATTTAAAGGAATGTAATACTTGGTAACAAGTTCATATGGCCTTGATATATGAATTTGGAAGCAACCAGACCTTGACATCAGAATCAGGAGTAAATGGCCATTTGGTTGAACAAAGGAGAAAGTCCTGTGGAGTTAGCCAGCTGACTCTATGATCAAGCACAGCCCTTGTTCTACTAATTGTATTACATTAGTAACACCATAAGCTCAGTCCACTCTGCATTGGATCCTATCCTAAGGTCCAAATTCACATGATTGGCTAGGAACAACTTCACCTGTATATAAGAAATTAAGAAAGCAGTTAATGAAAATCCTGCATCTATCCTTCATCCCAAGTCCTCTGCGTCCACCTCTACTATCTGTCCTTGTGTCCACATTGTTGAGAAACAAAAAACCCCAGATCTTGATGCTCTACTGCAATAAATTCCATCATAGCGACAAGACTTGTTGGAAGAAACTCACTGAGAATGCAGTAAAAGAGCAGTTTGTTTGAAGGACGAGGCACTTCATGATGCCATCCCTTACCACCTTAAGAATGTTTAGTGACCTCCAATGAGTCTAATGTTGTCATAAAAGAATTTGATTTGGTCCCCATTAATAATAGAGATCATGATACTGCTTACTCTTCTTTTTAAGGCTCCTATACTTCTCACTGTACCCCTCCTAGCAAGAATTATGTTACATGTGTCACCATTTGAGTTCATAAAATTCCTGACCATGCCATTGACAACAGTGGTTCCGCAATGAATGTCATTTTGTCTAGATTGATGAAGCACATCAAAACTGCTCCTGACTTGCCACACTACATGGAATGTGGAAAAGCTGGACCACAATACACTCAGTACATTAAGGAGTATTCCTCACGGCCCATTCTCTATGTAAGCTTTCAGTAAATACCTCAGCTGTCATATTAGACAGCCCCAGTTAAAACATTCTTCTTGAGACCCAGTTTCTCCAGGATTATTCCGCCATCATTAACTATCATAAAAGATCATTATCTTTTTAAGAACATAGGGTCTCATTGTTTTTTAGACTCCCCATTGCGATAAGATGGAGGTTAAAGCTTGGGCTTGCCTGTTAGAAGGCAAAATCAAGTTGAAAAGTTCATATATCATGTAAGTGGTTCTCAGATGTAGATACACCTCTTGAAGTAGATGCCACGAGGTAATGCCCGTTTACTTGCCTAATTTTACTACTATACCGCCAAAGTCCCATATCATTGTAGATACCTAGTAAATATCAATATACTTTCAGGACAATTACTGAAAGTATGAGGCAGAGAAAACCTGTCCATCAAGGAGGTCCTGCCCAGTCCCAGAAATTTTTGATCTTGCCTATGCTGGATCCATATCACTGCTTCTGGCTAACCCTAATAATAAACTTAGCACATTGGGGCCTAATACTACCGCTGCTTATGTTCACTTCCTTCCTGTAGAGGCTATTATTTATATTTATAGCTTTGGAAGTCTAAGGGATTTCTGGTTAGAAACTAACCCATCAGTAGCTCTAGTTGATACCATTATTGAACAAGAGCTCACCAGTGAACAACAGAATCAAGTTAAGTAGTTACTGGAAGAATACTCAGACCTCTTCTCAACCTTTACCTACGACTTAGGGAAAATAAATGTTGCTTTACATCACTTTGAAACTAAGAAAGCTTAAAACATTTGATCCTGACCCTACTGGGAAAAAAGATTAAAGAGGCACAGGTGGCTGTTGATCTTGATCAGCTACTTGAAGCCAGACTATTGGTGCCTTCCTATAGCCCCTGGGCCTCCCCACTCCTGTTAGTTTAGAAGAAGGATGGAAGTCATCGTGTAGTAATGGAATATTAAATACTTAACTCCATTATTAAGAAGGACAATGACCCCTTTCCCTGGATCAACAATAAATCCAATTTTCTTGCCGCTTTAATATTTTTCACTATGATCTCACTGGTGGGTACTGTCAAGTAGAGCTAGCACCTATAGATTGATCCAATTATTTGCTCGTAGCCAATTAGAGGTTCTTAAGCCAATAAGGATGCCCCAGGGACCATCTAGTACTAAAAAAAAGGATGCCCCAGGGACCATCTAGTACTAAAAAAAGGATGCCCCAGGGCATTTGCAATGCGCCTGCTACTTTTCATCGCGCCATGGATGGTATCCTAGGGGCTTAAAGATATTCTATGTCCTCATATACCTCGATGATATTACTGTCTTCTTGCAAACTTTCAACGGCCACATGGAAAGTCTCAAGGAAGTTTTTAATCATATTAAAAATGCCTCAGTAATCTAGAGACCTCGAAGTGCTCATTCTTCCTATCTGAAATGGAATTCCTCAGACACAAGGTTTAAAACTTGGAATTCAGTCTATTCAAGATAAAAAGGCTACCATTAAGAAGATGTCACGTCCTTAGAGCCTCATGTATATTCAATTATTTCTTAGCATTGTGGGTTATTAATGTCAGTTCATTCGTTTATTTACTGACTTAGCTGAACACCTGGTCTACCTTAAACAAAAAAGTGCCTTTCAAGTGATGGCATGAACAAAAGCAGGACTTTAGTGTGATGAGAACAGATCTTTATACTGACCCTATATTAGTTATTATTAGTTTTAACTGGCTTTTTGCTATTCACTGATGCTAGTGATGTTGTGGTCAGGGCCATCCTAGCTCAACACGATGAGAATCATGTTGACCACCCAGTGGCTTACTTTAACATGACCCTAAACAAGGTTGAATAAAGTTATACCGTAACCAAGCTTAAGTTTCTTGCTGTGTTATTAAAAAGCAAGCATTTACAGCACTAACCGTTTGGCACCCATTTCGCCATTATCACTGAACGTTCCTCGCTCTGATGGTTGAAGAATATGAAGGACCTGGATGGCCAGTTAGCAATATGTGCACTTAGGCTGAAGAACTACAATTTACTATTGTTCTTTGCACAGGTACAATTCATCATATTGTTGATGGTCTCTTGAGGATGCTGGTATTGGCAGAGCTGACCCCCAAAGAAGACCAACTAGATGATCTAATTGACTGGCCTCAGCGATAGGAGTTGGAAACTCTTGAGATTTAAAGTGTACCAAGAAAGATGACCTGAGACACTGAAATCAAAGAGGGAAAAATGTAAGAAAATTAACAAGAAATGGCTCCTTATATCCGCCATTCTACTAAACCAATGTTTTTTTGAATGTCGCATTACAGTAAGACATGTGGCAGTGATAAAGGCTTATGATTGGCTAAAAAGTGGTGCCATTGGTATCAAATGGTTGAGACCATTCAGGAAGTTCTGAGGCCTTTATTCTTTGTCAATCTCAAAATCTGGTTAGCTTTCAGTTCAAAATTCAGTCATGCTCTATTAAGCCCCTTTAGTGTTATCAGCTTTGATGTGGTGGCCCTCTGCCCACTGGGTTCACATGGCCATAAACGCTCTATTAGCCAAGGATCGTTTAACCAAATGAGTGAATCTATTTCTCTTCCCGCTGCCACTGCAAAAGCCTTTGCAGTATACCTTACTTGATCCATTTTCAATCAGAATGGTTGAATATAAATCTTACTTTCAGACAATGTAAAGATTGCACCTCACAGGTAGTTCAAGAACTAATTTGGCTTTCTGAACTGACCAGAGTTTCAGCGCCCCCTATAATCCCTCAACCAATGGGGCAGTGGAACGTGTATATGGAACTCTCATTTTTACTTTGCAGAAGATAACCGTTGTCATGAAAACAGCAGAAGAGGTTTAGACATTCCAACCAGTCAGGATGCGTAAGCACCCAAAAAGCAACCCAGAATGCCAGAGGCATTGCCGCACGTTTGACGTTGTATGGAGCTGGGCACAAGGAAATGATAAACCGTTGGTGTAGGGCAATAGTGAACAGCAACTTGAGAATGAATCAAATAAAGACCGCCCCAGACACCGGAGGTCTTGCTGCAGGGGGTGGTACCACAGCTATATTTCTAAAAGGTCATTGATAGATGGGTTTAATTCAACTGGGGAGAAAAGAGGCGATTCTTGCTTGGAGATGTTGGATGTAAGGCCACAAGATCCCAGTATATTGTTGGCGGAAGTTTGTAATGACAGAGTTGTATTGCCAGAAGTATCTAGCTCGCTGATTCCAGTTGACAACAGTAGGGGCCATAGTGACCATCAGTACAGGTAGAGCCCATCCAGTATAAGGACCAATGGGCCACCAGAGAAAAGCCATCGGGAATGCAGCCAGAAGAATATCAATAAAATCAAAATTGATAGTTTTTTGAGGCAAATTTTATTGTAAAGGAAAGTGAAGAAAATTGACCAACAATTTTCTCAGTGCATTTCAAATGATTAAATAGTGGTCGATTGATGTGGGGACAAGCTGGGTTTGAGACCCTCAATTTTGACCTAACCGGTAAATTAATTGGGAATGAGGGCAGATAAGTTCATTGGGAACTGACATCGAAGAATTTGGTTGCAGGCTGAGTTGCTGTTAGTTTGACCTCAAACGCCCAAACTGAGGCTCAACTGTGTTTCTGATGGTTGGCATGATGGCGTCTGGCCTGATGAGCAGCGGGAATCCCCCAGGGCCACTCCATGTAGAGGCAGTCCCAATTGAGTGGGAATGGGTTCAGGATGCCCAACCCACCTGTGCCTGGTCGCTGGGCCATTTGTTTGTTCAAAAGCATTTCACCAGCCACAATGCCTGATTTGCTGTAAGGGAGCTTCAAACTCTCATTGATGGTATCTGATGCTACTACCTGCACATCAGGGATGATCCCTGATAATTTTGGGATGGGGTTAATTTTGATGATTGTGGTGTTGGCCAAATCAAAATCCTTTGGCGATTCCAGCCAATGAATCAGTCTTTATCTCTTTTTGACTATGTGGAATCCGATCATTGGGCTTGTTTCCACTTGAATTCGGACTGATCAACTTCATTTTGGCGATCTTGCACAAATTTCCCTGATTAGATTACTATTTTTGCTGAGATGAGTGTGGGCTCTGGGGGGAGGGATCTGAAGATGGAGGGCTGTTACCCAGCGCTTGTCTACCACATGGGAGAGGTCACCATGGGTAACAAGGGGTATGGCCACCCTCTTCAGTACCTTCTTACTTGGAAATGGGAAAAGAGCCCAATCAACACACAGGGGTTGTTCCCCAGGACTTACATTACCCTTTCCTTTTTCCAAAGGAATGGCACTACTGCCGGGAAACTGCATGAGGGCTACATTCTTGTGCGCCTTGGGTAACTTGATCTCCATTACAGTTGCAATTTTTTTGGGGGGAGCAGGGAGCTTTGGGTGGGATTTGTGAAATGCTTCAACCAGTTCCATGCAGTTGACGCAATCGTGAGCCTTAACCCAACTGTTCTCATAAGCAGATACCCTTTCCAAGCCATGAGATATTGAACAGACCGTTGGGACTTGTGGGATGCCAGGATATTTTCCACTTCAGCCTCTTCCACATTTTTGATAAATATCAGCTCAGGATATGTGGAAACCATACCCTTGAAGGGCAACCACTGGGAAACGTGGAAGATGGGGTGTTGTTTCCAGTGAGCTAGAAGTTTTAAACGGAATGCATCATTGCACAAGACTTCATCTACCAAATGGGGGCCAAACGACTATTTGCAAACTTACGGGAAAAGACTTGCATTTGTAAATGATGTGTATAGAGCATAACATAGGAGCCCACTGTTATGTCATGACCTGAAAGTCGCTTATGATCTGCGAACCACTTGTAGTCTTCATTGGCTTTGGTGAGGTGTTCCCGCACTAAGGATTGAGTAGACCTAATATGTTCATCATGATTCGCGGCAGCTTGGATCTTGGGCCACAAGCAGGGTCCAACCAAAAAGGAAGGATTATAACCCAACGTCGCTTTGTAGGGAGAAAATCCCGTGGAAGCATGAGTCCCATTGTTATAAGCGAATTGAGAAAGGGGAAGGTCGTTAGCCCAGGTGTCCTGTGCGGCTGCAGCATAGCAATGCAGGTACTGTTCTAGGCTTTAGTTAATTCGCTCGGTCTGTCCATTGGACTAGGGATGATATGCCATGGAGTGACAAGAGGAGATTTTTAGAATAGATAAGAGTTCACTCCAGAACCACGCCATGAACTGTGCACCACGGTCATTAATGATCTCCTGTGGGAGGCCAAACATTGGGAACAAATGGCGCACAAAGAGGCGAGAAGTTTCCTCTGACATAATTGTGTAAGTACAAGGAATAAAAAGGGAAAATTTTGTGAAACAATCCACCAGCACCATCACCTCTGTGAACCCATTAGAGCAGGGGAGCTCAACGATAAAATCCACAGACACCAATGTCCATGGACCCTCCGCCTGTTGTAAGGGGTGTAGAAGCCCATTTCTACCAGAGTGATCTGACTTAGCCCAAGCACAAGTAATGCAATTGGCGATAATGCCGGAACCTCCTTGGTTAAACGCGCCCAATTATAGGTCAACTTAAGTCAATGTATTTCTTATTTCCCGGATGGCTGACCATGGTAGGATCGTTATTTGTGCGAAATACCTCAGTTCTGAAGGGAGGGAGGACCCAAATTTGTAAATAAAAAAATGATACCCTACTCCAAGGAGTAGAGAGAGTGTTTATGGTTTTGGTGAGACAGATGCTCAAATAACTCCACACCCTCAGAAAAGGCCATTTGACCGGCTAAGACCTGAGTAACTAGCGGGGCGTTGGGAGCTAGAGCTATGGAAGAGACAACAGGGGGAACAATCGACAAGACTTGAGCGTCAGGAATCATGGTAACGAGGTCCACTTCCTCTGGGTCTGAGGGACAGTGGGTGGGGCTGCGGCTGAGAAAATCAGGAAGTACATTAAGTGCACCTTTTATATATTTGTATTTGAAATTGAAACTGCACAAATCCTGATAGGTTTGTGCTTGCTGATGCGCCAATTTTGGGGGTTTAGGAAATACAAGAGAGCCTGGTAATCTGTGCGAAAAGTTAACTAATGTTGAGCACCCTGTAACAGATACCTCCAATGAGTTAATGCCCATGCTATGGCTGCCAACTCTTTGTTGTAGATGGCCCAAGACTGCTCCATAGAGGTAAACATTTGGGAAAAATAGGTGATCGGATGTTCCAAGCCATCATGCTCTTGGAGCAACACTTCTCTCACTGCCACCAAGGAGGCATCACATGCAACAATATATGGCTTGGTGGGATCCACGTGTTTCAAGACAGGAGGGGATAAAAATACTTCCTTGATTGATTCAAACGCCTGCTGGAATTTGAGCATCCAGAGAAATGGTACATTCTTTCCTGTGAGAGGGTGGAGCAGGGCAGCTAGCTTGGAAAGAGCCAGGGAAAAATTTTCAAGAAAATAATGGTTCCCAAGGAACTTCATAATTGTTTCTGGGTTGATGGGGTTAGCCATTCTCGGATAGCATCCAAATTATTAGGAGGAATCACGTAGCCATCTTTAAGGATGAGGTTCCCAAGAAAGGTAACTTTCTCCTTATAGAACTTGCATTTGGAAGGCTTAACGAACTTGCCTGGCTTAAGCAAGGCAGCCACGACTGCTTCCAAGTTAATAGTGTGTTGTTCAGGAGGTGTGGTGTGAACAAGAATGTCATCAATATATGAAACCGCGCAAGTAAACCAGAATTCACCCAGTACACTGTTGATCATATGTTGAAATGTAGCGGGGGCATTCTTCAGCCCAAAGGGCTTTACACGAGTTTGGAAAATGCCTCACTTCATCCAAATCTCTGTTAACCATTCTTGCCCTTTCATTATCCAAATATGGTTAAAGGCGTTGACGAGATCCAGCTTGGAGAACCCACAAGATTTGGTGATTGCTTGGCTTATCATCTGCTCCAAAGGCAGGGGTAGGAATCATGAACTGTAACTTTGTTTAAATGTCCATAATCCACACAGGTATGGAGGGAACCATCAGCTTTTTTAGTGAAGATGATGGGAGACGCGACTGGCGATGTCTCCTTAAACAACCATCCTTTTTTCAGCATATCATCCAACCAAGCTTTGAGCGCACCCTCTCCTCCGCTGTATGGGGGCACAATGGACAGTTGATATTCACTAACTGCACTGTCATATGAAATCCTAGGTTGAATTTAGTGTGAAAAGCAGACAATCTGCCTTTTCAGGATTGAAGATACTTCGATAGTGCATTAAACTTTCAGGAAAATCAGACAGTAGGCCCACAGGAGAGACAAGGGAAGTGATTGAACTGCGACCTTGAGTTTTCTTAAGAGTGTCAATCAAAGGAATTACCCTCCAGTTGATCAGTAAGAAATGAAAACATGTTAGACTCCAGGTGGATATTGAAATGTTGTCAGCGCCACCATCCCACTCCTAAGATCACCAGAAACACCAAGTTTGAAATAGCAGAAAATTGATTGCAGAAGCTAAACTGGTGTACTGAAAAAGGTACTGGCTGATGGACAACATATGATATCTGGGAGGCCAAAGAAGCCACCATTACCAATGGACCCGCGTCCATGTCCAATTCTTATAGTTGGGCTAACTCGATGCTCATGAAATTACTTACAGCTCAGGTGTCCACCAGGGCCTCAAAGGAGACATGGTGAGATCAAAACCAATATTAAGACAAAAAAATAATCGAAGTTCTGTTTATTTAAAATTTGATCATTTCTGTTGTAACTGAAGAATTAGCCAGCAAATTGGGGGGAAGATTGGGGGCTTTCCATGTAGTAAAGTTGGGAAGAACGAGGGCTTGAGAACTGGATTCCTCCATCTGGGCTTTTACTGATTCATTTATAGGTGAATCGGGATCAGCCAACTATGATGCAAGAGTAGTGACAGGCTTGGAAGCCGGAACTATAACTGGTTCAATGGTAGACACTTCATCCGCGTTGTCATTGGGTAATCCTATCATAAAATTTCTCTTTTGATAGCGGGAAGCATGGTGAGGGGAGGCATTAATAGTAGTCACAGCGGCACATATTTGATCTACTGTTCCTTTTGAGGTGGACCAAACCTCGTGATGAGCAGAAACCAAATCCAAATCTGCTATAAAGATTTCCTGAAGCATATCATCAAAGCGGTCCAGTGTGGGGGCTGTTTCATGGAAGGTAGAGATCAAAGAAGCCAAGCCTGGGGCTCCGGCCATAGCATAGAGCAATCTGAATAAGTGGTCTGAGCGTGACACCGGGGGTTTCAAAGCAGCCAATACTTTGGTAATCAGCGAAGAGGGATCTCCAGCTTGTGAGGAAGAGCGCAGAAGGCCTCTAACCCACCGATGGGCGTCCCCTTCTAAAGCTTTTAATAAAGAGACCCCCTGTTGGGCATGAGATAATGCAGCGGCATTGTTAAGGGCAATTGCCAAACAAATTTGCACCTCAGCGAGGGCGTTGAGAACTTGATTTACTATTTTTTTGGAAAGGAACATGTGAACTTTCTTCCATGCTATAGGAGGAGTAGAGGTAGTAATCCACGCAGCTTGGCTGGCCTGAAGAAATTTCTCGAGGGTAGAGCGGATACTACTCCCAAAATTGGAAAGTGACCAAACGAACAACAAAAAGCAGACTACTGATTGCACGTTCATTTGGTAGAGGGCAACCACTGCAACGCCCACCTTGAAGAGCAGGGTGGAAGTGGCTGGAAACAATGATTGGTCATTTATGTCATAAAATCGGCAGAAGAGGTTTAAATCAGCCTGCCAGTCGGGATGCATAAACACCCACAAAGCAAGCCAGAATGCCAGAGGCATTGCCACACAAAAAATTTATATGGAGCCAGGCATTGGGAAACAATAAGCCGTTGGTATAGGGAAATAGTGAACAGCAACCCAAGAACGAACCAAATGGAGACTGTCCCAGACACTGGAGGTCTTGCTGCAGGGGGTGGTACCACAGGTATGGTTTCTACAAGGTCACCAATAGATGGGTTTAATTCAACTGAGGAGACAAGGGGGCGGATCCTCGCTTGGAGATGGTGGATGTAAGGCCACAATATCCCAGCATATTTTGGCGAAAGTTTGTAATGACAGGGTTATATTGCCAGAAGTATCTAGCTCGCTGATTCCAGTTGATGACAGTAGGGGACATAGTGACCATCAATACTGGTAGAGCCCATCCAGTATAAGGACCAATGGGCCACCAGAGAAAAGCCAATGTGAATGCAGCCAGAAGTATATCACTAGAATCAGAATTGATAGTTTTTGAGGCAAATTTTATTGTAAAGGAAAGTGAAGAAAATTGACTAACAATTTTCTCAGTGCAATGCAAATGATAAATAGTGGTCGATTGATGTGGGGACAAGTTGGGATTGAGACCCTCAATTTTGACCTAACCGGTAAATTAATTGGGAAAGAGGGCAGATAAGTTCATTGGGAACTGACATCGAAGAATTTGGTGGCAGGCTGAGTTGCTGTTGGTTTGACCTCAAACGCCCAAACTGAGGCTCAACTGTGTTTCTGATGGTTGGCATGATGGCGTCTGGCCTGATGAGCAGCGGGAATCCCCCAGGGCCACTCCATGTAGAGGCAGTCCCAATTGAGTGGGAATGGGTTCAGGATGCCCAACCCACCTGTGCCTGGTCTCTGGGCCATTTGTTTGTTCAAAAGCATTTCACCAGCCACAATGCCTGATTTGCTGGAAGGGAGCTTCAAACTCTCATTGATGGTATCTGATGCTACTACCTGCACATCAGGGATGATCCCTGACAATTTTGGGATGGGGTTAATTTTGATGATTGTGGTGTTGGCCAAATCAAAATCCTTTGGCGATTCCAGCCAATGAATCAGTCTTTATCTCTTTTTGACTATGTGGAATCCGATCATTGGGCTTGTTTCCACTTGAATTCGGACTGATCAACTTCATTTTGGCGATCTTGCACAAATTTCCCTGATTAGATTACTAGTTTTGCTGATATGAGTGTGTGCACTGGGGGAGGGATCTGAAGAGGGAGGGCTGTTACCCAGCGCTTGTCTACCACGTGGGTGAGGTCACCCTGGGTGGTGAGGGGTACAGCCACCCTCTTCAGTACTTTCTTGCTCAAAAATGGGAAAAAAGCCCAATCAACACACAGGTGCTGTTCCTCAGGACTTACAGCCGCCTCTTACCCTATGTGCTGGAACCACTATCTACACATCACATTGCTCACTTACCAAATATGCTACTATCAAATATTCAAGATGTCACCTTTTAAAGATCTATATATTGGCTTACCCCTCAAACACCAAGTAGTGTATAGAACCCTACTATATCTCCATGCCTGAGAAATTTGATTTGGACATGAGGGCCTTAATTAATGAGATTTTCCGGCTGCAAGCCCTGGACACTCAAAAATTTTAACCATCACATAAAGGAGAAATCCCAATTACATGTTTGCTGACCCTCTTTATTAATTTTTCAATTAAGTGACCTAGTCTACCTTATCACTATTGACCTGGAGGTTGATAGTATAAGCTCAACGTTCTTAAGTCCAACCCTACAAAGTCATTTATAAGGTGAACGCTTGATACTCCATCACTGACATCAATTGGGGATACATTGGTAAACTGAGTACGTGGCCAATTCCTATAGCACTATACACCACTCTCTGACAGGATCTTAAGTGGGGCTTTGTCAGTATTGAGATAATGAATGATTCGAGACCCCTACTCCCAAATTGAACCACTTAATAAGTCAACTTTGAGCCCTCACGAATGAAACCCATTTGAAGGCACAAATGTCAATTTTGATCAGGACTCATATAGTTCATGAGAATTGATGGTGATACCTTCTGAAATTGCATGTCTGCTTCCAAAACCTGAAAGGCGTGGCTTCCACCATCAAAGCCATGAGTATGATGCAGAATAATGAGGGCGTCTGTTGGACAATTACAAGTCTTATTATGTTTAAGATTGTATCAGTTTAAAGTAAGGATGTAAATACAGACGAAATTGCCAAAAGACACTGGCCAATTCTTGGTGTAACCCTTTGAATTGGGGCAATAAATTTACTAATATTAATTTTGAAAATATCATGAGTTTGGGCGGTTAAATCCCTCATCACCAGCCAAAGCTGTGGAGCCCATCGGTGGCTCCTCCCCAGGCCACTTCTAATTTAATACAACTTACCCCATGGAGACTGGCCCCTTTTATAGGGTCAGAAGGGGTCCCAATGAGATGAAAATATTTTTGTGCTCAATGATTGGTAAAATTTATTAAGTCATTGCTGCACAGACATATACTACCTAAAATTGACTTTCCATTAGCCTTTCCATCCAAATGAGGCGAGTTTCAAGAGATTTGATAGGTCAACAGCTCATATTAACTAATTTGGACCTTACTAAACAATCTGAATTTTGAGCCTCAACATATATTATATACTACTATCAACTTATTAAAAGGGTTCATTTCTATCCCTCGCCATAACCCAATAAAATATATAAAAACCAACTTTTTAGCTTTATTAGGGTTTTATTATTTTTACTATGAGTGGTGAAGAAAATCCCCCTTGAATTATATTTTTGGAGTTTCGGAGCAAACGCACCAGCGAGCATCCTTAAAAACCTAAAATCCAACAGCGTCAACCAGTTGGGTTTTTAGAAGGAAGTGAAAAATCCTGCTCATACAGGGCCATGGAGGCCTTTAGCACCATGTCCCCACAAATTCTATAGATATAGGCAACTTTTAACTCAAGAAAGTAGTCTATTTCACCCCATCTTATCATCTTCACAGACTTTCTGTTAGTTTTATAGCTTCAAGTCCAAATTAAACCCTGGCTACAGTCAAGAGAACTGTTTTGCTGAGAACAGAGATACTACCCACTCATTTTATTAATAAGCTAGATATGTACACGCCACCCCATAGTAAATCCTTACCAAATAAAAATATACCCTAGTTAATGAGATACTAGTAAACATTTAAAAAACTTTGAGAATTCATCAGGCGCTATCATCATCTCTCATGAAAGATTATGGGTATAAGGAGGAATCTAACATATCTAAATAATTTTCACAAGTCATTTAGGACCCTCATTATAGTATTATTTTTTAGGTTTAAAGAAAGTATATGAGAGAACTACTTGGTTAATATATTAAAAAGTTAATATTTTTAAGCTAGGTTCATGAAGCTTTAGGTTGCATAATAACAAATTTTATGACTTTTAGACATATAATGCACTAAGATTAAAAATTTTCAGTTTCTGACTGCCATATGTCATAAGCTCAACGTCATTCAATGACGTCAAAATATAGTCTAATATATAGTTGGACTCTGAAAGTAAGCTTTAGAGATGAGTACTATTAACAAATTGATACCTCAGATTCTTGGAATACTCAGACGTGGAAAAAAATATCAGATATGCAAGGCAATTCACCAAAAAACCCTTTTTAAATTTTATTATAGAGTAAACCCGTTGAGAAAAGGATTAATTCCAAATTCCTCTAGCGTTTCACCAATAAGAAAAAGACAGAGCAATTAGGTAACTCATTCTAAAGAGGTCAAGTATTTGTTCTACAACAAAAACTTGCTGCTATGCGAATACCAGATAAAGTATGAGAGGTGGCCAAGGCAGCCATGAGAGAAAATATTTTGAACTGAAGTTGGTAAAAGCACAGACTTGACCTTTTAAGGTCGCCCTTTGGGGGGGTCCACCGCATCATACGTTAGGCTTTTGCAAGCCTAAATAATAGCTTAGGAGTGAACGGCCAGCGCTGAGAACAGCCTCAGTTGAAACCTCCAAAAGTGTACTTCTCAGTATTGAGAATCCAAAACCCAAGTTAAAATGTGATGATTGGGTTTCTCAATCATCACATCACCCCCCCCCCACTAAAAGGAGGATCCCTCAAAAATGGGCTCACAAGCTGGAGGTCTCCACCACAATGGCTCCCTGAGGCAAGTCACATCAAGCCCCAGAAAAATTGTCTAGAATCTACTTTTGCCTCTCACTTAAGTACAAACTAAAAGAAAATCAGGACTGAGCTGCCAGAATCAGCCATCTGACGTGTGGAAGCACACCCAGCACTTGGCTGGGATACACTCCCCTCAGACACTTCTACTGGTGATGGTCTTGCCATCTAAATTAGAAATTGCTCTCCATTGGGAGTGTGACAGGGATGTGGTCCAACGTGGGTGGACTGCTGTACCCATGAAAGGTGGAATGAATGGTGGTGAGAAAGTGCCCTGCAGGTTTAGGTTCCCACAGTGTCATTAAATCCCAGTTGAGGGGAAGGCCCCACCAGGATTCACACCAGCTATCACTCTGGGTCCAAGGTTGGTCACTAGTCACCTGCTCCCACCTGTTCTGGTGAATTGAAAACTGGGACCTGGGCGACAATTGAGGTCAATCTAGCTTGAAAAAAAAAAGATGAAAATTTTCGTTTTAGGAATTATTTAATAAAATGGGAACACCCTAGTTTCCAATCACCATTAGCTTTATGTTTGGCGCCATCTAAGTAATCCATAATAAGAGGTAAGATAAATACATGGCAAGAGAAATCTGGGCTGTAATGTTGTGCCTTAGTAGCCATAAAAACAGGCAAGACTTTGAGCCACGCCTCATCAGGGGTAGTTGGGTGATAAGGAGAAAGCTTTTTTGTCATCATTGAGTCGGTGTCTTTAGCAGTTAAAAATGAACTTTTATCTAGGAGTTCCATCTCATTAAAGACAAAAAGTGAGACTCTTGGGTAGCTTCAACTTTTAAAAACAGGAAACAAAAAGTTTTTATTATTAAACCTAGTTAGAGATTAAGAACTTTCCCTGGAAATAATTTTTTTTTTGAAAATATAATAAAACAATAACCCAACAACCTACCATAGGAAGGGTGTTGGGCTTTTATGGGTTGGCTGATTGGAGGGGAGGCTTGGGTCAAACATGATAGCCTAATTGGAAATCATTTATTTTGATGGGTTTGCTTTTGGATTTGATCTGCCCATTTTAATAGAGAGTATCAATTAAAATTGATTGACTAGTGTTTCAGGAGGGTTTGATCCTCCTTCTGAACATCAGTTTTGCTTTGGTGTTACCCAAACTTGTATGAATCCAATCCTTTGCTTGAATTTTAAACTCCAGGTTGACCCTAGGTTGGATTCATTAGGTAGAATTTTTCACCTGGGGGATACCTAAGTATCAAAGTTTTTTAATCAAGTGCGTCCCTGTGGGAGCCCTCTATCTGTAAAGGGGTTAAGCCCTTGCAACCATCACTTTTGAGATGTTCTAAAATTGATGCAAAACTGGTTATTCTTCTCCAAATAGTGTCTTGCTTATTTTACTATGATAATTGGAGTAGCTTGGGAAGTTGCATTTAAGTTGAAAGGGGGATAAGAAGGTGGGACAGCTGCAACCCAGCTTTAACCAGGGTATGTCCTAGATCAGAAAGAGGGGTGATAGGGAGAGCCTTAGAATTGACCCCTTATTTTAGTTCTAAAGGAATGCAGGGTTCTATCCAACTTACTGGTTGTGATCTGGAACCTTACAATATGGTCTAACATGTAGTTGGACTCTGGAGGGAAGCATTAGAGTTGAATGCTAACAGCCCATTGATACCTCAAATCTTGTAACTTGATAGCAGAAAAAAGGATGGCAGGTATGTATGGTAGTTCTATTAAAAAAATTTCTAATTTAATTATCAAAATAAAACCAATAAAGCAAGAGATCATTAAACATTCTCTGGCGTCACTGCAACAGCAATAAAAGGCAGAGAAACTTAAGAGAGACAATCCACAAGAGCTCAAGTTTTTATTCCACAACAAAAACTTGCTGCTATGAAGATACCATATAAGGTATGATGAGTGGGCAAGGCAACCAAGAGCGAAATAATCAAAATCTGAACTAAGATTTGGAAAAAGCACATGTTTAAACTTTTAAAATCGCCCTTTGGGAAGCCCCTCACTCCATACATTAGGCTTTTACAAGCCTAAAGAAATACTTGGGGGGTACAGTCTAGTACTGATCCCAACTTCAGTTAAACTGCTAAAAAGTTTATTAACTCAGATTCAGAAATATAAAAACTATGTCAAAAACTGGTGATTGTTAACCTCTTCATCACAAAAAGGACTAAAAGATAAAACAATTAAGCTTAAATTAAGAAAGTTTTGATTGATGACATAAGTTTTATCTAATATCAGGAAGAGTTAAAACTTTTTAGTGACCCAAATTCCACACTAACTATCTATTCACATTTCTTTAGGGTTAAGTAAATTGTTTGCAGATTGTTGTGGGGAAGGATTTTATCCCAAACGCTTAAATGATTGTAAGCTCTGTCTGACACTATAAGCTTTATAATTAAAGGATATTTTGTGCTTTAACAGATGAAATACAATATATGTCTGCAGAAAGATTTTTTACACTTAAAAAGAGTTTCTCAGTATCATGTTACATATATGTTGGATTTAATGTCTTTAATTAACTATTATAAGATAATATCTATCTTATATGATTGTTGAATGGTTGACTGGACCTAAATCATTGGGTGATTTGATAGGGTAAATAATAATATTAGATGATGCTAATTTATTATGTATCATATTGAAATTATCAGTGATAATGGACTAAAAATATCCTAAGTATATCCAAAGATTGGTATCCGCGGCATAGCAATTCTACTTGATAATATTTGACTAAGAAATATGGGCCCAGGGGCTTTGTTGGTTAATTAAAGACTTAATAATAGTTGACTTGATGACTTGAGCTTGTGAGCTTTGTTGGTCTATGTTGAAATTAGTTCTTAATGTTGTTTGAAGTTTTAAATTAAATTTATTACTTATTAGTGGTAAAAATCGCCTTGGTATGTGCTACAGTTGCTCAGGAGGAGAAACAGTTTGGCTATTTTCAGATGCATCAAAGGAAACGCCAGCTTAAAACAATTGTCAGTTAGATAATGACCACAAGACTGAGCTGAGTTACTGCAGAGCCTCATAGTTTGTAGGCCCTCTGGAGTCTTCAATATGATCCTCTGGCTAAGTGCCAATGAGGAACAAGGTGTCATGGGTGAGGTGTGGTTGGTATTGAACCCTATAAATTATCCCTAATTTCATACAAATAAAAACAATCTTTTAGCATAACAAGTTGATAGTTAAGTATGCAAGCTTTTTGTATTTAAAAATAGTTTGTTATAATAAGTCAAGGAATTACTTGGGATCAGAAGTATCATAGCAGTGAGCCATTATACAAGTAAACGACAGGAAAATACAGCCTTTAAATGTCATTTCTAAGGAGTTTATATCTTAATTACTGTCAACGTCTGGTCTAATGTCTCCATACAATAGGCGCTTGAAACTTTAATTTATTTACAAAAAAGAACCAGACCATTTGAAATAGGCCAAAACTTCAACTATGAAAAAAGTTTATATTCTGTAATTTATATTATTGATATTTCTATGTGATAAATATATACTAACTAAAGTAGTGCAATAGCTGTACATATAATAGAAAAATTTTAATGACTTAATCAATGTTAATTTATACCATTTCTATTAGCTTAGCGCATCAACTTATGTCAAAGGTGGCTGTCAGGATTCAAGATAAAAATCGTCTCAGATTCCCATCTTCTGAATCTGGCTGTGCCAAATCGGTCATTGAACCCAGCCAAGACAAAACTTTTTCAGGATCATCCTCACCTAGTACTGAGTCACGTGGAACGGCTTTCCAACTTCTCAGTCAGGTGAGCGACAATATCCATTGAGGACGCCCTCAAGGAGGCCATTCCAGAAGGTTAGTAAAGATCCTGATTGGATGAGGCTCCAAAGATCCTGAAGGGACTGAGTCCTGATGCACCCTATAAATATTGAAGCATTTTGATTTAATAAAATATTTGGTAAACTAACCCATATTTTCCCATTTCCTCTTTGGTACTATTTTCCAATTTTCCATCTTTGAGCAACCACAAACCCCAGCGCCAGTCCAAAGAACTGTAGCGCCAACAAAAGTGGTGCTCACTACGGGGGCTCTGAGCTGACCTAAGTGAAAATGTCGATCACAACAAATGGAAACCAACAGCAGCCCTGACGACCAAATGACTGGTCAATTGAGGAGCGTTACTCAATGGATTAGTACTTCACAATATGCAACGCCGCCCTTGCAGCTGGAAAGGCTAGATTTCTGCGCCGCCTTCCAACTCTCGCTGCCCTCCCTAGATGGGAGCCAATATCAACTTCAGTTTGAACACACCCACGATGTTGTCCAACAACTAGTCCTTAGTATCTACACTGAGGGCGCCCACTCCAGCCACTCCCGCGCCTCCGCCGTGCTATCTATAATGTGGGACCTCTACTCCTCGGCCATATTACCTGCTGGGGAGCTTACCTTGGGGCCTGATCGCAAGCTTCATAATTTTGTTCATCCCACAATTCATCACCTCATCCAGTTAGTAGGATTACACCATCAGGAGGTCTCTCAGCACCTAGGGCTCATCCAAAATTTATATTCATATATTATCAAATTTCATGACGCTGCCTCCTCCTTCATGCATGACAATCGCGAAGCTATACTCAATAACTGATGACTAATCAATGAGATCCGCAATCAACTGGTGGTATTAGACAGCAGCATCTCTGGCTACCTTGAGGAGAAGTTTCGCCAAAGCGCCCAGCGGTTTGAAGTGACTTGGACTCAGCGTTTACAACAAGCCAAAGAGTTGCTATGATCCCTACAGCAGCACTACTGAGAGCTGGCCTCTCGCGACTACTCCCCCGCGGCTGCTGGCCCAGAAGGGCCTAGGGGGCCAGAAGGTCCCAAAGGATGTCAAGGGCCAGCAGGACCCAAGGGACCGCATGGGCCTAAAGGGCCTTCTGGCCCCCAACCTCAGGCGAACCCAAAGACCCCTGGTGAAGGGATATAATAACCACCCTGGCCGCCCTGCAGGACCAGATCCAAAAGGTGGCATTAGGATGTAATCTCCGAGTGGATGGTGTTCACCTCGACCCAGGGTCTCCATCAAAGTGCTGTCAGATGAGATGGATAACCTCAGCGCTTTCATGAGGCTCACCAACGCCCACATATCCAGGCTTGAGACAATGTGTCATGGGTTTGAAACCCAGTTGGTCACCATCGAAAACCAGCTCCAACTACAGAACGCCAAAATTCAATCCTTAAAGGAGCAGGTTGCCAGCAAGGCGTCCGCTTCCACCCTCAGTTAAAACTGGGAATATATCCAAGAAAACTTAGAAGGCTTGCAGAGGCAGTTAGATCAGCGGGCTCCTCAAGAATATGCAGAAACAGAGATCTTGGAGCCAACGCCTATCCCAGGCGTTAACACCCTTTCTATTCCTATTGTTGCTAACTTTAAACCTAGCTTCAAGGAAAAGTTCACCCCTCAGATGGGAGAGTATCGCCTCCTTCTTGTATGCCTATGAGAGTTCCATAGAGGAGGCCACCAACTGACAAAAGGTGAAGCACATCCACTCCTGCCTAGACAGCACCACCCGGGAAATTATGATTCCCCATCTGAAGGAGTGTAACACCTGGGAACAGGTCCGCACTGCCCTGATCCAAGAGTTTGGCAGTAACCAAACCTTGGCCAACCAGAAGTAAGCATTCATGGGCATTCGACTCAACAAAGGAGAAAACCCTATGGAGTTTTCCAACTGGTTCTATGCTCAGGCACAACCTTTAGTTATGATAAACTGTATCACTCTGGAAGACACCATCATCACCATCATCTCCACCCTGGGGTCCTATCCTGAGGTCCAGATGCACATGATCGGGCAAAAGAATGGGTTCACTTTTATCAGGGAGATCAAGGAGGCCCTCAACGAAATCCCTGCCACGATCCTGAACTCTAAGGCTGCATCCGCAGGCCCTCTAACCGCCCTAGGGTCCATGTAGTTGAGAACCAGAAAAACCCCCATCCGTGGTGCACCTATTGCAATGGCTTTAGGCATAGCGCTAAGACTTGTTGGAAACGTCTAGCTGAGGAGGCGGGAAAAGGGAAGTCAGCATGAAGGACGAGGCGCTCCATGCTGATACCCCTGTCCAGCCTCAAGTAATCCCTACACACAAACCAGAACCTGTTAACCCTGAAGAAGTAGCTGCGGTATCTAATGACAATAAAGACATTGATACTGCTTACTCTTCTGATGATGATTCTCCTATGTTCCTTACATTGCTGCCTCAGTTTGGAAGTTTGGTCACCCGAGTCGCCGTCCAGGTCCACAAGATTCTGGTTTATGCCATAGTTGACAGTGGCTCCCCCATGAACGTTATCTCTTCCAAGCTGATGAAACGCATCAAGGTCGCCCCTGACATGCCACACTACATGGAGTATGGCACGGCTGGCCCTCAGTGCACCCAATCCATAGGGGCCTATTCCTCTCTACCAATTCAGTTCAGGAAGCTTACTTTGGATACAACCTGCCATTGCTCTGGACAACACTAGCTTCGATCTACTCCTCAGAACCCAGTTTCTTCGAGACTATTCAGCTGTTATCCACTACAATGGTGGTTTTCTCTCCCTTCTAGGACACCGAGTCCCTCTGGTTTTTGAAACTGCCCATGACTCTAGGGCTGATGTCAAGGCCTGAGCCTGCCTACTGGAGACTGAAGGATGAATCAATCAGCTTGAGTACCACATCCGGGGCTCTTGAGTCCAGCTGCCACCTCCTGCTGTGGATGGATCTGAGGGGATGCTAGTTTACTTGCCCCAGGTGACTACTGTGTTCCCAAAATACCAGGTTGTTGTTGACACCCAGGTCCACATCAACATATCCTCGGGGTATTTAGTGGAGGTCCAAGGTCTGGATAACCCATCTCCCAAGGAAGTGCTGACCTGCCCTAGAATCCTTGATCTAGCGTATGCCAGATCGATATTAGTGTTGCTAGCCAACCTGACTGACAAACCAAAAGTTATAGGACCTAACTAACCTGCCACTTACGTTCACCTGTTACCGATGGGGGCTGTTGCTGACATCTAAAGCTTTGGGGATTTGAGGGACCTTGGCTTGTAGTCACCACCCTCAGTTAATTTGGTTGACGCTAACATAGGAAAGGACCTCTCTGATGAACAACGACTTAAGGTTCAGGAGCTCCTGGAGGAATACTCGGATCTATTCTCCACTTCAACCTACAATTTTGGAAGGATGAACGGAGTCCTCCACCATATAGAAACTGGGGATGCCCCCCATTTTGGTCCCAGCCTTACCACAAGAGCAAGGTCGAAGAGGCCCAGGTCACAGTAGAACTCAAACAGCTGCTCAACGTGGGGCTCTTGGTCCCCTCGCGTAGCCCTTGGTCCTCCCCTCTTTTGCTGGTCTAAAAGAAAGATGGCAAGCACCAGGTGGTGATGGATTATCAACGACTCAACTCCATCACCAAGAAGGACTGCTATCCTCTGCCCCATATTGATGACTCTCTCCGACTGCTTGCAGGTTCCCAGTACTTCTCGGCCATGGACCTTGCCAGCGGGTATTGGCAGGTTGAGCTCGCTCCCAAAGACCAAGCCAAGTGTGCTCTAATTGCCCACGAAGGGCTGTTTGAGCCTACCTGGATGCCCCAAGGCCTCTGCAACGCCCCAGCCACGTTCCAGCGCGCCATGGATGGGATCCTTGGGGACCTGAAGCTCTCATGTGTCCTGGTCTACCTGGACAACATCACCGTTTTTTTGTGAACTTTTAATGGGCATGTTGACCACCTTAAGGAAGTCTTCAAGCATCTCCGGAAGGCCTCCATCAAGCTCAAGCTCTCAAAGTGCTCCTTTTTCCAGCCTGAGCTAGAGTTTCTAGGCCATAAGGTCTCCAAGCGTGGCATTCAACCTATCCCCAATAAGGTCAATGCCATAAAAAAGATGTTGTGCCCCCAAAGCCTATGAGATATTCAATTCTTCCTAGATATGGTGGGCTATTACCATCAGTTCATCCCACTGTTTGCCACCTTGCCAAGCCGTTGTTCTACCTTCTACAAAAAAAGTTCCATTTGAATGGCGACCTGAGCAGGAAAAGGCCTTCAACGCTCTATGTACGGCTGTATGTACTAAACCTGTTCTAGTTCATCCCCGTTTTGACAAGCCTTTCTTGCTGTTCACAGATGCTAGCGATGTCGCTGTGGGAGCTATCCTGGCTCAGCACGATGAGAACCAGGTTGATCACCCCATAGCTTATTTTAGCAAGACCTTAAGCAAGGCTGAGCGAAACTACAGTGTCACTGAGAGGGAATGCCTAGCAGTTCTTTTAGCCGATAAGAATTTTTGGCCCTACCTCTATGGTACTCATTTTACTATTATTACCAACCATTCTTCCCTTTGATGACTGCAACAAATGAAAGACCCAGATGGATGTTTGGCCAGGTGGGCCCATCAATTACAAAGCTATAACTTCACCATCATCCATCGCATCAGTGCTATTCACCAAAATGCTGACGGACTCTCCAGGATGCCAGTATTAGCAGTCCTGACCCCAAAGGAGGATCAGCTCTATGACTTGATAGGACAGCCTGAATGTTGGGAGCTGGAATCCCCCCAGGTCCAAGCTGAACTCTGCCAGATTACTCAAGACACCCAGATCAAGGATGAGTTACTCTACAAGAGAGTCAACAAGAGGTGGCTCCCCTACATCTGACCCTCCTCTCATACTGACGTCATCCTGGAAGGCCACACTACTGTAGGGCATGGTGCGGTCAAGAAGACCCATGAGTGGCTGAAGACACGCTGCTACTGGGACCAAATGGTTGAAACCATCCAAGAGTTTCTGGAAGCCTGTATGACCTGCAGATCCCAAGACTGGGCCAACCCTCAATATCAGCACTCCATTGTTGCTCCAACCAAGCCTTTCAATTTTGTTAGTATCGACATAGTGGGTACCCTCCCACTGGTCTACATGGTCACAAGTACATTATTCTTGCCATAGACCATCTGACTAAGTGGGTCGAGGCGATCTCAGTTCCTGCAGCCATGGCTAAGGCTACAGCCTTGTTCCTTGTTTGCTCCATTTTCACCCAGCATGGGTGCCCCCAGACCTTGCTCTCGGACAATGGTTTGAACTTCACCTCCTCAGGTAGTACAGGAATTAACTTTGCTATTTGGAACCACCCAGAGTTTCGCTGCTCCCTACCACCCTTCTACTAATGGGGTGGTAGAACAGGCTAACGGAACTCTTGTCTCCATCCTGCGGAAGTTGGCCGCCTCAGATCCTGCCCGCTGGAACCATTATTTGCCAAGCGCCCTGCTCGCTTACTGGGTAAGCTATCACCATGTTATCAAAATGTCCCCATTCAAAGCCCTGTATGGGCAAGCCCCACGACTACCCAGTAGCGTCCAGCCCCTGTTTGAAGCCTCCACTCCCAAGAATGCCAATTTAAATATGAGGGTTCTTACCAATGAAATTGTCCAGCACCAAGCCCAAGCCACTCAAGGCACTGTTATCACCACTGGAAGAGAGACATCCCGATCAAATCTCAAATGACCCTCCTTACCAGAATTTCAACTAGGTGACCTCATTATCTTTTATCATTATTGACCTGGAGGCTGACAGAACAAGCTCGATGTACTGTGGTCTGGGCCCTACAAAGTTATACACAAGGTGAAGTCCAAGTACTCCATTGCCAACATCAATTAAGGGATTGTTGTAAACTGAGTGCATGGTCAGTTCCTCCAGCTGTACTCCCCCTCCAACAGGATATTGAAGGGGGCCTTGTCAGGATTAAAGATAAAAATTGTCTCAAATTCCCATCTTCCAAATCTGTCCATGCTGAATCAGTCATCAAACCCAGCCAAGACAAAACTTTTTCAGGATCATCCTCACCTAGTACTGAGTCACGTGGAGCGATCTTTCCAACTTCTCAGTCAGGTGAGCGACGATATCCATTGAGGACGCCCTCAAGAAGGCCATTCTGGAAGGTTAGTAAAGATCATGATCAGATGAGGCTCTGAAGATCCTGAAGGCACTGAGTCCCAATGCACCCTATAAATATCGAAGCATTTTGATTGAATAAAATATTCAGTAAACTAACCCATATTTTCCCATTCCCTCTTTGGTACTCTTTTCCAATTTTCTAGCTTTGAGCCACCACAAACCCCAGCGCCAATCCAAAGAACTGTAGCGCCAACAGTGGCCTTATTAAAAGCAAGCTAATTAAGTGTAGCATGCCAAGGCAATATAAAGTCACATTCTAAGGTGTTTACAAAGACCTGCAAAATACTTTATAGTGGGTCATGACATTTTTATAGGCAAGATCACATTAGCAAAAAGGTGTAACTAAAGATATATCATAGTGTGTCTTTAATATAAATAAGAACAGATCATGACAAGATTTAGGTGTTCATAGAGGCTTCTTTTAGTATTTTATTCAGAATCAAACAGCTTATTTAGATTATTAAAAGTCAAAGCACATATCCAAAGTAAGCTCTATTGTTGTTAGAAATTTTTTTGAGAGGGAAAATAGGTGTAAAAACAATTAAGCTTTTTTAAGAGAAAGACTCATGCTTAAAATTGTATACAAAGGCCATTAATATTGTACTTATCCACAGGGTAAAAAAATAATGTCAATGTAATTATCCGTTAATAACTTTTCCATAGTTTTGTAAAACTTTATAAGATAATCATATATCAGTATCTAATCCTTATAATAATGAGAATTAAATAATGGACTTTGTAAAATGATGATAAACAAAGCATAATAGTATGGTATTGTAGTTAAATGTATTTCCATGTAGAACATTTTTTGAGTTTCTTTGCTACATGGATTGTACTAACAACAGCAAGCCTTATTTATATCTGAAGATAGTATTACATGAAATATAATATTAGCTCTTCAACTTAAAAGACTGATAGAAGCACTCTATAATTAAAACTATATACAAGGACGTTAGAAAGATTTATAACTATAATATCTTTAGAGCTAGAGGAAAGATAAACATTAAATAATTTTTGCAAACATTTAACACAACATATTTTTATAAAACATAAGCAAAAGTTATTGTGGCCTTTTAGTACTGGCTCTTTATTTTACATTATAGCTGATGTAAAGGTAAAGGAGAAAAAACAACATTTTAACAATATTATTTTAGATAAAAGTTCCATGAACTATATATCAAGTAAGATTTAAGTCAAAAAAAGCATTTGTTATTCTATAGTGAATTAGATACTAGATATCAGGCTTATATAAATTATTCTTTGTAATCTATCAGGAACCAAGATAAGTGGGTAATATAAGAGTTCAAGATGTTGACGCTACTTAAATTGGAACACCAATTTTCAATATGAACTATTGCTGGTGAATAGGTCATAATAATATGTAAAAATCAAGTATTTTAAATGCAAATTCCTAGATAAAAATGAAAATAATATTATATTCTATAAGTTATTTAGTAAATATAAGCTTGTTTACACTTAATTTCTCTCAGGATAAATGATTGTCCCCAAGTTAAGATCTTTACATGATTGGGTCCTAGAACAACTAACTTAATAATGCTAAACATTCTCAAGAAATATATGCTTAAACCTTTGTTAGATTTATAAAATAATGATTGAACTACAGATGATGAGACTTAATATAAATTATGGGATGAGCTAATTGTATCATGATTCTTAACATGATCTGAATCATGTGAAGAATAGGGGGTATCTCAAATCCCATTATAGCTAAGCTTTTTGATATTTATATACTTATAATTGATAGTTGGTTAGCTGAGCAGGTAAAACTGCTTCCGCCTAAGTGCAGCTTTTGAGTTCAAAACCTGTACTGGCTAGAAAAAAATTCTCAGTGTGGTATATTTGTCCCAAATTTGAACCACCTTGAATAATTTTATATACATAGAATTTCTACCATATAGTTCTTATATAGTATAGAGTTACTATGACTCTTAATTATAGTATACTCTATTTTAAGAATATTTTATTGCAGTTAAAGATATAAACAGATTATATGAGTGTAATTACCCATATTCCAAATTTTTGAATATTTATATATGAGCTTGATTAAAACAACTAAATATAAACTCCCTTAGTATAAAGTTTGAACAGAACATATTTACTAAAATTTCATGAATCTTATATATAAAAGTGACTTAATAAGAATTTGTAGCAGGTCTATACCCTTGGCTTAGATATAGAACAGCTAAGTTTCTTTGGGTTTGTATTTTTCTATAATGTGTGAAAATTGGTTTGATCACCCATAATTTTTACTTGTTGTTCTGTTTAACTAGTATTAAGATATAGGCCTTTGAGCACATACTTACCTCATGCCAGTGTAAATCTATAGAGTCAATTTAATATCAAATCTTTCAACTTTTAAAAGTATTTGAGGCAGGTCAACCTTGGGACAAATATACCACACTGAGATCTTTTTATAGCCATCACAGGTTTTGAACATGTGTTGAACAAAACCTGCACTAGGGTGGAAGCAGGGGTTATCCTGCCGGGCTAACCACCCTTTAAATCTTTCAACTTACTCCCCAATATTTAACTATTACTTCTATCAAATCTTACCTTTGTAGCCGCGTCACCTTATAGCTTTAGGTTTATTATTTTTTAGGGAATTTAATAAAAAAATAGTTTTGATTAACCATGCACTTGTGGCTGTTTTACCTAGTAGTATTAAATTGCTATTTTTTGTTGGACCACATTGACAAAGTAATATTAATATTACAATATTTTTGACAATTTTTCCTTGCAACCCCAGTGATACTAAACCCCAGATTAATAATTTAATTTGATATACCTCACCCCAGCTTCTGTGGACAATAGAACAATCTATTTATAATTAAATCCTTACCTCAGCACCACCAAAAATGCTCCAATATTAACATTAATTATCTACCCTTGGCCATTTGTCAGCATCTTTAGATAGTTAAATTGCTTTTATGATCTAAATCTTATGGCTATGGCTATATTTTACCAATCTTTCTAGATTATTATGCAATTATAAAAAATTGTTTTTTGCTATTGAGTTAACATCTTTTTTACCAATGGGAAAAAGGGACTTTAATGCATATATTAAAGGGAATGCCATTTAAAATGATATCTGGTTTCACTAGTATCATTTTCTAAACCTGGCTAGAATGAACCATACAATAACATGTGAGCTTCCAAGCCAATTTCAATATTAAATTTAGTGTTTTCAAGTTTAAAACAAGCCCATCTCAATACAAAAAGGTTTATTATGTTTTCTATGGTTTCTGACCTCATACATGATACCTTTTTAATAAGTGCATACTGACTTGTGCAGTTATAATACAACTCCAAAGCTCCAAATTAACTTATGTAGATACTTTCTAACCAAATTAAAATTTTATAAAGATAGATAGAAGTTTTTTTATACTTTAAAAAGATATAGAAAGTATACTTTTAGCATTGCTTATAGTTTTAAAAACTTTTTAAACTTTAAAACTAATTATATGTTATTATTACAAATATAGATGATAAGATAATTTTTTTAAATTAAAAGCTGACACCATTTAATTTCTAACCTTTAGATATTTAGTAATAAAAATTATATATAGCAGGTAAGCATTGGAAAAAGATAATTATGTAGTATCTGACATATTCTCTGTAATTTTTTGTGCAGCTTATATAACCTCTAACTATTAGTAGATAATTTCTTATTTGATAATTTATGAGTTATAAACAGAACAATGTGTATATAAAGAGCTTTGATATATATATATTATTTTTTAGCACTAGGTGGTCCTAACCTAAAGGGAGGATACACTGATCTTTATTTAATCACATCTGAGCTCCTAAGAACTTGAGGCGAAGGCAGGGGTAAGAGGAGGTGTTGAGAAAGGGTGGGAAAAGTTTTGCCAGAGCCAGGTGTCCACTCGAACTGACCTATTGGCCCATGGTAACATGGTAAATACTCTCAGAGCCATCTCAAAATGAACCTGAAAATAGGTGATCATATGGGGCAGAATCCACAGAGTGGAGTCAAAAGCGGCGCAAAGATATGAATTATGAATAGTCCATATCACTACACCAAATTCCAGGACCCTTAATGATTGGGAGAAATCAGGGAGTGAGAGGTTGAACATGAAGCCCTGAACAGGGTGCGCTACCAAGGGTTCTGCTCACAGGAGTTCGCAGACCTTGCTCCAGAAAGGGGCTATGAGGGGGCAAGTAAAAAAACGGTGGAGGTGGGTGTCTGTCAGCTCTGCATATTGTGGGCAACACTTGTGCTGGATGGTGGGACCAGATCGATCCCCTGTCCTGTATGAGCAGTGTAGAACACGCCACAGTGTATTTAACACTTTTGCTGAGAGAATAGGATGGGTAACTTCCTTCCAGAGCGCCTTAAGATCACATTCCACAGCGGGGGGTAAAAGTTCAAGGAGACGAGGCCACATTGGGGGTCTGTCCAAAGGGTGGAGGTGGGAGATAACAATCCTCCCATTGTGGACCAGGGTGTGATGCTGGGGCTATCCCAGGGCCACTCCTTTTATAAGGGAAGGCGTGGTACACCCGTAATCCTGCCCTCTTAAGTGCAAGGAGAGCCTGATTCAAGTAAAAACTTGATGAAGGTTTGAGGCGGTGGCCTGGATGGTTTGTTAACCACTCTCTTACAGCTGTTGGTGAGGTTTGTGGGAACCCTAGAGAGGCTGCTAAACCCTGGCGTAAGGCTGGAGCCCATTGTGGCATTGGAGCCATATCTCAGAAAATGATGAGCTTAAAGAACCCCGTCAGTATTGAAGTGGCATGAGACCTAGTGTCCAAAAGACTTAGGCCCCCTCACTGCGGGGTCAGGATATTGTGGTCAGAGCTGTGGGTGGGTGGTTTGATCCCCATATCCAACAGCGAAGTATCACATTCAACCTCATGTATAAACTGTCTGTAAAGGGCAGACATGAGCAAGAAACCATAGCTTTGATAGAAGAAAAACTTTTTCTATCATGGCGCATCCCTGAGGGGTGATACACCGGCAGCTTCAGCTAGCTACACGAGAGTTTATTGCATTAAGCAAGCGGTCCTCATTATCCTTGATTGCAACCCCTTGTGGTGTGGTGAGGACACCTAGATGCCAAAAGGTTCCCCGGGTAGGTTCCAAACCAAAAGGCGGAGGAAAAGATGGGGTACCAACTTGCATTATAACGGTTTTAAGTATTAACTTTTGCATTGGACGCCTTAGAGTAGCAATCCAGGGCCTCCATGGTTAGGTCTAGGCCCTTCTTACATCCAACTGCCACTTCTATGTCATCAGCAAAGGCTATGGTGCGGGTGGGGGGTTTCCCGGGAACCTGAATACCCACCAGTCGTTCCTGGAGTAGGTCCAGAAGAGGATCTAAAGCTATGTTGAACAAGATTGGGCTCAGTGGATCCCCTTGCCGGAGACCCTGTTCCACCATAACTGCTGCAGTAAAGACTGTTGGGGACAGTACCTTAGTTTGAAGCTGGGCGTAAAGCGCTGATAGCCATGTCCTAGCTTGTGGTGGGATGTGGAGGCAGGTTAGGGAGGCGACCAGATACTTTCAATTTATTCGATCTTATGCTTTTTCTATATCCAGAAGCGCCACAAAACCATGTGTTTAAGACGAGGTAGCAGACAGGGTTGCCAGAAGCTCATTGTAATTGTCCCAAAGCGATCTCCCTGGGATAAAGCCATGTTGAGATGGGTTAAGGCGTGGTGCTGTCCGCTTAGTCATGCGGTTTGCTAGAAGCTTAGTCAATTTTTGTGGTCCATGTTCGTTATAGTGATATTGTTCGCCAGTTTGCAAGGTCCTCTTGGCTCGCTTTCTTATGGATAAGGGTCATAATTGATTCTTCCAAGTCAGGAAGTACTCCCCCTTCTGCCAAGAGGGTCAAGAAGAGGGGATGGAGGGCCTTTGTAACTGCGACAGGATCCACTAGATACACCTCAAACGGGATACCATCTGGGCCTGGGGCCTTCAGGCGTGGGCTGTGGATTAGAATATCCATTACTTCTTGCTGTGTAATTGGTGCAAGAAGTTCTTCATCCGCTGATAAATTAACCATTGGTTCCGGAGCCCCTTTAATGAATTTATGAACATCTGCTGGGCTTACCCAGGAAGCCTTGAAGAGGGCGTATTAGTAACGGTGGATATCGCTGGTGATCTCCTCTTTGTTTGTGGTGACAGCTGCCCCCACCCTCAGGGTTGCAATCTCCTGATCCTTAGAGCAGGCTTTCTGCTTTTGGTAAAAAAAATGGGTGGGCCATTCCCATTGGGTGTAGTAAAGTGACGATGTGAAGTTTGCTGCACGTTCTTCTTGCTCAGTAAGTTCCTGCTGGTATGTCTCGTGGGCCAATTCCCAAGCCTCCAACCATTGAGAGGAAGGCACCAGTCGGCAATTCCTTTCAAGGTGTCTTATTCTAGCTTCCACACGTCTGACTTTAGCCTTGGCCGCTGTCATTCGAGCCTTAACACAATTATAGGCTACCTTTAGGATCCTTGCTTTTGTATCAGCCCATTTTTCTTGTAAAGTTTGCAAATGAGGTGAGGCCAGGTGCTCTGGCTCAGAAATGGCTGCATTTATCTCTCTCTTGCAAACTGGTTGTTCAAGAGCCCTGGAGCAATCCTTGGCCGAAATATTCTTGATGGTCTGAGGATTTTTATCAGGATTACCGTGAGGGATCTGTGATCACTTATAGTGTTATCTCGGGATTATGGTAGAGGAAACTCGACCAACCATCAAGGGGCCCACTAGGGCCATATCAATCCGTGAAGATGATGTGAATCTCCAACCTGCACCTTGGATCCAAGACATACAACCAAGTCCAGATGCTGAGGGGGAGGGCATTCATAAAACCACTTGACCTGAGGAAATCTTGAAGCTGAGCTGTACCTCACCTGTCTTATGTGTGGCAGGAGGAAAGGTGTCATGCACCTGACTTAATATTATGTTGAAATCCCCAATCAGCACTGTATTGCCTGGGAGTTGTAGCAGAGCAATTTTTTCAAAAGACGGTCCTACTCTTGACCTGCATTTGGCAGGTATATGCTTGCAACAAAGAAGGAGAACTCAGGGGATGATAATTTAGCCAATATAAGATGATCATCAAGGTGTTTCAAAAATTGGTGGGTTTTCACCCGGGGGTTGAGGATAATAAGGGCCACATAGTCTGTCCAACAGGAGTTACCTCCAAATTGGTCATTACATGCTACAAAATCAGAGGGGGGACATGGGGCTCCTGGACGGCTACAATATCTACGTGAGTTGACCTGAAGTTGCGGAGGAGGCGGGCCCTAGCTTGTAATCCTGCAGCCCATTAGAGTTAATGGACTTCAGGGTCAGGGTGCCCCTTTGGGGCCTCATAGCTGTCCCCCTCTGTATCCTGGGGGCTACCAGTGCTTCCACCTGCATCCATAAGGCTGCTCATTTTTAGTCCGTGAGCTTGACTCTTTGCAGCAATCCGTGCTGATTGACGAGGAGGAGGATTATCCTGAGTTGATGGGGCTGAGGAGCCTGTAAGCCAGCCCAAGATACTTCCCCCAATGCTTTTCACGGAAGTATCTTGATGTTACTCCATAGACTCCTCCATTTGTGCATCATCTGATGTATCAGAGTCCATAGGCACCTCCTTTAGTACTGAGAATGGCGTCTGAGTTGCAATACCCATAGAGGGTGGGGGTGGCAATGACTTGGATCATCCACCCTGACTTGGGGTACTCCATACCTGTTCCACCCTTGGGGTATTTTTGTTACTGAATTCATTTTAGATGCCACCCCTGGGCTGGCTTGCTCTATGTTAGCTTGATGAGAAGCAGATTTGCGCTTATTTTGGGCTGGTGAATGGTCTGGAAGTTTAGAAGGGGTTCCCATAGGGAGAGAGTTTTCTGCACTAAGGGAATAAAGTTGTGCTACTGGATGTGCCTTCTCAACTGCTACACGAAGGGAAGAGGGGGTAAGATCCTGTATGGGCACCCAATGGGTTGGTTGTGGGATTGCCGCTGCTGCTGTATGGGAGCATTTCTTACCTGTCACAGGGACTTGGCTACTAGATGAGAGAGCTTGTTTACAAGCTGTACAACTATCATATAGGTGGCCCAAAGCACAACACCATGAGCAACATGGTTGTTCCTGGTATGGTTCAACAAAGAAGATTTCAACAGGATCCAATGACTGCAACACGTGGTGTTAGATTTTAATGGTTGACTCAAAAATAAACCCTTTGAGAAAACCATCAATGCTGATAGATTACTTCCATTGATAGATCATTTGATCCTCCCAATTCATCAGCATAATCTGATAAATCAGATTCACCTCATAACTGCTCTAAAATGCATCTGAGGTGCCCAATTATTGTAGCTAATAATAGCTATGATATTATTATATTATGGCCAATTATGGGTTCACTTGGGTGCAAAGTAGTCCCACGGCATTAACTAAATTGCACCTCCTAAATTAGTGCAATAATCTTAATGCACTAAGGCGGAAGTTGGGTTCAATTAATGAAATTGATAATTAAGCACTTAAACATAGACATCCCAATTATGGGCGTACTTAGTGCTATTGAGAGGCCTGCTGACATCCTGAATTGGGGTGCGTCATCTTTTATGATCATATATGTTTTATTACCCATTTATTGTTAGACGTCAAGTTATGACGTAGCTCTAATTGGGAAGATTTTGATGTTGAGTTCAAAACCCAAAGTCGTCCCAATTATGAGAGTAAAATTGCCTTCAATCAGGCTGAAATGATTGTTATTTTTAGTCAATTCATGGGCCAAATTGACTTGGGGATTTTTCATAATTGTTGCCATGACCAGCAGAGGGTTGGCATAGTATGAATAAACTCATCTAATAGATGATTTTGACCAGAAGATGCCTGAGAGGTATATAATACTGGCGCCTGGCCAATTAATAAAATATCAATTAATCATCATTTACTATTTTATTGATCTTAATAACTACTGTCACTTAGTTTATTAATTATTATCCATCTGTTGTCTGTCTGATATTTGTATCTGTTGCCATTGCATCTATATTAGATAGTTGTGTGTGTTTATTCTTCCCAAAGAGAAGTACATAGTTGCCTGCTGGAGAAGCAGTCTCAATTATAGAGGAATAAATTTCCTGATTTTGTACAAAGGCAGAAGGTCTTGTATTTGTTGGTGCCAGTAGACTTAAGAATGGTGAGCATACCAGAGTTACTTGGCTATTATTGAGGATTATTGGAGAATCTACTTCCCAATTATGAGCAGGAGTTTCATGTTGAAAAGCGAGTTTATATCTTTGATTTCATTGTTAAGTTATTTTAGCTTGCACCATCAGCTGAAAACTTAACATGTGGGATAAGCTCACCATTGCGGGCCACCATTGGGTTGGGGATATTTGACGCCCTAGAAATATGAGCCCTCTGGGTTAGGGCATAATAGGCTGGTGTGCACAGGTCTACTGATAGAACTGACCCAAATTCCATCAATCCCCAATGAAGCGCAAGCTTTAGGGATTCTGTGTCCACTGTAGTTGGAAGATTTGAGAAAGTTACCCAGGAAATTTTCTCAAAGTTAGATCTAGTTCCTGGCACATGAAGAGAGCCATGCGGAATCTCAATTGTAACTGAGGCTGCATGGTCTGCATCCGCTGCAGTTGTAAACCCTACATTAATATAGTGGCTTTCCACCACTTCATGAATAGTGGTATTTAGTGGAAAAGCTCTTACTATGGCTTCAAAATAACTAATATAAACCTTGCATAAAACTCAACAGGCTTATGCCCATAGTAGACTCTAACTGCATGAGCAAGAGTGGACCTAGGGAGTGCACGTTGTGAGCGAGTTTCTGCTCATCTCTTCCTCACTTCAGCTGCAAAAGCAGCTTCACAAGGGTCAATGGTGGGTGGTACATGCACTAGTTTTTTCTAATATGCTCCTGAGGCATCCTTCACTCGCTTATTTTTGTTCACATTCAAATTTAAATTTAAATGTAACTTAGTGGATTCCTCATGAAGGAATACCAGACGGAGGCGCTGGCATTCCTCTGAATTTACGCACTGGCCCCTGCTGGGTCTTCCCAGTAGGTACTTGATTTTTTGCAGGTTGGGTAGGCTTACCTGGTTTGGGTTTATTCCTGCCAATTGATTGGGTAAGTCTGGCTCATCATCAAACCAATTTATTACTCCCGCCTTCGTCTGACCATCAGCAGATACTAGTAGGGATTTTTCAGCTGGTTGATTGGCTATTTGGCTAGTCCCATTTGAATTTTGATTTTGATTTTGATTTTGATGAATATTACGGCTAACTGATTCACCACTTAGTGTTGATTCAGTTGAGGTGCGTTGGTTGCCTTCCAAACCATTAAAATGACGGCCAACTGATTCACCAATTACCATAGATTCAGTTTGGCCGCTTTGGGTAATATTGGAAGTGAAAAAATGATGACTAATTAATTCAATACTTTCTGATGATTCAGTTTGGGCACCCAGGCTGATTTCTGAAGTGGAGGCAGTTGGCAAAGCCATCCAAACCCCATGAGCGGTATTGGGAGCTGCAATACTCCCTACTACCATGGGTAAAACCTTAGATGTGCCTCCAGGGTGGAGCGCACTAATTGGGTGACCCTCAGCTAACACATAGTTGACTGGGGTAGGCTGTACAGTGGTGGTATCATTTGTGATCCCACCATGGTTTAATAAAAACTGGTCTGCATCTGCTTTTGCAGCTGCAGTTTGGGAGCGGGTTGTACAGGTTGACACACAAGTCGGCAACTGAGGGTTTTGTGATTTGGAGTGAGTTTGAGTAAATTCTGGAGCATCAGAGGTGCATTCAGTGGACTTTACCACCATTGTTCATTAGATTTGTTAAGCTTATTTTCTTGGTGATTGTAATATTTAAAAATTGAAATTTAGCGGTGAAAAAATTGCTATATATATAAATATTGTATCTATTATATCTTCAAAAAAATGTATTAGCAGTATATAATTGTTTTCAGATGTAACCATATACTATTAAAACAACTATATTTTATGAAACTAAATTTGTGTAAATTATGCTTAATCCCATATTTTCTAGAAGGACCTACATACAATCCTCTTGTAAAAATAGTTTCATATCCTCTGTCAACCAGTGTAAGAATGTTGTCTTGTCACAATAAATTGACAAGCGCTACATAGTGCCAATCAAATACTATCACTTCCTATTCATATGCATAGTAAATAATATGTTTATTAATCTTACCTCTTTAAAAACTTGTAAAACACTTTAGACTCTATGTAAAAATTTTACTATGAAGCTTACCAGTCCCCTGTGGCCTAAGGAGCCCATTGATATTATAATCTTAGGGCATAATAGCTATCACTCTCTATAAAAGTCCTGTTGATAAGTTTATAGCACTTCAAATGATTTGGTCATTAAACTTGTGAGTTGTTTTCTAAGTCCCTCTTTATATATATATGTTACTTATTTTTGTAAGTTCTAAGTTTAAACTTCACAATGATTCTAACAAATGTTGTTAAGACTAATCTTGGGATTTAGAAAAATTAAGTCAATATTTATTTTTGTCTATACTACTTGTTAGATTACTTTAATTCCTTTTTTGTAAGTATAGTGCAACAATTAGAGCGCTATAACTCAATATGGTAAATTAAAAACTAAAGAAACTTCTATCAGCAAATTCTATATAGTTGAAAAAGTCCTTAATTATTAGTTATACTGGTTTAATCCCATATCACACCTTACAACAAAGGTTCATTTGTTGAGATTTTGGTATTCCCATATTCCCCATATTAATTGATTATAATACCATCTGCTTGCTCACTAGGGGACGACACCCTCTAGTAGATGTGAGTTATCATTGCATATGATAAACTATATTTTAGAGAAATACCTAATGAGCATTAATTATTTTACTGGGTTTTTGATCTCGCTGGATTAATAATGATTTGTCAATATTATCCCTGACGTTAAACATAAAACTTCAGTTATTGGGTTTATTATAGATAATTTAAGTTATTTAATAAAATCAATTTGAGTTTGTCACCAATCATTTTTGGGGCTTATCAGTTGGTATGTTTTGACAAAGCTGCTGATAGCAACTTTTGGGTTAACATTTTATGTAATGTCACCCGCTGTTTATGGCTAAAATTTCTATTTCCTAAACTTGTTGCTAATCTAATATGGGTAATATGCTAGGAATGAGAGAATGCGTTGGGACACATTCTTTGAAATAACCCAGAAGAGGTCACATCATAGTCAGCGGCGGAATCTGACTATATGGATGAGAAAGATTATTGTTAGGTGCAACTTTGGAGGGTCTATTCATTAGTACGGCTGCCTTTTCCAATTGAGGCACCAATAGAAAAGTTAGGCGCCAAATTTTCCTATAAACTCCCTTGTTTGTAATTTTGACAAAGAATATACTTAAACACTAAGATACTTTGATATCTAGCCTGTTTTACAATTATTGCAATTATTACTCTTACAATTAGAGCTTTGAGGGATCAGTAATCCTTTGGTACTTATTACTATCCAGATCTCCGCAGCTCCTCAATAATAGAGAATAGAAAGTCTCTGAACATAGTAGGTTAAAAATTACCTGAAGGAAGAGTCAGAGGAAAAGTTTCTTTGCATTCCAGAATTATCTTCAAGTATTAGATGGACAAGCCCCAGTCTAGCGTTGGAGACCATACTCAACATGGCTTTGAGAAGTTCAACTAGGGCGATAGTCTTCAAACTATTGGAAATCCATCTAATTTCTATCAACTATTTATACAACGCACCTATCAAAACCTGTACATTAGACTTTAGAGATAAAAAATGATATAAAGCTAAAAGCTTACATTTGGTACTCTGTTGAATAGCCAGCCTTCAGAAGTTTACATTATTTAAATGGTTATTTTTGATCACTTTAGTTATTAAATATTTGTATAGTCAACTCTCAGCCTTTGCTCACTTATTTCTAGTAGATGTTGTAGCCAAGTTTCTGATATGGGATTTTAAAGAAACATATTAGACGGAAAAAAGTTGGTTTGATGTCCCAGAAAGGTTGAGACAAATTTGTATTGAGTGTATATCTACATGGTATTGCAGAAAGTAACACTGTATAAAGCTACTGTTTGCTACTCTAGCGAACTTTTATGGGACTCTGGAGCCACTTTGGTATTAGACTATACTTTGACTTCCTAGAAAAAATACAATATAGACTCAACTAATATTTTTGAAAAGCTTAACCTTCACAAGTTGTCCTCTTGAGGAGTCCTCTTTCAAGAAGATCTTGATACTGGCTAATGACAGTGCTGTTCTTTAAAATGATCCCAGACTGGTTACTAGAGATCCCTTCAATAAAGCCATAATATAAAGTGAAAACCAAGAACAAACTCAAGGTTCTGTAATATATACCTTTTTATTAAGGTAAAATCTGAGTAATCTATAGTTTAAAACTTATATTAATATAATTGAGAAACTTGCATAATAAAAGTTATTGTAGTTCATAGCACTTTACATAATAAGCTTCTTTGCTTTCTGCTTTTACCACTAAGTCCATCTGTTCAGGCTTCTTGATAGAAGAGCTTCTTCATAAAACAGGTTTACTATGACTTAGATGTTGTGCATTTCCTTGTATTTTCAAAAATAATGGTTAGGTGTGGATATCTTTTCTTTCCCTGTATGATTATTTCCATTATTATACTTCTATAATTGAGGTTCAGTTAATGGTGCTGTTTAAAGTCGTCTAGAATAAGGGTAGTTTTTGCTTTTAAAAAATTAGCTTTTCGCCCAATTTTAGTTTTATTTGAGTTAGTTGTTTAGATTTGAATAAAAAGAATTCATCTTGGACATAGTATCATTAATTTAGCCATCATATGCAAAAATTGACTGGATTCTACTGTCGTTGGAAAGTATTGAAGTATCTCGCTCCATTGTGTATAAAAGGGGCGTGATAGTCACCATCAACAGCTATCAAATTATTTCAGCTGAGGGTTATAAAAGAACCTTGGCCATTCAAACACTATTTTAGCCAATGCAGACTATAAAAGGGTCAGATTGCTTCCATCCGCGATTCTTAATTTATAATCATGGGTAATGTGTTTTGTTAATTATTAAAGATATTCCTGTTTAAAAGCGAGAGATTGAAGTATGTATTTTAGGCCATATTAATGACACAACTACTACCAAGTTGAGACGGTGGAAGGATCTGAGGAACCATGCATGTATTCTGTTGATCACAACAGTTTTTATTATCTCTGATCTATTACTTGGCTCCTCTCTAAGACAAACAGTTGCTGGACCAGTACATATGGCCGCGACATTCTGACTACTTCTTTTCACATGTTCAAACGAAAATTTCCTCCTATGCTGATTTTTAGGTGAAAGCAGTTCTTCGCTGAATCTCAGCTTTTCTCCCCTAAAATGGTATATTAAGATTCTTAGCAGCTTCTAGTTGGTCCTGATCAACTAATTAGCTAGCTCTTTCTGATAGCTGGCAAGAGGTAAGTTCTTATAGTTGATGTTGATAACTGGGGTAGTAAGGTATGCAAGCCCACTTAACGTCTGGAGAGCGCTATTTTTGGTGTTTTTCCTATCACTTGGTGATGGCTAAGTCTTTCAAAAACACCTAAAAGGGTAACCTAACCATTTCAAATTTGTAGCTCTTGACTATTATATAAATTACCCCTCTTAAGGTTCTAGTCACTAGCTCAACACTTATGTTGATGATGAGGTGTAGTGTTAGTGAACTTCTATTCTACCCTACCAAGCCACTAAATTTTTATACCACATCAAATTTGAGGTTTCAGCTATTGTCAGAGCAGAACTTGAGGCACCTATGCCTTGTGATGACAGTTGTATATAAATTTTGATGTTGATCCTGAAATGTATGTCTCTGCTTACATAGCCTTGACCCATTTAGTAAAGTGGTATATATATCTACAATAACATAAGTATTCTAGCTTAAGGCCATAATTAGTGGTATAATACATCAATTAATATTTTGTATAAAGTTTACTGTAAGAGTTATTGGTTGGTTTTCAGATCTCTTCTTAGTGGCTAAAACTTGCATACAGTACACAGAGCTTTAGGATTGTTCTACTTCATATGACATTTACTCTCAATGAAACTCTCCTTGAGGTATACCATTGTAAAATATAGTCGTCCATGCCCAGTATGACTATGGGCTTCCAGTATTTATTTATGCGTCTAGTAGGTCAGATATATGTGTACCATATTTCTTTGACATCATATATAGAATTATTAGTACACTAATTACTCTAAAAACATCTTTTAAGAATTATTCATCACTTCAGTCTTGTCTTTCCTCTCTTCTTCAAATAATACTATCAGGTCATATAATTAATCGCTCTTGTGCCTGAAGATGAAACACAGTTTATATAGAAAATTTATCTGCGCTTAGGTTTGCTTCTCACTCTACATATAAATTTCAGTATCATACCTTGTAGCTGTACTGCCTATCTGACAAATTTTTATCAAAATTCTTCCTAGTGCATAGCCAGTGGTGTAATACATAATCTGTCACCACTTTAAAGTGACCCCTGTATGTTTAGAATTAGAAGTGTTTAAATTCTCTTATGACTACCAAACAATCTCTCTTTGTAGCTGTGTAGTTTCTTCTCATCCCACGTTAAGACCTTGGAGTAATATTCAATGTGGGTGATTGATCATATATTCATCTGACTAATATATTTCTCTGAGCCCAACTTTATTAGCTTCCAAATACAAGTAAATGCTTTGTTATAGTCTATATATGTTAGTATTGGTGTTTCTAAAAATCTTGATTTCAACTCATTATGACCTTATATTTCTCTAAGCTACACTCAAATCTTGATAACTTTTTCAGGAGGTAATTTAAAGTTGCATTCAAATCCGCGAAAATGAGATAATAGCTTCCTGTAATATCTCACAATCCCTGAACGCCTTAAGTATCATACATGCCACTTAATTGTTCCATTGCTACTATTGCACTGAACTTGTATTCTTTCTGCTTGATTTCTTAAGAGTTAAACTCATTCTCAAGGAACTCTAATTTCCTCTTCAGAAACATAGAATTTCTTTGTTTCAACTTCAAATTTGGCTCTTGTTAGCTAATGAACACTTTGTGTAGGTACTTGAGATAATTTAGAAAGCTGCGACTAAACATGGTAATGTCATCCAAGTATATTAAAACTCAATATAGTTTCATCTTTTGGGATCCACCACCGGATGCCACAAATAATTTACTAAAGTGAGAAATTTACTTTTTAATAAGAGTAATAGATAACGCTTTGTTAGAGTTTATTATGTTTTTTATTGTTAAGCAGGGCCAAAAACCAAAGAAGGTCATTTTCTGTATACTAGTTTTTCCTATTTAAACTAATTCGGATTTTGAGACCATGGGTATTTGAGGCAAAAGAATATAAAGCTGAGTCATCTAAATTAGAAAATATAGATTTTTGCCTATCAGATTGAAGATAAAATTTTTGAGGCAAAACTGACCCATGTGGTAATGATTTGATGAATTGTATCCAATCACCAGCGAGTAAAATCTTCTCACCTTGGTGGTGGTCAGACTCAGGTGGTGATGATTGGTTAATTCGCACCCTATCATCATCAAGTAAAATCTTTGCACCTTGGCAGTGGTCAGACTTGGGGGGTAATGATTGGTTAATTTTACCCTATCAGCGTCGAGTAAAATCTTCTCACCTCAGCAGTGGTTATACTCATATGGTAATGATTGGTTAATTCACACCCAATCATTGATGGGTAAAATCTTCTCACCTTGCGGAGGTTCAGATCCATGCAATACTATACTCCTTGAATTTGGCCGAGAAGTTGGAGCAATCCTATTATTAGTTATTACCTTATTATGCCAATTTTGGCTCTAATCCTTATTTTTCTGATAGTCAGAATTGCACCAAGAATCCACCAAGGTCTTTTAGCCATTGGTACTCATATCATTGATAACCACAATATTATTTGAAAATTGGACAGGAGATGGGCCAATCATGGTAGCAGATTTGGGAGCACTCATACCTCCAACATTCTTTCTCCTAAGTTGAGAAGGTGAATGTCTGACACATCTCACTAAATATATTTAATATAGTGAGTTAAAATTTATAGGGCGTTGCAAGGATGTTGTGGCAACAATGTAGGCTCAATCAAACCCTATCTAATGTTTAGGGCGCACTTCTCCTGATCATCAGTGACAGCTCTATCTGCCAGTATTCTTTGGCTAAGTCCAATGTATAGAAGTACTTATACCTTTACAATTGCTTTATAGTATCATTTTTCTGGGGGTCAGTTTATAAATCTTTTTTAATAACATTGTTCAACTAAAAGTAATTGATCCATACGTGGTGTGTTTCATCACCTATCTGGCTAGTAATAGTGGAGAATCCCTTGGGCTCTTGGAGGGTCACAGTAGATAGCTGGTAAGTTAATTAGATCTTAATTTATTATTTACTTTAATGCTATAAAATCAGAAGTTTGCTGTGGGTTTGAAGGGTACATCTGATCCAGTATCTATGCTATGTATTTCTAATCTACATAGCTCATAATCATTTTGCCCCTGTACTGAAGATGGCTTCAAAATCATCCAAGAGTTCGTCCATCTGCTTCTGCTCCTTTTATGTTACAACTCCTTAAAAGTTATCATAACCTCCAACGACATGCACTGATTCATGTCGTTGCAACTCAGCGGTCTTGCATGTGCAATAACTTCTTCCTTTTCTACTTGGATTAGTTTGTTTGTGATGTACCAAGAAATAGTAACTTTCTCGTCAAGCTTAGATTAAAGAACTCAGTTAAGTCCCTTAGAACTCTGTCTAATCCCATAAGAGCTAAAGACTTCAGGTAAAGTGTTTATGAATATTTCCCGCTAATTAGAAGTGGCATAAACTGATGTTTAACTGATTGTATCTCAACAGTCTCACTCATGCTCAATGGTGAAACTTCTTCCATGACTGTAGTTATTGCTGCTTAAAATTTTCTCCTTAGCAGTGTAATGTATGGGATAGATGATAGTTCTGTGTACCCAAATATGTTTGCCGTTTGTGAGGCTTAGCATGCTATATTTTTTAATAGGGCAACCAGTATTTTATTTAATTCTGTATTATACTTTAATACATTATTTGATCTAATGACTAATATTGATTATGTTTAAAATAGGAAGTCATAGTGATTATTGTTTATAACCACCGCTGAAGTTTTAGAACTTCTTAATGAGGCATAAAGGCAAATCAGAGTATGCTCCTAAAGCTCCCGTGATATCTGGCCCAATTTTAAGTACTATATATTGTAAATAATGTCTGTCACGAACTTCACCTTCTAAGAATCTGGAGGAAATGATGCTGGCTGATGCTCCAGTGTCATGAACGTCCATAATTTTAACTCTTAGGGTCACATCTTTAATCTGGTTAATCTCATTCCAAATAAGGTTACAGTTGCTAAAACATTGATAGCTGAGTTCTTAAACTCTGTGATGGGTACTGGATTATAATGGTTGCTGAGTGTTGTTTGCTAATAGGGCTATGGTCTGAGCCCCCAAAAAGGATAGAGCACAATAAATATAATTAAGATACTTTCAGCTACTTTGTACTCTTAGAGGGAGCTTCACTATCAATTATTATCTTAAATTGGATTAAAGTTGGGGTTTGTCTTAAGGAGTAGCAGCATTTAAGCAATGAGCATTCTGAGCTTGTGTTTATTCCTCTTTTTTAGCACTAGGTGTCCCAACCTAAAGGGGGGATACACTAATCTCTTGGGTTTATTCTTTATGATGTCCAGGCTTACTGATTTAAGGGTTCTAAAACTTGGAAAATATTTAGAAATTTGAAAATATTTTTTGACTTTATTGTATCCTATTGGGGATCTTTATTTATCTAAAAACGAATTAAAATTTATTAACTTATACTGGGGATATTTATAGAGATGGAGGTTTGGTTGCCACAATGAACTTTGCAGGGTTCTAGGGCTGTATGTCAGATTCTGAGGCTTCTTCTGGAATCTCTCCAACATCTTCCAGAGAATTTTTAAACAATGGGTGAATTTTTGAGCATTAGATGTGTTTTCTCTTATTCAAATTTATTGAATTTTTTTTCTAAATTTGCATTGATCCCAACCTACTTGATTAAACGATTTTAAGAGGTTTATGGACTTTTTTAACCTCTTCTGAAGACTTTGCCAAATGCGGAGTGAATTCTAAATTGGTTGGATGAGTTTTCTAATCTCAAATTTTCCTCTATTATGACCTGCTCAATTTTAATGATATCTTTGCTTTGAGTCCAGAAACTATTAAAACGTCCATTCAAATTCTTCAATACATCGTTTTTGATTTTCTTATGCCATTGAGATCTATAATTAAAGCCCTAATATCTCACTAAGGTGATATTGAGGCTATGTGGCGATCTTGAAAAGTCTTGATTGTCACATCATCACCTCCTAATATCCAATCCTTGGTAGTTGTGGTAGATATGATTTTCTGTTTGGGCTTTCTGACATGCAATATGATATGGGAACCTTTTGGGATGCACTAAACAGGTAAATTCTTTTTGGACTGCTGGCGGAGCTGAGAAATTTCCTAAAATAAGGTATTGATATTATAAGCATATAACCAGCTAGGAAAATGGGCTCCTGCCAAGTCTTCATTGTGAGATAGGCATACATTGTACATGGGCTTGAAGGATGGAAATGGTTTGAGGGACTGAAATTTTTCCTGGGGGTTGTTGTGTGAGTTATTCTATGAGAAGTAAAATCTGGGTATTTTTGAGGTGAACGGAAGAACAACGCTCACCATTCTGGGGAGAGTATGAAATGCATGAATATAACTGATGCAGAAGGATGGTTGTCAGGAGAAAGAAAAAGGCTCAAACGGCCTAATTTCCCTTGAAAAACTGGATTGTTGCTTAAGAGAAAGGAGGAATAGAGTATGACCTAAATATTATATGGTAAAACCAAATTCCAATGGTTGTAAATCGTTGTTTGCTGAAAGATATAGGTTTGGGACTCATACAAAATAGAGCAACTTAATTTCAATTATGTATCCGTTGGCTACTTTGGCGTTTTTAGAAGTAACAGCCTCTCAAAGGAATCCTAAATTAGATAAACATCTATGTTTTGTCCCTAAGGAGTGACATTATATAGACGATGGCATTTTGAGTAATTTTTTGTTCTTCACAGTGTCCAGGGTTTCTAAATCAAAGGTGTTTGTTATTTTCTCATCTTTCAGCTTACTAGGTTAAATCTGCTAGTTTGCTAGGGGATAATTCTCACTAGCAAATGAATCAGATATCAGTTGATTTATATTTTGGCTTAATAATGTCAGCAGATTTTTGAGTAATTCTCCAGATTTGGGTCCATAGGGACAATCTGTGTGTTTGCATAAGTTCTCGTTAGCAGAAGTGCCAATGAGATTAAGGCATCTGATAGGTGATCATTTATTAACAATTAGGTGTATCAATTGGGATTGGTCAGGTTACATCACTGACTGATTGGGAATTTAATCAGGAGTTGTGAGGTGAGTTATGCCGCCTGTGACTAGCAAATTGATAAGTTGTTTTGCGGCCTGCTAAAATAATATAGGGTTTTATTGCCTAAGCAGGTCACCATCTAAATGTGGTCAGTTTGCTGTAATTGAGTGGAAACGTTATGGACACGTTTTCTGGCTCTTTCCGTTTTTAGGTCACTGGGATGCCCAACGGAGGAATCCATAGCCTAATGGAGAAGACCATTGCCAGAAGAGACTTCAAAGGGAAATTTTACAGCAACGGCTGCCACTTCATGGCTGAAGCGCCAACTGAAAGTTGGGCGCAGAATTCCCCTATAAATTCCCTAGTATTTTTAATAAAGCAGATAAGAAAAGATCAGATCAGATTATACATATCAAAATTTAATAAGATAGGCTCAAGTGTAGTAAAATCTTTATCTGGTCTCAACCTTTCTGGGGCTTATACAGGTGTTAATGAATAAAATTGGCAAGGTTGACCAAGACCTTGTATGGCAGGCAGCCATGACAGACACTAGCTTAAGTCTCCAGTACCTTGAAGTGAGGGTGTAATTACTAGGATTTAAGGGGTTACCTAATTGATTTTGATATACAATTTAAAGAAGATTGGAGGCTAACTTTTGTTCAACATTAACACTTCATCTCTTGCAGCAGACCATCCTAAAAGTGTAATAATGTACCCAATTAAGGGAATCAACTACATAGAGGATGACTGGCTAACTGTTGCCACACATTATCACTTCTCTATTTTCTACAATAAGTGATTTTAGATTGCATCACTAATATTTATATTCCTTCATATTATATAATAGATCAGAATATCAGTAATAATTTCTATTCGTTTTCAATTTATTATTGTTGTAGTACAATAATTGTTGCCTCTTTTGTGTGATAAAGAGTAAGGATCAAATTATAATATAGAAGCAGACCTTTGAAGTAGATCTCCACTGACTCAGCGTGATGTATATAAGGCCAGGAACCTCTGAATCTGAGAGTGGATTAAGTTCAGCCAGAACAGAAAAGAAGTCCCTTATTGTCAACATAATCAGTATTTCGTGGATCATTCCAAATTTTAGATTTGGATCACCAATAAACTGGGTTTCTATTCAACTATGGATAATAGCCTTCATACTATTATTAACCAGTATATATTTTTCAAGAAACATGAATTGTGCACATAACTGAACCTGTTCAGTTAAATTGTGGAAACGACCAGCAACAAAACCAGTTTTAAACATAAGGGTTTCCAAAATTTAAGATTTTTTAATAGAGGAGATATTTTGTAATTTTAGGTATAGTATTGGGGATATACAAAGATCTAAAATATGAGGTTAAAACTAATTTTTCTCAACTTGGAATAAACATAGAGATTTCAGATTAATTGCCTCATGAACTTTATGGAGTTCTGGGGGCTGACGGCATATTCTAAGGCTTCCTCTGGAATTACTCCAACCTCTTCTGGAGACTCTTTTAGATGCTGAAAAATTCTTGAGGCGTTAGATGAGTTTTCTCACATTCAAATTCTTTGAATTTTTCTAAATTTCTTCATAACCAAACTTCTTAGTATCTGATGATTTTCTGAGATTTCTGGAATTAATCCAACCTCTTATGAAATCTCTTCTGATTGCAAAATTAATTCTTTGGGTGGTTGACGAGTTTTCCCACTCTCAATTTACTAAATTTTACCTTGATTCTGACCTGCTCAATTGTTGAGTATTTTGCCATTTGAAGTTTTAGAAACTTTTGGCGCAGTTTTAAAAAATTCTGTTTGCCAGCTTTTAATTTATTACGGCACTGGGATCTACAATTAAGGCTCAATACCTCTATAGGGGGATATTGAGGCTATTTGGCGAATTGGAACATCCTTGATTATCACAAACTCCATTAGCGCTTCTGGCTTATGTACAACCAGATGGCGGTGTCATCATCTAATGTCTTGATGCTCTTAAGGTATTCAAAACAAGATGTTCTACTTCAGTCTTGTCACTAATTTCTAATTGGTTGGGTGGCCTATGCCAACTAGTAAGTACCTAATTTATTTATATCAATTTCATGTATCTATACCCATACAGGTACAGCCACACTTCTAAGTGCCTCAAGTACATGTTATCTACACTATATACTTACTCAGCCTCAATATCATCTTCTCCTCCTTATGCAGTTTTGAGAGTGTTATTGTATTGTTAGTTACATCCTTACATGGGGGTATCCTTATTCTCAGAAGCATTCAGTGGACAAAAGTGCAAAAAGTATCCTCGTTTATAATACTTGTTACAACTAAGTCTTTTTCAAGGTAAACTTAAATTGGTCTTTAGATTCCTCAACCTTAACTTCTAACTCTTGTCCTGAGTGGTTTTATTAATTCAAGCCTTTATAATGGGTGAACGGCATACTTAAATTTCATTTTTTATGTTCCTTGAACAACAGGGAGTGCTTCCTTAGTCGCCATCAATGACAGCAGTTTTAGATGCCAAGGACAAGTGCATCTTAAGAGCTGAATGCATGCTTAGCTACCATAGTTGTAATTCCTTGCTTTAGTAAATCCATCTATCTATTTGTCAACAACTGTTGCATTTAAAATAGTAGCAATCCGCATAGTTGTAACTAATTCATTTTTTCTATCTTGATTAGCTAGAAGTAATGTTTCATAATCTGGACACATTAATTACTGATGAAATCAGACAAGAGTATTTTTTGGCTTTAATACTTGTTAGTCCTGGTTGTAAACTTTTGCTGAGAATTTCCTGGGCCTCACAACTTATACAACTTTAGGTGTGGTGAGCATCAGGAGATCACTTGCACCATCCATATTGTTCTTATACATCCTCAAGATCCTGAGATCATTCCCGCACCAAGAGTGAATATTGTCTTAAAATAGACTTAAAGTTTGAACCCTCTTCAACTTTTTCAGAATGCACAAAAACGTGAAGGCGCTGCCATCAGTTAATTAGACAAGATTGGTGTCTCAAACTTGTTCCATCTCTTGTTAGCTTATTTATAAGTACCTGCCAAGCTTTTAGTTTAATACCAGGTTTTTAAGTTCTTATAAAAAGAATATATGATAGAGTTAATTTGGTTCAAATGCTATTTATATTTATTCAGGGCATATATGCTCAACATTAATTTAATTATAAAAACTATAATTTGTTTATCAATTTCTTTCAAAGTGAATGATTCTTCTTCAATTTTGAGGTTCTCCAACTATTGGTTTAGCAACGACGTGAGCCCTTCTGGATGTCTCCTTGACTTGTTCAAAATTTATTTGAACATTCATCATTTCTCTTTCCAGAGCTCTAAGTTATGCCTTTATGACATCATCTTCCATCACCAGGATATCTAAGTAACCTTCACCATGGTAAGCTTCCAAATTCACAGCATCACTTATGTTATGATTCACACTTTCTTCTTTCATTTTGTCTTATTGGTATCCCCCTGTAGTGAGCACCAAAGTCAAAACTTCAGCCTTCACTCGCATAGTTTAAATAAAATGAAGTAGCCATGTTGCTAATTGTGTTGGGGTGAACTTCACAGATTATGCACCAAAACTTGGTTTGGTGTTTTAAAGAGATTGAAAAAATCCTTCATAGAGTATATTTCTACTAGCTCCACGTTGCAAAGTAACTTTATATACTGTTTGCTCCTCTGGAGATATGTTAACACTCAGTTTCCACTTTAACGATATCACTATAAGTTGCCTCCCTGACAAGACAAAATGAAATTTGACTAACCTCTTCCTTGCAAAAAACAATTTTCATAGGGTTTTCTAGCACTAGTGGTGCCCAACCCAAATGGTGGAGCCGCCATGCATCTTTATTTGAAAATGAGCCAAACAAAGGGATTATTGTAAATAAAACCATTCCTAACATAGCCCTAAGTTATCGCTTAGGAAGCCATATCAAAAGGAAGGAAGTTTTGGGGAAACTTTTATCTGGTGCCTGCTTTAGCTGGAGGACCATGGTGGACAACATAGGGGTTAAGGCATCAGCAACATGTGGCATAAGGAGGTATAATTGTGGGTATAAGGTTTTTTCTTGTAAGTTTATATTTCAAGCAGGTCCCAAAACTGGATACTGCATATGCTTTTTTTCAACTAAATCTCTAACTGTTCCTGGAGCTTCATCTTCTTATAAAATAAAACAAGCCAAGTAAAAACTTAATTCTATGGTAAAGAGCAATATACTAAAGTAAAGGAAAAATATTTTTATGCTTCTTGCATAATTTTATTATATATGGTTGAAAAAAGAGATTTAGGCAAAAGCAATATTGTAATTCATCTGTAAATTATAATTGAATGCTTCCTATTTTATGCTTAAGCCACAGAGTCCATTTGCAAGCTCCTTGATGGGAAAGCTTCTTCTCACAATCTGTTTAAATTGACCTGGTTGTTAATTTTTTGTACGTTCCGCAAATAATGGTCAGGTGTGGATAGTTTATTTTTTAATTAATTATTAACCTTTTATAAATCCAAAATTGGATTTAAATTAGTGGCAATATCTTGAGGTTTTAAAATCTAGATATCATTAGTTAGCAGATTAATTATACACCAAAAATTGGTTATGTCTAATGTTAGTTGCTGTGGTTTGAATGATGGATTTTCCTTTGACAAAATATCATTCATTTAGTCAACATAAGAAACTTTGGTTTAAGTTTATTTTGTCAGTGGAAGGTATCAATATTCTTCACTCCCTTGTGTGAAAAGGCGTGATAGTCGCCATCACCAACTACAAATTATTGTAGTTGAGGGGTAAAAAGAACCTTGGCCATTCTGAACATTATTTTTGCCTTTGCAGACTATAGAAAGGTTGGATTGCTTCCATCTGCGACTTCTAAATCCTTGCTAAACTTAGTTGTGATGTTTGCTTATTACTAGAGATATTTCTTCCTAAAATCGATTTAATATTATAAGATGTATCTGTGGCTTAATCCATGATAATTATGTATCAAGAAACCCACTTATCTTGTTAATACTAATTTACACATACCTTTTCAGTTATGCTTCTACAAACAAGTAATGCTAACAATGTTACTTTATTTTACCTTATCTTTTTTCTGCTTCTTCATAGCTGAATAGCTTACTTTACTTCTGATTTTTGTTTCCCTGAATTTGCTATTCAGGCTACCCTTAGTATAAATATTTTATAAAATTATGCGCTAGTGCTCCATTTGAACCAGCCTTGAAGCTGCCTTACTCCATACATATATCCTCAACTACAATATGTAGTCAAGCTTTTACTTAACAATTAGCTCCTTAATATAGATAGTTCAGATAGGGCTAGCAAATCGTACACCCAATATAACCATTATTAAACAAAAAAGGTTTTTAAATTATTAATAAAGATGTTACATTCTTGCACAATATAAAAATTGTGGCTCATGGCCCCATAAAAGTAGCAACAATTATCTAGGCCAGATAAACACACTAGTCTGTGGAAAACGCGGTTTCAAACATATTCATATGGTAAAAATAACATAAACAAAAAATTTATGCAATAAGATTTGCAAGGGAAATTGACAGGAATAACAAAAATATTGTTTAAAAGAGCTACTGCCTATCAAGGGTCTTTATACATATGGTTTAGGAAAAAAGTATTGAAATATGCTAGGCTTTAGCCATAAGTTATGGAAATTGCCAGAACATTGCAATTAATGCGTTATTAATCAGGGAACTCTTATTAGAGAAACATAAATAAGTGGGGAAATTGATGCAGATAATTTTAGAAGCTTGTAACTCACATTATAGAAAGCAACTGCTGAGATTTTGTCTTTTATAACTAAATTTGATTCTATTTAGTTTGATATAATCTCATGTGATAAACATCATTTTAGAAGAAGCGCCTGCAAAAATTACTACTATCTGTGAACTTTAATAGAGTCCAATGCAAATGATATCAAATTGTCAAATTAAGCCTATATTTAACTATAGCAAAAAAATTTCTTATATAATATTAGAAAATTTAGGTCATAACCTAGATGAAAGTTGATTGCAGAATTTCCTCTCACTACCTTTAAATTCTTTTTAAATCAGATGCTAACCTTGATGTTAATTTTTTGTTATTTTTTGTTGATAAGTACAGCAATTTTTGTAGATATGCCATTTTAGTTACAACAATTTGGTCAATAGGAAATGATAAAGGTTTATAACTGGTAGCTTCTGCAATAAACAGGTACACAATACCAAATTGGTTAAAAATAAGGTCAGAAACTGTTTGAAAGAAACAAAAAGTTATAAAACTCAGATTATGATGATGAAAATTTAAATGGGTACAATAGTCCAGTTGCTAAAATCTATAAATGAAAAGTCTGGTTAAAAAAATTTGTGGGAAATATAAGAAAAAATTGTCATGGAGAAAATTTATTGTGAGACTTATGAATTTAAATCAACCTCTTTACCCTTTCCAAATGATTTTATATATGAAACTATCTGCTAATGGTAGATAAATGGTTAAATTTTGCAACTTCTTTTAAAAGTGAACTTTATAACCAACTTACTTTTCTTTTAATTATGTTTTTAGATTATTAACTTATTTTCTGCTCTTTCCACTTGGCGTAACTTTCTGAGCAAAATTACATGAACTAATAAAAACAAATCCTAATTGCCCATTGTAGTTTTGCTCTGATGTCCTCGGATTCTCTGCCAGCTGCTCCAGTGTGGGGCAGCAGCGAAACTCCCCCTGCCATTTCATCTGGCAGAAAAAGCGCTTGGACTGGTTCATTCAATCATTCTAAACCCATGAGACGATTTGTTCCTCCCAAGGATCTTGACATCCACCTTGCTTGTACCCAAGCGGTACCTCACTGCCCCCAGGTGCTCCCCCAGAGCAACATGCGCTACAGCCTAAGGGTCAAATATGGGAAACTATTCCCATACCATGACCAATCCATTATCAAAATGGTACAGGCGGTGATGACACCTGCCAGATTCATAGATTTCCGCCTCTATAAGGGGTATTTCAACCTCAGCTTCACCAGTGAAGCTGACGCTGCCACTGCACCAACTGTGCCCCTGGTATTCCAGGGCACCCCTCTCCCCCACAACTCAGACTCAGCTCCCAGCAGACACCACTTTGTTGGTCCAGTTTGCTGGCTTGCCCACCCACCTCCCCCTGAAGTGCTCCACCAGGAGCTGATGGACGGTTTGGCAGCCTATGGCTCCAATCCCATCTTATGATTTGTGTTCCCAAATGGGGCCACACGACTCACTGAGCCTCGGGCATATGCCATGATCAGCCCTGAATTTAGTAAAATTGCCATGTCAATGCCACCTCGCACTGTAATCTTTCAGCGCCTGATAATCTGTTTTGGGCCCCCGTTGGGGCAGGTGGACGATATGCCCATCATGTTTTGAGTTGGACCACTCAAAACGCAAGTGCCCCTCCTTAGCCACTTCTGATGGATCAGATGACTCATCTGCCAACCTCCAAATCACCGCCCACCCCATACAAGTTCCAGTATGGGGCACAATCCTACCTCCCCCTCCCCCAAAACTGGAAACTGCAGCTGCACCTGCAGCCACCAATCAGCCTCCTCCTCGCCCCAATTCCACAAATGATTCCTCCCACCAAGCATTGGATTGGATCCCTGTTTGATCCCATGCTTCCTCAAATGAATCAACCAAACCTCAACCTTGCGCCGATTCCCCAATTCAATTCAACCAAAACCCATGGGAGTTATTGGCTGAAATTTATGAATCAGGTAAGCTCATTGAAGGACCATCTCTGCAAATTGAGCAGTTCATTAATGCAGAATGGGATGCCAAATACCCCCCTCTACTATATACCCCACAGCCAAATGCCAAATCATTTTGCAGTGATCACCAGCTTGCAGCTGAAGCAGCTGCAACACCAGATTGTTGCCCCCTTCGTAAATCTGTCACCAAATCAGTGGTGATGCTCACAGGAGGAAGTCCACCTCCTGTTATCCCTAAAACTCTTACTCAAAAGAGTAAAATCACAGTAAAACAGCAATACAAAAATGCTAGCAATGCTATCCAGAACGTGGCAACTATAGCATGGAACCCAAAAAGCTAAAATTACCTGAACCAACATTGCCACGTTTGTTTAACTCCCAGATGCCCACATTATATCTGAAAAAGCTTTAACCAAATATATCAGTGCCATTCACCTAGCTGGCAATTTCCATGGAATTTCAATCATTAGAGATATTGAACCACATGCCGCAGATTCCCAACGCCCTTACTGTCTGCCATGACATGCACTCTACTATGGGAGGAAGAAGTTGCTGCCAAAGATGAGCCCTCGACCCCCCCTCCACTTCCACCATGGAGGGATAAGCGGTTTCCACTACCCACCTGGTTGGTTTTTTTCTAAAGGTTCACTCAATCCGCTCATTTGAGCATTTTGTTTCAACCAATTAGCTATGTTAGTTTTTAGTTTAGTTTTAGTTTCAGTAATGTCCATCCCCTGGTTGGCTTACCTCAAATAAATTAATTAAATTATTGACTTAGTTGACTAACATATAGCTTATAAATGGTCATTGACCACTTTTACATGGTAGGTAACTTCATAACTTTTAGTAGAAAAAATAAGAGTAACTGGACAATGATCTAGCGATTTCAATAGTATCCAGATTATGCATTCTTTAGATAATTTAAAAAAGTTATATATTCAGCTGGGCAACAAATCCTAATCGCTCAATAGCTATTTTATTTGTTTAGACTTCCAAAAGTATTGGGCATAATTGCCAATAATTCTTAGATGGAAAACTTTCAGGCATGTTTGACATGCCTTTTGGGCATCTTTAATTGAATTGCATATTTATTATTAATTTCTATAAGCAGATGATCAAAGTTAATTAGTGATTCTCATACAACCATTATAAATGATTTTAGTAACTTCAAAAGTTAGGGCAATATTGCCTCACAACTAAAATACGTCTTTTATGATTAAGTACTTGATCTATCCTTGAGTAGACTGAGAAGCAAGATAACTTCTTTCAAGAAGGAGACCAATGTGAAGGAGATTTTAAATCTGTGTGAAGGAAGTGTAGGCATTATATTACCATTTGTCACATATGAAGGTGGGCATTAAGTTGTTATTTAACTTCTATATAGACTTCTTTTTTACATCCAAAATAAAGTAAATTAGTTTAGATAATTTACCTGATAAATTCTATACCTTTATTATATATGTTTTTCTAGCCCATTCAGATTGTTAGGTATATATTACTAAGTTTATACCATCTGTCAATTATTACCAACCACTCTTGTTGGATCATATTAGCTTCCTGTCATATACAAAGAAGCAATTAATAATTTACCCCTCAACAAACCTGTGTAGCATCCCCTTTTCCTAAGATGGTTCACTACATATTGGCAATTAATTCATGTATATTTTCAAACAACTTTTTATAAAAATGAGTGGAGAGTCATCTATAACGGGGAGTGATTCCCAATTTGAGGCAGGGAGCCTAAGTATCTATATAAGGTGCGCCAGGAAAATCTTCTCTAAGAAAACTTTTATTACAATTTACAGAAAGCCATTGGAGAGAATTAAAGAGTGAATTGAGGATGTTAGCGTACAACTAAAAAAATTTAGTTGATGTTCACTGAAACTATTGTCATGGCTGCTGTCTTTTTTCTCACTTAAAAATCAAGAGAAAAGAAGATTAAAGCTCAAGCACTATCAAGAACTATAATCTCATGCGTTTTGAAATTTTTTTCAATGCAGGATAACTCATAGGCTATTTGCCAATCACTAAGAGCCAACATCTTCAGATATGCAACTAAAACAAGACAGACAGCAGAAACAATCGCCTTCTGGTTTTAAATAATCACAAGATAGTATAAACTTTTACAATTTGCTTGCTCAGCTTGATGACAGAACTTATCAACTATGATGTGTTCTAAAAACCATTACAAAATGCTCTTCAGGCCAACAGCCAAATTTATGGACTGATCGCTGAACTAAACACCAATTAGCGAAATTATAATGTACTTATTAGAACAAATTGACTACACATTAAAATGGAGACATTAAATAAGCATTCATTGTAAATAGATGGGGATTATTGATAATTTTATTCAATATGAAAGTGACTGCTGCCCACTAACTTCTGGACAAAACAACAAGAATAAGATCACACTATTTTAAGCAGCACAGTGAGGTGAAAGATAATAATGAGAAGCTTCAATTTAGTATCAAATACCTGAAATCACATAGGCATTTAGAAAATCAAGGTAGTACGGGATAAACTAAAAGAACTTGAAAACCAAATGAGTATCATTTCAACTAAACAGGCGGAATTATTGTCAGAAAGAAATGATTTGTAAGAAGCCACTACAAAAAAACATGGTTTATAATTTCAAAATTCCATACTAAGCTAGGTCAGTGATTGATATCTTAGAAAAATGAATTTTCTAACTGGATAAAGAATTGTTGGAAATGCACTAAAAATTAGAAATTGGAGGCATGGAATCTGGGTCATAAGAAATGGGAGAATGAAATTACATTTTACTAATACAAGTTGGAAAAATGAATGCCACTGATAAGAAAAGATAAAAAAATGTCTGATAGTTTCCAAAAAATTATCTAATAAAAATAGTGATATTAATATCTAATTAAGCATGCATAAAAGAGTTACATGTATTGGCCGTCCTTCCAGAATGGAATCGTCTATACTTAATACCACCCAATTTTTTAATCAGATAGAAAATAGCAATAACATCCCTCAAAACTTTAAAATTCTACCAACTCCAAAATTGCCTATACTTCAAAAAATACTGATCCAGAATTTTTCAAAATGTTTAAAATGACCATGTTGGGACGAGGCAATTGTCAAAAGGCTTTATTATAGTTTAATTGTTTAGATACAGAGCTCTAAAATTTCCTCCTAACCAACAAGCAACAAATGAGTTGATCTATAGTGTTGCAAAGGATGCCACTATAAATGAATTTGGTAGCCAAGAGTGTAATTAAAAGTGAAAGAAAACTTTACTGTTATTTATATATTTGGAGTAAGCCAACTAATAGACTTAGCTTAATAAAGCTCAGAAGAGCTAACTAAAAGAAAAATAAGATGGTTAAAATGAGAAAAACGGGCCACACAAGCCTAAAAACTAGAATAATCAAACCAATTCAGGAATGGCAAACCATAAGATGTCCTTTGCATAGGATGAAGGGGATCAGGAGGCTCATTGTATTCTTCTTGGGTGATAGAGTTCAGCATAAAGATGAGAGCTTTGGAATGGGCGCATAATTTAATAGGGTGCAAAGGTTACAAAGTGGGGCTTGTAACTTAATTGTTTACTATAAAGAGGGTGGTTATGTATTCAAAAAAAATTTCTTAGCTTCAAGGCGGACTTTGAAGAGGGTGTCAAAGGTAGTAATATTGTTTTTGGTGATGCGGGGTTTTAATAAAACTATATAACTGCCACAACTTGTTTTATCACTTTTCTAGTAACTTTCTGAAAACAGAGATGTTCATTTTTGTGCGTAGGGTGCATGATTGGGAGGACAGGATGGGAAGGTTCTTGGCTAAGGTTGCAACTGATTTTGCAACAGCTTTCTAGAGGGGGCAACACTCAGGAGATGCAACAATCTTCTTGGTGGGTTGGTGATCATTTCAGAATGTGCTGGCGTCATGGTGAGCACATAATGACGAGATGGGAACAGAGCCAAATAATCTATATTATGATACATCAAAAAGCTAAGTCCTTGGTCAAATTGGGGACAGGATTACCCAATTTAAAAACTTCCCTCAATGAATCCCAGAGATTTTGTTTGAAGGTTATTGGACTGTTTGTAAATGGTCTGGCTAGGGTGGGTAGATAGGTGGGTTTATTAAAACTAAATGGTGTTCATGCAGGTCCATGATAGGTTGGAGAAGGAGTGAGAAATTGTCTGGAAGGTTCCCTATTGTATGAAACAGTGGAAGCTGCAGCTACCACCCTGAGGAGGGAAGCTATTGTGCATATTCAAAGAAATTAGTAGGTTCAGCAATGGAATTGTCATAAAAGGACTTGGGTGTGTGGCCTGCGGAACTGGAAATGGATGGGCAGTAGTGTCTTGAATGGACCAATTCAAAACAGGCGGGCAGATAGTAGCCATCCCTCCACTTGATACTAGTAAAGATTGTAAGGGGCAGAAATTATAATGGTGCTTGAGAATTTGAGCGGGCATATTTAGTTGAAGCTGGGCAAATGATTGCAAAGTCGTGAGGACATATGAGTTGGGTGGCTCCGTTTAAAACCACAAATTATAAGTATATGGGTATAAACTATATACTGATAAGTTGTAATTAACTCTTTATATAAAATTTTGGGAGGGTGGTGGGTGGGGAGACCCAAAAATTGAACCACAATAGTGGTATCAGTGGGCAACTGGGTACAAGTGATGGGGAGTGTGGCCCTAGAATAACAGGGAAATGGTGGCTGCAATTGCAGCGTTGCCTTCACTTGTGAAGCCTAGGTCATAATACCCTTTATAGGGACAAAATTCAATAATGCTGTCTGACTGCATATGTTCTTGTGTTATTTTGATGTTTTTATCTGTAAAATTTAATATTATTAAATCTATAAAAATGAATACATATTTTTTCAATGGGCTCTATCTTGATGCTAAATTATTCACAGGAGCAGGTGTGCTATATTTTTTGATGCAATGATTTCACTGAAATTGCATTTTTTTCCTTTAGAGTTTTAGATTGGGCGATGGTATCAGCTTTCAAATCTATTATGAAGCACTTGAAAGTGTCCAAATTATTACATGTTTGTGGAGTGGCTTTTGGCACGCTTAATACGAGCTAAAAAAGTGAACATTAAAAACTATGTGGAGCGATTACTAAACAAAATAAAGCTGTAGTCAACACAAGACCAATTAATATACCGTTTGAAAACCCTAAGAATACTGATAATAGTTTTGACTCACCTGTTATAAGTTGGGCAAGGAAGGCCACATTATAAAGTCCTGCAGACAAAAGGACCAAAGGACAATGTCAAAATGGTTGTTCCTGATGACAAGGCGAACCAGATTACTGATGGTGAAAAAGTTAAGGAGGAATAGACTAGGAATAATCAATCTCCACAAGTGCTTGATTTCTACCTGGCAAATAAAAGAAAACAAAAATGCAATAGTAGCATGTTTTAATGAAAAATGATCCCAAAATCTCTATATCAAATGTCAATTTATGAAGCGCGTGTAGTTACCCATTCAAAAACACAGGTAAAAAGCCCAAATTAACAAAGTAATACACCAAAATGTGAAACATCTCCAAGACATGCAATGTGTATGTATCAGGACAGATACTTTACTAATTACGTTAACAAAAAAGACTTGTCAAAATCTACCCTAGTAGGTCTGAAAACTTGACCTTAGGCTTTTGATACATTTATTTATTTAGAAGAAATTTGGTCTATACTTATTAATGATTTATCAATTTTTACTTTATTTGGCTTAAGACCTGGTATTATTATTAATCTTAAATACAAATTATCAAACAATTAATGACGCCAAATCCACAATCAAATAAATTAGGGATGAATCTACTGATCAGCGCTCCACTAACCAATAAAATAGGGAGATTTTCCCTATCTAGATTATCATTCTTTCTATGTAGGAACTGAGGATTTATTTTGGCCTTGTCTCACCTTAAACCTAACTTTATCTCACCTTATGAACAACTTTATCTGTTCATTGTTTCCCTTTATTATGTAAAAGGTCTATGGTAGTAGAGCCTTGACCCTTTCAACTAATTCTTCCTTAAATTCCTGAATTTATATCCTATACCATTGGAACTATATGTAGTGCTGATTATTATCTATTTTAATTCCTCTATTTTCTAATAAGTAAAATTTATATCTAGTAAAACGTTCAATGGGAACCTCTGAACTAATGATAATAGGTAAAGTTTTAATCATTTTGTTAAACTTTGATTGCCTTAACAACAGAAGCAATCTTCTAAGAAAAGCCAAATAACTATATATTCACCTTAGTGACGAATTATTCAACTAATAAGATCTCTGACTCTACTAAGATTAATCTTCTTAAAGTTTTAATAGTACTGACCAACTATCCAATTAACTGTAAAAACTATACTGGAAGTTTATTCCAGGTGCTTCTTAAGCTAACTGGTGAAGACATACCTTTGCAAAGTTATATTATTCCTGAAGTAAGTTAGAGATATAATTGTACAACAAAGGTTCTAAATAAAAAAGATGAAGAAGAATAAAATATTCCCTCTACCTTACAGATTTGAGATATTTATCACTGGCAGTTTGACCAAACTCAAACCTACCTGGATACTGAGGACACCACTGACTGTCTGAGCTCTAGACTGATTGCAATGATAAATATGGAAATGGAGAAATTGAACTGTGAGATAAAATAGATGCATAACGTACAATATAGTGAAGCGCAGATTTTATTTCTAAAAAATATTCTGAAAGATGCCTCTGAAAGAATTACAAAAGTCTACTTTATACCTGAAAATAGATGAAGCAGTAAAGGAAGGATTGGATATGATATACAAAGATATGGATAGAATAGTAATAAGCTTATTTAAAGATTGTAGCAACTCCAGAGGAAGTTCTGGCAAAATTATTTTATGACAAAGAAAACCTGAGACAAGTTGATCAGACTTGGGCTTATTTTTGATGAAGAGTTGGTGGCTCACAATATTCAGCAGACTAAAGATATTGAGAAGGAAGGAAACTGACTCTACTTTCATGTCCCAACTGAGCTCTTGAAGTTGGTTAAATTCAAGTGTTATGTCACTAAGAGCCTTCCCTATGAAACCTCAAGTGATTATTACTGATTAGATTGAAGTCAATTCACTTACTTAATTAAGGCCCATTAAAAAAGCGATGGAATGCTCAGACCAGATGATTTTAAAGTTACTGTGACCAAAGTGCTTACCTCTTGTGCATCCCAACAAAATTGCAACAAAGAAACTAAGCTCTCAAAACATAGTCCTTTACGCCCCTCTTGCTTCAGTGCGCAGGCATTCCTAGCTGTTCCAATGACATAAATAGAACAGCCAATCATAATGCCATGGGGCCTTCTCCATTTACTTGCACTGAGGCTCCTTACTGTTTCAGCAATGAAGCATCCAACTCTAATGCCTCAACGCCCTCTCTGTTCCCCTATACTGATGCTCCTCATTGTTCTAATAATAAAATTGGAATATCCAACCCAAATGCCTCTGTGCCCTTTTCATTTTCCCTGAGATGACACTCCTCGCTTCTCTAACAATGAAATTGGAAGCAAACCTAAATTACTTGCACCCTCTTTGTCTCCCTGCGACAATGCTACTCACTGAAGTGATGATGAGATTGTAACAGCCACTTGAATGACTCAGCGCGCTCTCCAATTCCATACACCTACTCTCCTCACTGTTCTAATGATGACATTGGAACAACCAACCCAGATGCCTCAGCGGCCCTCTACAACTCCCTTCACTGCTGCTCCTTGCTGTTATAACAATTGCATCCGATCAGCTAAGAAGAATGCATTACCATTCTCTCCATTTCTCTATGCTGACACTCTTCACTGCTCTGAAAATTAAATTGAATCCACTAAAACAAGATTCCCTCATATACAACTAAATTATTATCAAAAAAATTATATACAGTTTCATACTATATACTACTTTAAGTTTTTTTTGTTGGCACCAAACAATTAAGATTCTTTAACCTGTTTCTACTAAATCAGAAAGAATTAAAAAAATTGTCACCCAATTTTTTGAATTTAAGCTATGCTGTGATCCATATCTTTTACCCTTGATGCGTTAGTCAACCCAGGAAACTAAAAACCATTCCCATTACTACAAAAATATTTATCTTCTGACTCTGCGTTTTTTATATAATGAGATCCTGGCGTCAGAATTATCTTCAATTACTCAGTCACTATCTTGAATTATTACAAGGCTTAATTAAAATCCCCACTTTTACAAACATGTCAACCGGGGCAAAGAGCCAAATATTTTCCTTTCAATAGTTGACTCTTACCTTGTATCTGGCAACATGCCGCCTCCCAATCAAAACATTATATTTGCCATTCAAAGCAGTAAACTTCCATCCAACAAAGATTTTTAGAGAAAACAAATTTGAACTTCTTGATTGTCATTATAAAATAAAGTGAGGCTAAAAAAGATATCTTGCCTTTAGATGTTACGTCAACCAGGCAAAGAAACCCAAAAACTTTCTTTTTCTATTTTGTTAATTATATCTAATCTGCTGAACTAATTCCTCTTGACCAAAGTTTACCTTTATTTGTCACCATGGTGAACTTGAATCTAACCAACAATCTCGTCAGATGGCTGTATAAACCCTATCCAAAATCCCACAATAAACTTGTTTTGCATATTGTAGTTCCAGATGCCACACCACCCTGCAAACCCAAGGTTAAGCCTAACCTAAGCAAGCCTTCAGGAAGGCCTCCTACTTTTATGCACTACCCTCAGCCTTAATGCGAGATGAAGCTTGCCAATCCTAAGAGGAATGAGATGTTGAAACCTTTTGATCCACGCCTTTTCAAAATTTAAGCTAGTCAAAGTGAATAAAGTAATGAAAAATGGAATGAATGGATTTCCATACTACCAACTGCTTGAAGGTTATGAGACAAAGATTAAACCCTTGCTCTCCAGACCTACATATAACTCAACTGCCTTTGTTTATTTTATCCAACTAACTCTATTAGTTTGGGACCTTAAAGAGGCTAGCTAATCAGGAGAAATCATTGTCACCTCTGGTTGAGACTTGGAGGGGTGCATTTTTAAAATCACTCTAGTAGGTGTAAAGCCTCGATCTTAGCTTTTTATGCATCTATTTATAAGCAATCCTGGCCTATTTTTATTGATTTTCAGTAGATATTCTATTGTCTTAATTATACAAAATTAGTAATCTCAAATTACATAGCATTAAATGTTAATGCTGCTGAATTACAGCTAAACAAATTCATGATTAATTGCCTGATCAGCGCTCCACTAATAGATAAGATAGGATGATTTTCCCTATATAAATTATGAACCTTTCTAAGTATTAACTGAGTCTTTATATAATCTTTGTCTCACATTATCCCTGACTATCCTACTTATAAACATCTTAATCTGTCTATTGTTTCCATTTATTGTGTAATTTGGCTAAGTTAGTAAATGATTGATCTTTTACAGTGATCACTCCTTAAATTCCTGATATATTATTCTCATAACATTATATATAGAGATAATTTTATCAATTAATTTGACTTTTACTTTCTAATAATCATATCTATATGGGACCATCTAGTACTAAAAAAAATAATCATATCTATATTAAGTTAAACGTCAACTGGAAACCTCTTACCTACTGATACTAGATTAAGCTATATTTTTTGCCAAAATTCAATTGACTTAGCAATGGAAGCATTTCACTAAGAGCAAAAGAGCTATATTTACCTTAGTAACGAATCATTACATCAAGAAGCTTTCCAAAGATACTAAGACTGATAATATTATAACCTTTTAAGGACTGGCAACTATCTTTTTAACTGGAAAAATCCAACAGATTATATGGCAATCATAAAGGAAAATTAATCAATATAACTAAAAACATATGCAATCACTTAAGTTGGCAAACAATGCCGCTATTTTACAAGTAAACAGCATTTCAAAGTACTCAGAATGTACATATGCATATCTTCTGGTTATCCAAGTGAAGAAACAAGTATCAATGACATTGGTGCCACAATTCCTTTGTCTCTTTAGAGTTGGCGAAGAAGATAAGTTATGCATAAGACCTTGACCATAAGAAGAAATATGAGACCACAGACCTAAAAGCTACCACATCTAAAGGATCATACAGTAATTTGCCTTTGCATTTTATCTCACTTATTGCTATAGCACCATCAAATGTTTTACCAAATCAGAATTATGATATATTGTTTGGCACTTTTTTATGTGACAGTATAGGGTTGATGTGTCCATAAAAAATCAGCTTAAATTTTATAGGCAGACTTTGCCATTATTTTACAATTAATGTGATGATCCACACCCAAAGCAAGAATAATTTTAGTACTAGTTTTAGTATATGTGGACTCAGATATTCCAATCAAGTATTGTCAGACTATTCAATGCTCAGAGAAACCACCTAAAATTGATGAACGTTTTGCAATGCCTTTGAGGGAGCAAGGGCCAATGATTCTTATATAAAAAGAGAAGTGTATCGTTGAAACTGGGTTTACTTTGGTAATACCTGAACAACTTTATGTTGAAGTTCAGGCACCCTGTAAGAAAGCTAGAAGTGAATCATACATCACACCTAAAATTTTCTTTCTGTCAGGAAAAAATTCAGTTTAATTTGTAATTGATGGATATATCAATTTGGACAGACAATACAGGTGGTAGCATAGGACCAATCATAATGTGATAAGCTTGTAGTTATTCATGACTTTGATAACTTAGAAGAGATGAATTAACCAGTGATCTAGATCTGAGGCGATGTTTACCATATCCAAATGAGAAAAAACTTACCAAAATTTAAACAAACATAAGAATAAGACTCTTTTAAGTATCAGAGAAAAATTTCCAAGGTGTTGAATCAAGACTATTATGTTCTCAGATGTGCACACATAATAGTTTATAAAGTTGAAGTCAAGAATCAAATGAAAAGTTTAAATGAGACTAATATGATAATTACAATAAATTGAGGATGTGGTTGCTGATGAAAACAGCAAGTCTCTTGAACATGAGATTTGTAGTTCCATTTTATAGTCTTTTGGCGAGTAATTTCTTTGCAAAGAAAGATTGATCCAACCAAGTTATCATAGACTACCACTAGCTGAACAATTAACAATTAGGACTCATATTCGCTGCCACGCATAGATGATGCTTTAAATCGCCTAGGAGGAGACCAGATCTTTTCAGATATGGACTAATTTTCAGTTAATGCAGATTAATCTAATAAAATAGGACTAAGTTATATGCGCAATCATAACTGCAAAAGTTCTATATCTGATGACGCAAATGCTTAAAGGCATTTGTAAGGTGTCAGCTACATTCAAATAGGTGATGGATGACATGCTAGATAATATGAATTAATATGTGAGTCATTATTTAACTAGACAATATTAATTTCTTTAGTTGACCATTTACAATTCACCTCAATTATCTATATGTGGGATTCAAGAGACTATTAACATCTAACCTGAGGAAGTAACCCACTGAAAATTTACTCTTTTTATATAAAATTTAATCAAGTTTACTGTAGATGCCAAGATAGTAAAGCCACAAAAACCTAAAGTGAGGTGATTCTTGCCATCTCAAGATAAAAAAAAGTCATAATAATCAAGTATTTTAAGTATGGTTACATAGTACCACAGCTTATCAAGAGTTATTCTTCCATCTTTGAGCCACTTATAAGACTCCATAAGGACCCTGTAAACTTCTTTGTAAGTTTAATGCACAGGGTTAGACTTGACGTATTAATAAAGGAAATGACTAATTGTATGGTGACAACTAGCAAGTCAAATTTTTTATAAGTGGTTCTAATACTTCTCAGTTGTAGTATTTGAGTTGCTTGGTAAAGCCACAAAGGAAAATAAATTTCTTCAACTCTTCAATTTAGAAGCAAAATATAATAAACATAAAACTTTCTGAATATCTTTTTTATAAAAAATCTGAAGTTTTATAGAGTGCTTGAAGCTAACTTTGAGCTGAAGCAAGGAAGTGTAATTAATTTTTCTCCACAAACTTTAACCCTTGGGGTTGACTTCCAAACATTGCAGGTTCCATCGCCTTAATCAGTCCACTGTAGGTCAACCTTTACAGACCATCGGCCCTCTACTGGTATGCTGGAATTTTTGCCCACCTTTCCAGCTCCCTAGGTTATCTTCTGGTTCACTAGAGGATAAGTCCCGCTAGAAAATGAGTTGTCTATTAGTTACCTTGATTTCAGGTTTATTAATGTCTGAGGATTTTAGGTAATTTGCTGGGTTGAATCCATCAGATTTTTTATACATGTAAATGCTTAAGATCTCATCAGGAATAGTTGCTAACAATATTGGGGCATCTGATAGTTGATTGATGATTAACTATCAGGTGTATCAAATGGGATAAATCAGGTTTTATCACTAAATTATTGAGATTTAATATGCAGTTGTGAGGGGAGTGATGCCACCACCAACAAGCAAATCAATCAGTGACTTTGCGACCTGCTATAATTGGTAAAGAGTCCCATTACCTAAGCAGGTTGCTAGCCAAATGTGGTTTGGTAGCTTGATCAAGCAGAAATGTTAGGGACACGTTTTCTGGTTCTTTCTGTTTTTAGTCTCTGGAATGTCTGACGGAGGAATTCCTAACCCAATAGAGAAGACCATCACTGGTAGAGACTTCATAGAAAAATTCAATGACAATGGCTGCCGTTTCATGGCTGTGGCGCCAACTTAGGAGTTAGGCGCCAAATTCCCCTTAAAAATCCCTAAAATTTTGTATTAAGCAAAAAATCCAATTAGCATTAATACTTTCTATCCTTCTTTAGTTAATTATTGTTGTAGTACAATAACTTTAAACTCTTGTTTGTATAAAGAGGAAGGATCATATATCCTTAGAAGAGAAGAAGACCTTTGACATGGATCTCTACAGACTCAGCGTGATGAGAACTAAGGCTGAAAACCTCTTAGTCTATGAGTGGATTAAGTTCAGCTGGAATAGGGAAGTCCCTAATTGTCAAATCAGATTTACGTAGATTATTCCAAGTTTATCCTTAACCCATCTGGTCTAATTATTTCACAATTAATAGTTGTCATACTATTATTGCTCATATCTATCTATCTATCTATCAAGCAATGAATGTCGTGCACACACCAAAGCTGTGCAATTAAAATCTTGTAACTATCAGCCAAGCCAGTTTTTAACATTTGGTGCTCACTACAGGGGGTAGTTGAGTAAGTTAAGCCAATTTTTAGTGTCATATAAGAAAGAATTGAGAAAGCTATGGATGTAATTGGCAATAGTCAACAAGAACTCCTTGAATTCAGCCAATTCATAGATAATTCTCTGCCTTAGAGGAAAAAGTCATAAAGATCAATGAAGGATTAGAATATTTTTTAATTCCAGCAATGAGCTACTCATGAAATTAATGTTATTGAAAAAGAAAGAAAGAGTTTTAATTAAAGAAGTTTTATTCCTGAAGACAGAAAGTTAAGCAGATTGCGTTTATTTGTGCTCACTTAGCTCAGACATGGAGCGACTATTGAAACAGTCAAAGATCTGAAGAATTAGGGATGTAAATCTGAACCTTATGGGGTGACTGACGCCAAAAAAAGACCCTACAAGCTCCAGTTATAAATTCAACAGTTCCTAGGAATATGCAACAGCATTCATAACTATTTTTAAAGATAACACCCAAGATTACTCCTCAAATCAGTTGGATAGCCAAGCCAAGAGCAGCGGCTAGAGAAAATTTGGAGGAAATAAAAGCCACGCAAAAATTACCCACTTTTCATTGTAACAATTCTCCTGCACTCTTCTGACTGTTTGACATGACTATGTTTGTGTATGGCAATAGATAAAAAGCTTTGACGGTCATGAACTATTTGGATACAGACTTCTAAAACATGGTTTTACCTCATCTAAAGGGAGACAGCTGGTCTTATTTGGAGGCCAAAGCTGCAATAATGAAGGAGTTTTTAAGCCTCGCTCATGTCAAAACACAAGCAAGAATTTATGGGGAACCAATTTCAGAAAGATGAGACCTTAGCGAATTTCGCTAACCAATTCTATCAAGATCACAGATTTTGGTCAGAGCAAAAATCTTATATTATTTTGATGTGCAGATCACATTACAAGCAGCCCTTTGGCCTTATTGCAACTTACATCAAATGATATCTTCCGCGTTAGCACCAAAATAACCGCATCACAAATGGTGGATCACTTGAAGATGCTATGAGCCACGTTCAAGGACCCAGATCGAAGCTTCAAGCTGAGACCAGTCAGAAATTCAAATCCTAATAAAGTGACTAGACCTGCTAAGGAACTAAACAATTTAACAGTGCCAGAAAACAAACCCAAATTGTTTCAACCATACAGACAAGAGTAACTTGCGCTGTCATCAGTGCAGAGAAAAGGGCCTATTTGATGCCCTTTGCTTCAGCAAGAAGCTAAGGAGAAAGTCAATATGGTCCAGGCAAAGGAGGCCAAACCTGCTCAGGAGTCAGGAAAAGGGCCCACATCTTAGATGAGGAACAGTCTAGAGCTGCGGTTAGACACGTTCCTCTCAATGTCCTAAATAGAACACTGACTTCAGTGATCTGTTAGTTGACGATGATGCACCAGACCAGCTTTACCAAGTGGTCAGCTTAGACGTTAAAATGGTAACTAGAGCCAGAGTGAAGGGGATTGACCCTGAGATAATCAAGGAGGTCGCTTGCTCATATGCGCGCCAACTAGTGGACAATATTTGATCCGCTGAGAATCCAGATGATCCAGATGAGGTCAAATTAGATGAGGCAAATCTGCAATTCCCGTAAGTGCTATTAAAAAGAATTTTCTGATCTGTCAGCACAAATAATTCATATATTTGATTCAGTGAATAACGCCATTATACACTAAGTAAATTACCATTTTGCAATGCTCTGAGTGTAAATATATTGATATAATGGTCAATCAAGTAAGGGTGTGAGTAATTATTGACAGTAGGGCACCAATTAGTATTGTCTCAACCAACTGGTGAAGAAAATGAGAATTTCGCCTGATTTGGAACATAAGAAGGAATATGTAACCGCCAGGCCAAATACTACCATCTCCTGTGGAGTGTATAGCGCGTAACCACTCAAATTTGTATCCCTGGTGGTTTCCACCCCAGCTAATGTTTTGGCCAACCAAGAATATGACATTCTAAACGGGACAGAGTTTTAAGAAAATATGGAGTTAAATGTAACTTTGAGGATATTACGTTGACCATATTAGGTCAAACGATGCCTCTAGTTAATCAAAGAGATAGGGAAACTCCGCTTATTAGGAGGAACAATTTATTCAATCTGATCTACAATGATGGCATTATTATTATTTGCTACCAATTTATTGGACAAAAGCAAAGGAAATGCCAACAGAATTTTGGAAAATTGGGGAATTCTATTATGAAGCAAGACATCTTATACCATCCTACCAGGATCATAGATAATAGTCAATACAGAATTGACGTTGGAGACACCCAAGCTGTTGTATGGAAAGGTTGGCAGCTATGGAAGAAGTCTAGAATAGAACCATGGGTGGCGCCTGGAATAGTGATGCCAGGCCATGGGGAAATCCAAGTTCACTTGGAAATCGAGTGATAAACTGATGAAGATTGAGATAAATCAGATCATCACGTTTATTCATCTGATTCTAATGGCGGAATTACCAAAATTTCTTAATCTTGGATCTCTTGCCAAGATGTGATTGCTGGCAGGAGTTTCCAAGAGTATTAAATTATTGATTGACTGAGAGCAACTCGCTGATCTGATGAAAAGACAGCAGAAGGAGGTGCTCAAATTATTCAAAAAGTATTGAGAAATCTTCGCCCAGGATAATCACAACTTAGGATGTGCAAAGAACGTGGTCTATAAAGGTTACACCAGGGAAAATTTACCATTATGGATGAGACCAATCCAACAATTGAAGACCGCTGAAGCGGTAATGGAAGTGGAAATTAGCAAACTAGTGGAATAAGGGCTCCTAGTACCATCGTTGGGCCCCTGGGCAAGCCCTATGCTGATATTGAAGAAAAAGGATGGCCCTAATTGGGTGGTGGTTGAATAATGAAGGCTGAACAAAATAACAAAAAAAGATTTGTATCTTCTACCACAAATTGATTACGCTCTAGATCAATTGGGAGAAGTGAAGTATTACTCTGCAATGGATCTATTATCTGGATATTGGCAAATTGATTTTCCAATGGAAGACTAGTAGAAGTGCATAATCATTACCGCGCAGGGGCTATACCAATTAATTAGGATTCCCCAAGGTCTTTGCAATGTTCCTGCGACGTTCCAAAGGGCCATGGACGCCATATTGAATTACTTGAAGTTTTCATGCCTCCTGGTGTACTTGGACGACATAAATATTTTCAGTAGGACATTTACTGACCATTTGCACCAATTGGAAGAAGTCTTCAAGAGACTGTTTGCAGCTAACCTGAAGATCAAGCCGAGTAAGTGCCATGTCTTCAATAAAGAGTTGAAATATCTGGGGTTCTTGATAAACTTTAGTGGACTTTAGCCGCAAAAATAGAAAATTGAAGCCATGGAGTGGATGGCCAATTCAAAGTGTCCAAGATATTCAAGTTTTCCATGGAATGGTCAGATTTTACCAAAGATTCATACAGTATTTTGCAAGAATTGCTGAGCCCCTCTTCCGTTTGCTGAAGGATCTGGAGAAAGGATTCATATGGAATGAAGAGACCAAGGATAATTTCAACAAGTTACGTTGGTATCTGATAATTTTGCCAATTTTTAAATATCCTAATTTCAATTGGGAGTTTATAGTACAGACTAATGCTTTGTTAACAGTAATTGGCGCCATCCTGAGTCAAGTGAATGAACTTAGAAATGAGCATCTGGTAGCTTATGTGAGCCAGACGTTGTCAGCAGCAGAACGGAATTACACCATTAATGAGCATGAATGCCTTTCAGTGATTTACGCCTGTATGAAGATTCAGGTGTATATTCATGGTACATATTCTAAAGTGGTGATGGACCACTCCTCCCTGCGTTGACTGCACAACCTTAAATAACCAGAAGGACGTCTGGCCTGATGGGCCCTAAAGCTTCAGAGGTACGACTTTTAGATAGTCCTCTGAGCGGAGCTTCTCATCAAAATGTGGATGGCTTATCAAGGCTATCAAAGGTCCAAGTGGTATACCAACAGGATGATGATCCGTTTTAGAGAATGGTTGATGGAGAAATTGGTAATGAGCCCTGAGAGATCCAAGGTGTTCTTCAAAAAAATGGAAAACATCAAGACTAAGGATGAACATTTAAGATGATTGATGGAATTGACTATAATTTCCAAAATCATCTGAACGAGTGTCTATTTTTCAAGCTTCCCATATGGTTGTCAGGCATGGAGACCTGAGAAAGACAAAAAACCACATTTGCCAGTATTATTACTGGGAGTCTATCATTTATTATGTGGCTATTTATCTAGCTTGCATCATGGAGTTCAAGTTGCATAAACCACATAAGAAAACAACTGGATATTGACTGGTATTCCCTGGATTTGCATGGCATACAGTGTCCATTGATGTGATGAGACCATTAACTATGAGCACGTGGGGAGTCAAATACATTTTAGTTTTAATTGATCATCTGACTAGATGAATTGAGTCAAAGGCTCTGGCAAAAGTGGACACAACAAGTATCGCCTAGTAAATCCTGGATCAAGTCATATATTTCCATGGATGCCCGCAAGTTTTGTTGAGCAACAACATAACGAATTTCACGTCCCACGTGATCCTGAGGGTGAACAAAATATGGGGATTTGAGGAGTCTTGTCAGTACCTTATTGGCTGGAGATGAACGGACTGGTATAATGAGTGAATGGAATGCTGGCCACGATGTAGAGGAAGCTGGTCGCTGGAAAACTAATGCCTGGAGAACTTACCTCAGTTTGGTGGCATTTGCATACAATATTAGTCACTATACAGCGATAGGTAAAATGCCGTTTAAATTGCTGTACATGAGGAAAGCCGCATTACCACCAATTCTATAAGGGTGGTTGAACCAACCTTTGGGGATGAGTGCTGAGCAGTACTTGATCCAACTTTCAAATATCCTGATTAAAATGAATTCAGAAGCATTCAATATAACCTTGAAGTAAAAAATCAAGGCCAAGATGACGAATGATAAGAACTGACTGGAATTATCTGAATACCATATGGGCTAAATAGTAGCCTATTGTGTCACGCATGGCTTCAGAAGAAAAAATAAACTAGATGCAATATGTTTGGGTCTGGTTGATATTTTTTTCTAAGGTGGCGATGGATGCATATTCCATCAAGAACATTGTGGATGGAAGGATTGTTAATCATATCGATGATAAGTACCTCAATCAGTGGATCCAAGAAAGAAATAAGAGTATCCCCAAAGGACTGCTGAACCATTGAGATGGTTATGTCCTTACAATTTTTGGTTAAGTTTAAAAAAACTGCTGAACCAAAATAAATGGTTAGGTCTTAAAAAATAAGACATCAAGACCATAAAACTGGTAGGTCATAGTATAATTAGGAACCAGTTTGGGGGGATAATGAGTAAAAAGATGAACTGATGAACCAAGTAAAGGTCATGTCTTAATAAAAAATGAAAAGATAATAAAAATTGCTAAGATACGGAAAAAAGGAGAGAAGAAAAAAAATAAGAAGTCGTATAGTTTTTAAATTTTTTATTTGTTATCCTCAATTTGGGGATGATTCGCCTATGTTGCCTCTTGAGTGGATAGAGGATGTATAACAGTAGGGGTAAATAACCCTCAAATCTACTTGAGATTGAACGCTAGCAAGGGCTAGATTTACTTGAAGCCAAGTTTGTTGAGCTGAAGCTGAACCCTGAGAAAACGTGATTATGGGAAGAGAAATTAAGATTATGGTACTTGTTAAATGTGATACTCTGGATTGGTGAGGGAAGCAACAGAAAATAAAGAGGCAGTCAATGAATAATCCCAAATAGTCTTGATATGGCACCAGAGCCAGAAGATTAGCCTTGTTTGCTTGCCAATGAGCTTTGTCAAGAACATTAGACATATGGGCCAGATAGAGCAAGAGATACTAGGTGAAGCTTGCCAAATTATGCCCCCAATCTGAGTCATGAGAGGGAGATATTAATACAAAGCGTCATATATGAGGTATTCATGTAAGGAGCAAACAGCATTCTGAAGGAGTTGACTATGAGCTTCTTAGAATTGGAAACAAAATGAACAAATTGAATTTGGGAGAGCTGGAAGCTTTGTGGTCCAACTTCGAATAAATTAACCTGCAAAACAAAGAGCATATGTTGAAAAATTTCTGATCTAAGATGCTTGAGAGATTGGAGGCGTTCAGAGCCTTATAGAGAGCCTCAGTTACTTGGTGCTTAATTTTGCATAGGGAATATCGAAATGTTCATGATTTCTTTTAGCTAGTTCAGATAAAAGAACAGCTGGTTTATAATATTGGCTGAGTCAAGAAAGGAACTCAGGTAGCATGTCAGATTTGGAATGAAACAACTGACTGATACTGGATGGTATTGCTTCAAGAGGCTTGACAGTTATAATAGGATTATCCGCAAAAGGAGCTGAATCTGGCAGAGTATGAAATTCCAATTCGAGAACTTATAAAATAGGAATAATTGGCCACAATTTGTTCAAGATGGTCACTATTCTGGTCTCATTGGGATTAGATACTGTTTCAATTGGTTCAGCGGAAGGATTATCTAAATGCACTTAACTTAGAGTATGGGTACTAGGGAGACCATAGAAGAGATTTCTCCAAGAAGAACAATTTTATCAATTGGAAGAGATGGACATCTTTAGCAGAAATATTATTAAGATATTTTTGGTACCAAGAGTTAGAATTTGACAGATGAGCTGGATGAGATAGGGGATTTCAGACTTTTTATAAAGGTTACTGTTTCCAATTCAGAGTAGATTAATCTCTACTTTATTCTAATTTTTGGCTCAAATAATATATAATCTTATGAAATACGCTCTTCAAAAAGAAAAAAATGAAAGAATGATTTGAGCAAAAAGTTTTTAAGAGAAAAAAATAACAAAAACATATATATTTAATCATTCTTATTTTTGCCACAAGGAAGACATAAATGATAGTGACCTCCTGTCAAGGACGAGGATGGATATCAGGAAATCAAGAACGCCAAACCAAGATCCTGAATATGACAATGGGTCATATGCCCTAACTGGGGGGAAACCCAGCTTTCTGGGACTAGCATTGTCATGAGTAAATTGACTAGACTTGCATGGCTGTGGGTCATGAGGATTGTGCACTGATTAGGAAAGTAGCAAGAAAAAAAGGAAGAGAACTGCATGCCAAAGGTTGTCCTGAGCTGTATTGAGTGCAGATTGTCTGTGCACCGCTGGAAATTAAGAAGTATTTGACCTGGTCTGAGGCAGCATTCTCCTGTCCCAATTCTATTCTCACTGGAGATGTAATCAAGTGGGTGATGTGTTGGTCTTTTTTCCCACCTTTCCAGCACCCTGAGTTATCTGCTGGTTTGCTAGGGATAAGTCCACATAAAATTAATTGGATATCAGTTGACCTCACTTTTAGGTTAATAAATGCCCAAGGATTTTGGGTTTTTACTGGTGTTTGATCCATCAAAGATTGATCCGTGTGAATGCTTAAGATCTTGTCAGGCATAGTTGCTTACAAGATTGGGGCATCTGATAGTTGTTTAATGATTAACTATCAGATGTACCAATTGGGGTAAATTGGGTTTAATCACTAAAGGATTGAGATTTAATTAGCAGTTGTGAGGCGAGTGATGCCACCTGCAACTAGCAAATCAATCATTTGGTTTGCGACCTGCTATAATGGGTAAAGAGTCCCATTATCTAAGCAGGTTGCTAGCCAATGTAGTTGGTTCGTTGTGATAAAGCAGGGATGTTAGGGAGGCGTTTTCTGGCTCTTTCTGTTTTTAGGTTCCTGTGATGTTTGTCAGAGGAATTCTAACCCAATGAAGAAGACCATCACTGGTAGAGACGTCATGGAAAAATGCATTGGCAATGGCTGCCATTTCATGGTTGAGGCACCAACCAAGGAGTTGGGAGCCAAATTCCCCCCAGTAAATTTTGTAGCATTTATATAAAAAAAGATTAAAGTAGAATTAATAAGCTCTATTCATCTTCAGTTAATTATTGTTGTAATACAATAATTATGGACTCTGTTGTGTGTATATAAAGTAAGGATTGGATATCCTTAGAATTTTAACGGTCAAGGCGTTGCCTGACCATCACATTGCCCTAGTCTTCCCTAGGGCGATAGTCAAGGCCAAAAGAGAGGGGCTCAACAGCTACAATTTTCATAAATGGCAATCTGACGAATTAGATGCCTCAAAATCAAAGCAAATTACAACTTGTGAGGCTGGCGAGGAAGGAAAGCCTCTAAAATGGTGCTCTGGCCAACCATATGCCGCCAAATCACATATTCCCAAATGTGGTGATAAGGGGATTGGACCCTCAGATGTAAACATCTAGCCAACCAGTTACAGCCAAGTTTGATGCCCCAAAGTGTATCAACAAGGATTAAAATCCTCATAAATGGCGCTCTGGCCAATCATATGCTGCCACTTTAGTTGAGGCTGGACAAGCCTCTCAGAAATGTCTATCAGGCGAATCAGAGGCTTCCAAACCCCTTTTGATGAATACAATATTTAGGAATATGGACAAAGAGAATGGCTCAGGCTTTGAGAACAATTTGAAGTTAAATAATAAGTGTGTAAAAGATTCCACAACTGCAAAGGTACCCGGTCCTAGTTCTGGAATGAGTCTTTATAAAGAAATCAAGGGTCTAGATCCTTGGGTTATGCCTGTCATTGAGAAGATGCCCACAGACTCTGCAGGGAACAGGACCCACTCTTCCCCCTAAGCTCAGTATAAATCTGAGCTGGAGAAACTGTGTAAAGCAGTTTTGTCTTCTAAAATATACAAATAAACTTAATAAATTTAAAAATAAATTTTCGAAATTGGAAATCAGTTTATTAAGGTCAAAAGGGGAATCACACATGGACAACAGTTCAGACTTTGACAAGATTATCCAGTCTTTGTATGCTCTCTCTGGGGGTCAAACCCTCTTGCTGAGCGCCAGCATAGTCCTGACTTTGGCCCAAACTCTCATAGTAAAGTGGTTCCTACACAGTTGGGTTAGGGACATTTCCGCATCAGTATGATCCTGCTTGTGGGCACTTACGTGGGCACTCTTGCCCAACTGCTTTGTGGCAGTGTTTAGAGACCCCGTCTGTCACAAGAATATAAGCAGACCTTTGACATGGATCTCCGCCAACTCAGCATGATGAGAACTAAGGCTGGGAACCTCTGAATCTGAGAGTGGATTAAGTTCAGCTGAAATAGAGAAATTTAATCTAATTACCAAGTCAGTGTTTCATGAATTATAAGTTTAGCGTTGGACCACATCTGTTTTTTTCAACTATGGATAAAAGTCATAATACTATTTATGCTCATAAATATCTATTAAGCAACTTAGATTGTGTATGTACTGAACCTGTGCAAATAAAAGCTTGGAACTATCTTCCAAGCAAGTTTTTAATGTGGTATCATATACCAATTACCAGTCTTCTTAGAGGCCGCATTGCCTAATTAACTCATACAATCTACTTCAGAACAAGGCCTAAATTTTTAAGTAGCTTTATAAACGCCTCTAATCATTCAATGCCTCTGACCATATTCATGATAAGAATTTGATAGTAAACTATTCAGACAACAACATTTTTTCCTATTAGCTCTTGGGAATAAATACCAATTAAATTATAGTCATAGCCAATCATTGGATTTACATCCTTTAATGAATTACAATTATTTTAATAGTCAGTTACTATTGTCAAACAATAGACTGTTAATTAACAATTCTCTTAAAGATTACTCTATAAGTTAAAAAACATTAAGTATAAAAATAAATAAAGCATATATATATCTAAGCTGGATAAAGTGTTCATATAAACGTTTTTAACACATCCCAAAGCTTGACCAGATTATACAGCTCATATGTCGCGTTCATCTAATAACTCTCAGTACAACGTTATGTGGATAGTTTATCTGAAATGGGCGCCAACCTCTTCTGAGAAATGAGTTTTGTGACTGAAGGATTTCATGTATGACCCCACCAGATCACATGCTTTGAGTCAGGAAGATTAATTAAATCCTTACATTAATTACCAGTAACTGTTTCTATTCCCAAATAAAAAAGGGGTGGCTACAATCTTATAATTAGTCACAATTAGTTCTTCCTATTTGCCCATTGCTGAATTGGATTTTGGCTCTTTACTGGATTCATTTCCATTCGTGTTAATCCTTAATCTCACCAACCCTAATGAATCTGAATCTTCTAGTATAAATCAGTTTTTCTCTCCAATATGATTTTCTCCCAAAGGTTATGTTTCAGAACGTTAAACTTATAAATTAGTTGTCCTTTTTGCTGAGTTAACTATTTATGAAATGCAAACACTTTAAACTCCATTATGAGGATCTCAAAAAATGAAGTTCTCAAGGTACATGTTAAGAATCTTAACCCCATCAACTTTACCATATCTTAGACCATGATACTGTAGTCTATGCTCATTTTTTTGCTGGTCACGTCCTTTGTGGATGTGCCACAAAGCTTCTGGCCTCCCCTGACTTTCATAATTCTTATTGCTTCCAATTTCATGAAGCTTTCTGCAGTCATCTTTAAGATAGCATTTGCTCATTACATGCCTACCTCACATCTAGGGGCTTTACATCAGTATCTCCCCTTTACAACCTTGATTGGAGGCAAGATTTGCCAACCATCCGCCTGTATCCCTTGCACCATGCTGGTCCACGTGTCAACATATTCAACTAAGCCCACTGGCAAGCAATCAAGATTTTACTTCCACTGCCTGTGCAATATAGGGATTACATGGAATTTTTCACTGATTGCCTATTCTTTTATTGATGCTTCCTCAAATCCAGGATGTTGAATTTAAAAAGTTCATACATCTTGATTTATCTTTTCCTAGTCACTTTTTCCCAAGGCTCATTTCACATCCAAAGATCATTGTTCTGGGATGCTTAACCCTCACATGTATTTTCTCACAGATTGATTTTAACAATTATTTGCTTCTACAATTGCTCAATATCCCTTCTCCAAGAGAAGTCAAAGGCATAATCTCTTGGAAATGAGGCATCTTTTTAAAATTAGTTATATACTTCTTTTTATTATTTTCTTAACTTAATTTGAGGTTTAATATTTATTTAATTTTGCCTTTATTTATTATTATTATATATTATACTTTTTATACCAATTTTTAAAAGAAATTGCTATAAACTCTGTCAAATATACTATCATCAAAAATATTTTTAGACATCTGTTGCCAATTTTAAAATTTTTAAATGGCCCTGTCCATAAGGCATCCAGCTTATTTTGATATCTGAATCTGTGAATATCACAATAGGATAATTTACCTCCAATTTTGAACCCTCTGAAGGCCATTCTTTTTTTTATAATCATACTTCTTGGCTTTTATTCTTTTTCTAAGGTTTTTATCAGATGCTTGAAATTGTAAATTAATCATATTGCTGGCTAATCAATTTTAATATTGGCAGGATTCATCCCCAATGTTAAATCAAAGCTTAGTATATAATTGGTGGTAATGTTGCTTTCCTTTCATAGAGCAATTAAAAGAACGTTTTCCAGCTTCTGAATGATATCTGATATATATGCAACCATAACTGAACTTAAATATGTAGCCCAAAATAGATGCTTTCCATGCAACCAGATTCTGTACTGTAGCAGCGAGGTAGCTTTTAATCTTTTGACCAGTCCATTCATCTCTGGCCAAAATGTGATTGATACTACTCATTTGATCCCCATCTGTTTTATTTGGTTTGACAAACCATGATCTATATGTTATGTTTTTTACTTAAATTTATATTCTGGCTAAATCTTTTGATATAAGATTAATAGAGAGCTATATTCTGTTTCACGTCACAGCCCACAATTTATATGTAGTCGCCAAAGTTTTATTGTTATACTTTTTGTAGATCCACTGGGGCTATCATTCCTTAGATACACAATGTCAGATCAAACCCCTAAAACCCTGCGTGTACAGCTATAGTTTCTTAGTTTACTGACCCTTGAAGCTCAAGGGCTCAGTTGTTTTATCACTTACTGTATTAGTTTTAATAGTAACATCTTTCTTGACCTGTGCTGGTGTAAAATTATCAGTAATAGGGTCCTCATATCTATAATGGCTATCTGGAGGTATTTTGATTACAACTAGCATTTAACTTATCACAGAAATGACCCAAGCCCTTATTCTACTCATTTTTGCCTATTTTAACTACTATAGCATTAGTCTACTGTGACTAAGTGCTGCTTAGTAACCATTAAATGCAACAATGAGAGCTCCTGTAGAGAGAGCATATCTGAGCGAAATTGCCGTCGGGAGGGCTTTTACTTAAGTAGCTAACTCTAGTCTACTATTAAAATTCTAGAATAACAAGCCACTGAGCTACCACTAGTACTAATACTACAGTGTGGTCCCTTCCTTTATATATAAAACCCCTATTCTGATCATAAGGTTTTGTTGCCAAGTTTCTACCCTGATTACTGTCTCTAAATAGTATATGATGTTGTTGTGTGAAACCTGTGCACTTATAATATGACGCCCTAGCACAAATTCACATTTAGTGCTCACTACAAGGGCCACACTTTGTTTCTCTGAGCAGTTTCTTTATCAATATTAAAACACTGATAACCCAGATGAGGATTATCCCATGGTGGAGATATTGCAACCCTCTGATACTAAGACGGCTGCCCACAAGGCCCAGAAAAATTATTCCAATGGTAATTGTCAACCAAGTATGACTTAATTGCTCACATTTCAATTTTTGGAATCATAGTTGGACACAATTGCCAAGTTAAAGTGATAGTCTAAAATATAATTGTTCATCAACGCCTGCTTGATGGCCTTGATACCAAATTTTATCGAGATTTTCTCTTTAAAAATGATTTTTATCAGGAAATCAATTCCTTGGGTCTGTAATTGAAAGCTCAGGGCCAAAAAGTAAGGTCTCAGGAGAGTGAGCACAACTTCTTAATTGCAAATCTTCAGTCTGCTTATCAAAGAATTTTTATTATGTATATCACAATGCAGGGGGAAAGCCACCATTTTTCTGAGATGACAAATCAAATTTAAGGAGGAGATAAATAATGGTAATTGTAAGTGCCAACACGGTTAGGTTACTTTTGAAACCATTCCACTGGAACCTGATAATGAAGGCGATGAGGCACCTGTTATGTGTAATCTGGCTTCTGTTTTCACATCTGTTCTGATTGAGAAGTCGTCCACGCCTCCAAACTCTATATCAGATTCAGGACTTGTTATTCCCATTTCTCATCTTAGTAACTTGGAAAGTTATTCAGTGACAATGCATGCCTTGGGCCCTGCAACCATGGAGCTCAAATTCAGGTTAAACCTGTTAATTCACCAAAGTTCAATAAGAAGGTGAATATGCATAATTTTCTTTACCTTTTCTAAAATTGGTATGAGCAGAGCCTCTGACACCAATAAGTTGGCAGTAATGAACTTACTGGACTCTGAAAGTCAAGAGTTAGTTATGCTGAAACTAAAAAAGTTGAGATCGGTGTATTTCCCCTTTAGATTGGGACCACCTAGTGCTAAAAAAAGAAACTAAAAAAAGGCCAGCGTGTCCTAAACTAACGCCAAAAAGCTTTTTATTAGGGAGTTTGGTGGAGCTGAAAAAATGACTACTCACAATATAGAATTCCTTGTAATTTCTTCCAATAGAAATAAACCCATACAAACGTTTGCTGAACATTTTTAATTGGAGGCGCAAACACTATCTTGGGCTAACGTTATAAATTACTTTGACGCCCAGATTGCTCTTTGGTATGCTTGTGAGCTTTATAAAAAACTGTATAGGGATTTGATACTTTTTATGAACAAAGAAGAACCATTTTGCCCCATATGGTGTATTATTTTCGCCAATGCACCATCACTTTTTTGCGACTAGCCAAAGTCCACTAGAGATTCATGACTAGCCCAATTGGGCCAATGCGCCAACTAAGTAACCAGCTCATACTTATGGCCCTCATTTCCATAGGCTAGATATAAATAAGGTTACCTGCCATCTTTGCAAAACTCTGAGCCATTATGCCAATAATTTCCTAATTTGAGTTCTATACTCAGGGCTCAAATGGTGAACCTTGGGAATAAGGTAGGTTTTGTGAAAAGTCAGGATGTATTAGAACTGGGATTTTCTACCTCCGCCTTCTCTAGAAAAGTCCTTGATAAGAAAATACCCTCAGCACACCTGTCATTAAAACAAATGATGGTGACACCCCACCTTCGCCAGTTCATCTAGTTACTGACGGTGATATGGTTAAAGTTACCAACCTCTTGAAAAAGAATTGTGAGTCTGAGTTGGTGCAGAAGGTTATACCAAAGTCTTTTGTTCACCAGTTATAACTACTGAGCTTTCAGTTTTTCCTGGTGATCACCTCAGGTTGATTGGAGTCCACAGGGATATACTCATCGAGATTGTGATGGAATCCAGCCACCAGCTAGGCTGAGAGACCCAAACTAATTAATGTTGAGTAGACACTTTGGATGTTCTTACAATAAATCTGGTTGTGCTTATTTTCAGAATGCACATATATTGGTATTTTAGTAAATAAGCTTAAATTTCACGCAATTGGTGACAGTAGGACACCAGTTAATATTGTGTATATTAAACTGGTAAAGAAAATGGGCCTTAATCTTGACATAGATCATATGAAAAGTCTATGGCACTGCAGGCCCTCAGACCACAACTTCTGAAGGAGCATGTAACACTTTGCTACTGCAGTTTAGCTCACTAGTAATACCTACTTTTTACATAATTTTCCAAAAATTAAAAAACTAAGACTTTCTTATTTTGATCTCATTTAGGACTCATGGAGTCAAAGCTTATTTTAAAGTAAAAGCTCTGGAAACCCTAGGACAATCTCTTTCCACTTTTTTATAATCAGATGAGGCCCCAGTGCCTCAAATTCAGTGGTTTGTCAATCTAGTGTTCAAGGATAATATTGGCCGTTGGTTATCAGAGGATTTATAGTCGTACATGGCAATTACCCCATTAAATTGCTGAATCTAAGGGTATTCCACTATGTGCTGATCATAACTAAACTGTTTAGTGGGTTATAACTTATGTGGGACAAAATTACCTTAAATATTCCCCTAAGGTTTATATGGCAAAATAATTACGCATTTTTTTCATTCCAATTTTGGACCTGTCGCTGCTCCTGGGACTATCCTTTCTGACCATAGAGAAGTTCAGGTGCTTCTAGTTAATCTGTATATTTACCCTATTCATATGAAGTGACATCAGATTATCGCTTTTGTGCATTTTTTACCAGGTGAAGAAGTATAGAAAATTTATGATTTTAGTCACTTTGATGAACTAGGCCTTAGTGGCGATACTTGGAAATCCATTTATTTAGTTTCTTGAGAAAGCTTTTCTGTGCTAACGGAGGATGTGAAGGATCAAGTGATGGCTCTTCTGAAAAATTACAATCTTATTTTTGCAAAGAACGTCTGTGGGTTTGGTTTTGCACATGATGTGCTACACATATGATACCAAAAACTTATTCACAGCTATGCCTCCGTCTAATTAGATGTTAAAGGCAGCAGAAGAAATTTATGAACAACAATATTAATTAGCAGTGCTACATGAAATGTTAGTGCTCTCCAAAAGTCCTTTGCCTCCTCATTGTTGATTATCTAAAATAAGGATGGCTTAAACTGTGTGGTGATAGACTACTGCAAGCTTAACTATATCACTAAAAGTATTCTTATCATTTATCTCATATTGATGTTGCATTAGACCTCTTAGGTGGCACGCAATACTTTTAGAAAATACATTAACTTTTTTTACTGGCAGATTGAGCTGCTCACAGAGAAGCAGGAAAAAAAATGCACTATTATTACGTCCCTGAGCTCCAATTAGCCTACTAGAATGCTGCAGTGGCTTTGTAATACCCCGCGACCTTTCAATGGCTATGGACTGTATATTAAGCGATTAAAGTATCCCTGTGTTCTCATTTATATAGATGATATTAATGTTTTTCTAGAACTTTTAATCAATATCTTCATCATTTGGAGGAAGTCTTCCTCATTTTAGCAAAGGCTGATATAAAGTTTATGCCATGCAAGTGTAATCCTTTCTGTGAGCAGCTGAAATCTGGGGCTTGTTTAATGATAAGCATGGCCTGTGGGACCAGCTGTCAAATGTTGAAGTGTTTGAATGCATGGCGCAACTGAGTAGCAATCGTGACATTAAAGTTTTGTGGAATGATCAGCTAATACCGCCAGTTTGTAGAAAATTTCAGCAAAATAGGTGAACTGCTATTTCACCTTCTAGAAATGGGTTACCCATTGAGTGGGCTGGATACTTTCAGCTAGCATTAAATAAATTAAGGTTTACCTCACCTGAGCGCCACTGTTGATGTACCCTGAGTTTGATAAAATGTTTATTTTTCAAACGTATGATTCTATCACCGCCTTCAGGGCATTTTTATCTCAAAATAAATCCTGATGGAATGGAGAACACCGTAATTAGCAGATAAATGTTGGACATTTACATACACAATTATATGGTAACTGAGAAGGAGGACCTGGCAGTCATCTATTCCTGTAATCAATTCTGGGTTCATTTTCATGGAGTGAAATTCACTATAGTATCTGATCATGACTCCCTTCACTGGTTACAGAATCTGAAGGACTTGGAGGGGTGGCTAGCTCGATGGGCTCTAAAACTAAAAGCCTATGATTTTAAAGTCTCAGCAGTTCCTCAGATTAAAGCATCAGAACGCCAATGGGTTATATTGACTGCCCACCGTGGCCTTAGTGGCTGATGCAGCTGATAAATTATTTAGTAAGATGTTAAGCCAAAAATACTACAATGTACTGTTAAAATTCCAACGCTTTTTAGAATAAGAACAGACGTTTACAATTGTCAAAAATGGGAAGCTCCATAAAATCGTTGATAATATCTCATTTTTGGATACCCCAACCCTTGGAGCGATCTAAAATTATTATTGGGACCCACAAGGTGACGGGTCAAGGATTTTAAAGACACTTGAGCTGTTGAGACAGCACTGCTATTAACATATATGAATTAGATATTCATGAGATTTTATAAATTGTAAGGAATTCCAAGTAGACCCTACTTGTTATAAAGCCACCTCCTATCATTAGGTTAAATCTAACTTTGCCTGGCACACTGTCACTATCGACGTTGTGGTCCCTTTGGTCAATAGTTCTGCTAGTTTGAATACATAATAGTAACTATAAGCTATCTCGCCAAGTGGGTGGATGCCAAAGTGGTCAGAAAATTAGGGCCAAGACTACAGCTAAGTTTTTCCTTTAAATTATATCACCATGTATGCCCCAGCTTTGAAAGATAAAGTGACTAATTTTATGATACAAATGGTTTCCAAGCTCAAAGATTTGATGGGTATATGTGGTGTAATGTCTACTCCCTGTCACTCCTAGAACAATGGCACTGTGGAGAAGGTAAACGGTAATCTTATTGGTATTCTACAAAAGTTCATCACAGTGAAGGCATCTAGCTGGAATTTTTCTTTCCTTCTGCCATTTTCGCCTAAAATCTTCTCTCATCATTTGTCTTTGAGGAACTCCTAATTTGCTTTACTATATGGGAAGCAACTTGCTCTTCACCTACTTTTTATTCGTTGGTTCAAGAGCATATTTCTACCATATAATATTTAGAACGCTGATGCAGAAATTAATCCAGCTAAAAACCGCGGCCTATTCTAGTGCACTGGTTTGGAGATAAAGTCTCCGGTATGCAATAATAAAAATTGGTAGTTGTTACACTCCTTTGATGTAGGTACATTGCTTTATTTTACAATAATTATGTTCTTGGATAAACTAGCAAACTAGAGCACATCTGGAATGGGACTTTTTGAGATCATGAAGACATCTACAGATGCCTATACTCTTAATGATCCCATTAAAGGTCACCTTATAAACTGGATGCATGCTATTTTTAAGGAGTATCACTAGTTGGCTGGCCTATCCGCCCCTATATCTCAATGATTTTGTGAACCCTACTTATTTTAGTTCCCTGATGTTAGTTAAAGTAGGAAAATGTTGTGCTTTGTTTTAACAACCTTTAGCTATATGCTATAACTACTTAATTAATCTGTATTTTAGCTAAATCTTTAAATACAGGGTTCAATTGATTGTTATTATCTATCTCGCCTATCAGCTATGACTTTATATGTATTTACCAAAGTTGTATTTAATTGCTTTTGGTAGATCTGCTAAGTCCATCATTCATTTGATATTAGAGTGATGAATCAAAACTTAATCCCCACCGATGCAACTCTTGATTCCCTAATTTACTGATCCTTGAAGCTCATGAACACGGTTGTCATACCACTTATTTTATTAGTTTTGAGCAAAACATCTATATTGTCCCACTCCAGCATAAAACAATCAGCAATAGGGTCCCTATATTTATTATGGCCATCTGGTGGTATTCTAATTACAACTGGCATATTTTTTTACCATGAAAATTCCCCAAGTCTTATTAATTAGCTTTTTGACTTAAATTGGTTATTACACCATTAGTCTCCCATTATTAAGTGCTGCTTAGTAAACATGAAAATGCACCAATGTGAACTTGTGTAGAAAAAGCATATATGAGCTAAGTTTACTATCTGGAGAGGGTTATTTCTTTAGTAACTACCTCTAGTCTACTATTAAGTTTAGTATCAAGCCTCTGAGCTACCATCATAAGTTACTATGGTGTGCTCCTTTATTTTACTAATAAAACACTACTTCAGATAATAAAGGTTTTTTGTTACCATATTTCTACCCAAATTGTATCTCAAACTGTATCTGGTATTGTTGCGTGACAATACCTTTGTGTCACAGTTGTTAACATTTTAATTGTAGTAGAATGCCCAACCAAAACCAATTATAAGATGCCCTTTGAGTCAAGACCAGAACCCTTATAGGATATCAATGACTTCTCTAAGGTCATTGAATGCAAATGGTTTCTGGCTTCGCTGGTCAGGGCTGAGGGAAACTGAACTATAGAGGCAGAAAAATTTGGCAAAATCAGCTTGAAAATACAGAAAATCAGCCACTATGAAGTTGTAAAATTCAGCCAAATTCAATATTTCAATTTTACTAAAAGGCAAAAACTTTTTGGCACAAATCAGCTTTCTTAAATGTTTAAAAACCATCATATAACATACCTTTATATTCGCGCCCAAGCTGAGAAATGCTCTTGCTTTTCTTAGATAGCTAGAGAAACGTTAAAGTTTTTGGGAATATCTGCTGATGTTTTCCCATACTTTTCCATAATTTATCTTAGCAAAATAATAGTCATAATCTTCCATGATGACCGGACTCCACTTTAAGCTCTAATATGACCCTCCCCTTTGGCGAAAAACAGCCCCATTCTGAGGCCTATTCCTCCAAGTCCACCACATCATATTTCACCGCTATCCACCACATTACCTACGCTCCTACCTCAACTCTAAGTGACTCTTGTCTTTGATATTTTTGTCAGTTTAGTCTGCGTTTTTCTAATAGATATATTTTAAACAAACATGAGATAACCTAGGACTTTTCTTTCTCCTGTTTGGCCATTTTTGCCTTATTCTGGCACTTTTTTACTGGAGCTTTACCTCCTGCAATCTTCTGTGCTCAGTTTTCCTAATACTTTGTGCACTTTAAATACAAAGCCTAGTGTCAATTTAGACACCATCAGTTTGTTCTTTTAGGTTATGACAAAGGAAGTGAAATTTATTTTATTATCATACAGGATCACCTGAAGGGCAGCTGTGCTGGTATATCAAATTATACAATATAAACTTCGAAGTACTCATAGCATCACCTTGACTTATAGCTTTAGTCTCAATTCATCATATAGGTGTTTTATTGTGACAATGATGTAAGAATTCCTCCAATACTTATATTTTAAGGTCCATAACATTTATGGAAACCGTATGACTTGTGAACTCTAGTCCTCTATTTTATATCTAGCCACATTTTTGTGTGTTTTATAGAGTTGCACTCTACGCAACAAGAAAGAAAATCCGCCATATCATAGTTCAATGAAACTAGTTAAAGTATTAACAAATGTGCTCTAAAGTTTCCTTGATGCCACCATGGCCAACAACTTTAGGATTGGCGTGAATTTCTGCATTCTTTGATGGCTTTAGAAACAGAATTCACTGACTTATCACTAATTTAGTATTTGGCCATTCTTCTTTTATGTTCCTTCTATGGCTTTTTGTGACGCTTTTTGAACTTCTGATGGCTTGTTTTCTAATTCCCCGCTCATTGTTCACTTGAACAGGTCATCAGCATAATCTTGTACTGTAAGAATTGCTAACAGTTTTGATAATCTACCTGCGTTTGTTTTCTATATCAACTGAAATGTTCTATGTCATAGTCATATGTATTCACTTTTAAGGACCATAATGGTAATTTTTCTTAAGCTCTATTAAGTTATGCAACCATTGGAAAGATTTATAATCTGTACAACCTTGAATTGCGTCATATGAACAAAAACTTGGAACTTCTTGCAAGCGTAGATAACTGCAAGACATTTGCGCTCAGAAACTGTATAGTTCCTTTTGGCCTTCATAAAGTTATGGCTAACATAAACCACTAGGTGCTTTTCCTCATGTTTGTCAACTTTAATAATTACATCCTCTATTGCTATAAGCAATGCATCCAACGGTATAAAAATATGGCCTTTCAAAATTTGGATATCCAAATATTGGAATCATTGTCAACATCTTCATAATGTATCAAATACACCTTCCACCTTCCATTCCATTTAAACTCTTTCTTTGGATCTTTAAGTAGATAAAATAACGGATCTGCAAAATATACAAAATCTTTAATGAATCAGCAATAGTAAAGGACATTCTTAAGAAGATTTGAACATTACAAACGCTCTTAAAATGACATCCTTAAAATTTCTTCAACTTTCTTTTTTGAGGTTTTAATTTGTCTGCGTTTAAGTAATCCTCAGATACTCTAAATCTTTCTTAAAAGAAATGATACTTCTAGCGGATTGATTTTGAATTTACATGATACCAGTTTCTTAAACAATTCCTTTTTCTTAAAAGTGATCTATAAACGTCTAACTAAATACATTGATGTCATCTAAGGATACTAAAACACAGGATAGCTTGTGGCTGGACAATATTAATTCCAAAGCTCGTTGGAAAGGTTTAGGTGCATTACACAAGCCTTGAGGCATCCTTGAATGCTGGTAAAGTCCCTGTGCCGTTATTGTAGCACACTTCTCCTGGTCCTTGAATGGCATAAAAATCTTTCAATATTCTGAGATTAGGCTCATCACCAAAAGAATTTTACCCCGCTTAGCTGATTAAATGCACATTGATTTCCGCAAAGGTTAAAATCCTTCTTCATGAGCTTCTTTATTTTTTGGGAGTTTATTTCAACTCTGTTTGGCCCATCCTTCTTCTTGAAAGTCATTATTGGCCTAGCTCATGGATTAGACGAAGGCATGAGCAACCCATTCTCTAACATCTTCTCATTTTCCTAGGAAGCCACTGCCTCATCCACTCTTGGTCTTCAAAAATTCCTGCTTCTAATTAGTTCAGCTTCTTAAGTATCAATTCCAGTGCTATATGTTTTCTGCAAACCCTAGATCATTGTCATCTTGTGAGTTATAATTTAGTATTATTTAAATAAGCTAATACTTCAGTTTGTTGATCTTCCATTAGTATGGTAGTTATTCTTATGAAATTATTGTATAAACACTTCTAGCAGATTCTCCTGGTAACTCCATTTTATTTAGATCCCCAAATCTATGAGATTAATGGATCTTTGTCATTAGAATTATATGAGGAAATGCAACTACTTGATTTCGCTTTAATTTAATTAGAGTTTTCCCAGATTGGCTAGTAAGATACGAATATTCTCATGACTAGGATCTATAATCTTAGAGCTACTTAAGGTTCAATTCTCAATCTTTGCCAAGGAGCCTCAACCTCAACATATATTTTCTCTAGTATTTTCAACGTCAGTCCAGTATCACCCAATCTCTGCATTCCCAGTCAGAATTACCAGTTCCTTTTTCACTTAATCATAATCCATTGTTCTCTCACGTGTTTTGGTAATTACTATATCTTCTTCAAATAATTTATAACCAACAGAAAAGATGCCATCTTTATACACTAAGTTTATTAAGTTATTCTTCCTGTTAAGGTGAGCTTCACCTTCCATTGTTAAATCAATCGCATAATTTGGCCCAAAATTTACAGAGTATTCTCCTCAAAGTCACACGTTACTCCATACTTTTGCATATATTCTGTGCTGTAAGAATATCATAATTCTGATTAAATAAGACAATTGCTGGCTTGATATGACCAAGGATCCAAAAAAAGGGGCAAGGCACTATAAAACCCAAAGGAAGTAGTAGGCTTAGGCCCAGCTGTCCCATACTGCTTTTGCTGTTCTATATCCTGGAAAAAATTTCAGCTGTTTTTACTAGTTTGGTGGAAAAGATATTGATCGAAGCGCCACTATTGATAATGACCCTCACTTCAATTCAGTTGACCAAGGTATCAGCATATTAAACTCAGAGTATTATATAATGTTTATAGAATGTATAGTGGCATCGTTTACTAAATTCAGAATATGAATATATTTAAGTGGATATATCAGGAAAAAAATTCCTTAATAATAGTAATAGAAATTGACATGTTTAAATCTTCCAATTTTGTTTTTAAAAAGTCGTCCTCATTGTCAGCGTTTTAGGCATTTTCCGAATATTTGTTAAGCATAGGTCTGAGCAAACTCTGATACAATCTCAGGTTCAAGCATCATCACTTTTTTCTTAGTTACTATATTGACATTTGGAGACATGCTCTGATGAGAAGAATTGGAAACAGGGTAAGCAACGAACTAGTCAGAGATGTTAATTTCTTACAACTTATTCAGCAAAATTGAGCAGCCTGAAGATCTAGATAAACCTCATCTAGACTGAAGTGCCTTTTCCTGACTCATCATTTGTATCATTCTTTTAACCTAGACAAAAACTTGATCTTTTGTTTTCTTGCTCCAGCACTGATCACCAGTTTGACCCATGCCTCTACTTATGTATCAAATTATGCGCATCTTATTACTAGGACATTTTTTCCTTTGGGGGGTTTTTTCATATGCTTGGTAAAATCCATTTTCATTTTTTTTTGCTAGCTTTTGGTCAAAGGATGGTTGATATTTGAAGATTCAATTTGTTGCAATAAATTTGTGGTTAACACTTTCAAGAACACCATCATTTGAGAAGTGTTATTATTGTTGGTTGATGCTAACATCATGTATTTATGTAAATTTCAATAAGGTCAGAGCGCCTTTTGCATTTCAATATGAGCATAAAAATTGCTCATTTCATAGATCTGGCCAGAATTTGTCCTCTTGATATTAACAATTGGTGAACGCCCTCATAGTTTCATCTTTCCATAATCATATCCCCATAAACTCTTGCTTTCAGCCAATTATCTGCTTGGGGCTACCAAATTCCTTCATAACTGCATTCTTCGCTTAGTAATATGACCAATTATACCCTCATGTAAATGTGGAACACTGGATTCTGGTTATTGATGTCTAAGCAACTGATCACTGTGACAGCTTTCTGGTGATTTATGCATCCAAACATAGTCATTTTGAATAATATGAAGAACGCTGGGCAATATCCTGTTGAAATGTTGCAATTTTAGGCTAGTCAAAATTCTTCTGTTATTACAGGCTTGATTGTTGGACGATTAGTGTGGCCAGCCATTATAGAGCCATTTGAAGTGTTGCCTGAGTCATTGCTGAGATGGCAGCAAAACACTATGCATGATCTGGGTGGTCTAGATGCTCTCCATGTTATTTTCTTCCTCATATAAGTAATGCTAACCTGCTTCTGTTTCTTCCTGAACACCAGTACATTTATTGTTTTTGTCTCAAGTACTCTTTCTAAGAGTTGTCCAAGCTTCTCCCATAAAGGGATTTTTATCCAGCTTCTGTTTACAATGTGAACTTGAACAAGAACAGGTCCTTGACAACGTTGGTGTGTGTTTTCTCTGATATTTAGAATTTTCTTGGAAATTTAATATTACTTCTGCAACAAGGTCAGTTTCTTTTCCAACCTTAACAATTCATCTTTACACTTTAATTAGGTTGACATGGGGAGATAACGTCAGGATGTTCTAGTTAATGCTCTAGCTACTTTCATAACTCTTGGATCTCACCCTGGATGGAGGGCATTGTATACATACTTCTGTAAGATTCAACTACCTCTGTAATAAGCAAAAAAGTAACTTTTTTTAGTAAGTTTACTTCACAGGTTCAGACTTGGTGTAAAAACAAAATAAAAATAACTAGGTTTATGGAGATAAGTATCCAGTTGGGTCTCTTTATAAGTAGTTCCAACCCCACTCAGGTGTACTCTTACAGTTGCTTGAGCAATCAACAAGGGAAATTAATTTAAATTAACTTTTCAACTTATAAGTTAAAATATCATAAACATTTAGCTGCTGAATGTATGTCTTTTATAACTATGCTAAGGAGTTTTTGTAGTGTGGTTAAAGCTTATTTTGAGCTGATGCAAGGAAGTTTAAGAAAGAACTATCCCTAAACTTTAATCCTTGGGGTTGACTTCCAAAAAAGCGGGTTTTATCACCTTTGTCAGCCCCCTGTAGGGCAACCTTTACAGGTCAGCGGCCAACTATTGGTAAAAACCCAAATCACAAATTTTCTTAGGGCCATGTTGCCTAGGTTATTCCCACAATCTACCAACAGAACAATCGTTAAGATGCTTTAGTAGTTTTTAAAAGCACCCTTATCATTTGGCGCCTCATCCTGAATGATTCACGGTAGAAATTTGATAATAACTATTCATCTAACAACTGTATTTACTACCGTTGTTAAGATGAACAACAATTGATTTATTTATAGCCAATTATCAGTTTATACATACTATGGTGAAGCACAATGAATTCTTTAGGTAATGAATATCACCAAGCAATTGACTATTTTCTTAAAAACCTTTATAAAGCGTATCTTATATAAGCTGAAAAATAAATGCACTGAGCTATTAGGTTAAGTTTATAATTCTTATAATTTGAGCTGGATAATGTTGTCATATAAAAATATATATACCAAATTAAAGGCTTTGAGTTAAATGGATAAGCATAGAACTCAGTACATGCGCTTCAAATGGTTTTGATGACTGAGCCATTATTGCAATATCTAAGTTATGATCACCCTTTCATTAAACAAATTTATGCATCTTTATTGGCAATCAGTGCCATATCAAGTAAGATAGATTAAACTGGCAATGAACATTCTGTGGCATATGTGAGCCAAATATTAAACAGGATCAAAATTATACCATGAAAATTCATGAATGTCTCACAGTGATATAGCCTCTAAACAGTTCAGAGTATACATCCATGGGTATACATTGAGGTGGTAACAAATTAATTTTCGCTTGGATGGATACAAAATAAAAAATTCCCTAAATAAATATTGGCCCTCAGACTTTAAAAATACAAATGTATGTTTTTTGAAATTTAAAGTTAAATTTATTGCGAGGAAGGCTGACCATGGGACAGACACTTCCAAATTTGACCCAAAAGAAACAAAACTTAGTAACAGGGAAGGTACCCCAGAGAAGCGATGCTATCTCTTGTTGCCAGCGGGAATGTCACTTATGGGGAGGGGGAGGGAACGTGTGAAGGGGCTGAAGCCACAATTGAACACATGTGGAGGAAAGGGTCTGATTTGATGAACCAAACTGGGAACCAGGAGGAGACCAGCTGTTGGCGACACGGTGGGAGGTATCCAAACATCCACGCCTGAAAGTGGTCCACCAAATGAGACCAGAATCTGTGGACAGCTTCTGGGAGGGTGGGGGTGGAGCCTGTGATGGCATCCAAGAGAATCGTATGGATAGTCCACATGGCGATTGCAACTACCAGAGCACGGAGGGAGGGTGGAAGGGGGGAGGCCATTGATAAAGCAAACATATCTCTTGACAGACTGAAGGGATGTTCGATCCTGGCCCAGCAGACGTTGAACTTCGCGCCATATCACTTTAGAGGTAGGACACTTCTCCAGGCGGTGGAACAGCGTTCCATACTGGCCACACATGACGCAGGATGAGTGTAAAACTTTAGAGCGCTCAGCCATATGGTACACCTGCCTCAGGCAGCGCCACACATGGGAACGGATTTGAGGCTGCAACAGAAAATGGTGTGCGTATTTCCAGATAGTTTTTTGGGTCTCAATGGAGTAAGGGATGCCCATCATGTCTAGGTAGTCCATCCTGGATAGGACATGGGGCCGTGCGGGGATCAAGCCATCTTGAATGGGTAACCCCTGTACCTCCTGTGTGAACCAAGGAGAGGGGCGGCCTCTCTAGGCTGCGTGTCCATTAATATGGATTCTCCACTCAGCGCTCCGCATGGAGAGGAGGATTCGTTTTTAGTGGGTTTTAGTCCCATGAGGACCTGTGGCCGATGGGTTTGAAGCCAGGTATTTCATCAGGGAGTGAGGGTTCGATGGATTGTTAAGGCCTAAGGCGCTGGAGAAGTTGGAGCAGGCCGCGTGGGACCAGTGTTGGGAGGGGAGCGTAGGGGCGGTGACGGCCGCTTCCAGGTTCCCAGGATCTTGGCAGCATGGGCTTTGAAGTCAAGCAGGCCCATGCCTCCATGATGATGAGGGCCAAACATGATCTCTAGCCATACTGGTGGTGGGCGGCCTGACCAAAGCCATCCTTGCAGCAGGGCATACAAGGATTTGAAAAAGCTTGGGGAGAAGGGGATGGCGTGGGCTCCAAACTAGACTTTGGAGAGGAGCATAGAGTTGGCTAAAACAACCCTGCCAGTAAGGGAAGTAGGGTGGGCTCTGAGGGAGGCGATGCGCTTCGTCACGTTGTCTAGAATATGACTCTCCATTACTGCTGATGCGTACCCACCTGCCTCCACCCACACGCCCAGATGGCAGACTGGCCCTATGGTAAGGCGTGGCATGAAGGGGAGCACCAGTGGGGTGGTGTGGGGTGAGCTGGGAGGGCGAGCACGTGTACGAGCAGATGGGCTGGGCAGGGCACTGGTTTCTGGGGCCCAGCAGGTTTAATACTGACTGAGGAGGATAATTTCAGTTTTAGAAGCGTTCAGTGCAGCATTACTTACCTGGGAAGACTCCTAGATGAGAGCTTCAAAAGCGCGTGCATCTTTATTATTAGACACCCCAACCACACAGTCATCTGAAAACGCCATCATCTTGACTGGGGCTTGGCCTGGCACATGGACCCCAGTGAGTTGGGCATTCACGTTTTGAAGTAGTGGGTCAAGGCTGAAGTTGTATAAGAGTGGGCTGAGGGGGTCCCCTTGTCGCAAGCCCCTTTGAGGGCGGACTACTTCTGTTAGAAATCCAGGGCCACGCACTGCCATTGTTGCCGATTCCGTGAGCAGCATTACCCAGTTGATGAAGTGAGGGGGCAAGTGGAATTGATGGAGGCAGGCCCTGAGGTATTCCCAGTTTACTCTATCATAGACCTTCTGTTGGTCCAAGAATACAAGTGCCCCAGAGGCTGTGGACTGGCATGCATTAGCCACAGAGTGCACGTTGTCCCAAATCAACTTTCTGGGTATGAAACCAAATTGTTCTGGGGAGATGGTGGCAGATGCTACAATCTCTAAACGGTTAGCCATGATTTTTATTAATTTTTGTATCCGTGTTAGTTAAAGAAATGGGGCGACAGTTGGCTAGGTCTAGCTTATCCCCTTTCTTAAAGAGTGTGACAGTGAAGGCCTCTTGCCCTCCTGGTAGAAGGCGCATATCCAGAAGGCTCTGGTTAAGTGAGGCAAGCAGTAGTGGGGATATATTTGAAGTACTTTTTATAGAATTCATATGGAATGCCATCTGGGCCTGGGCATTTCCAGTTTGGTGCACCACGGATGGCTGTCCATAGTTCATTTGGAGTAATCAAAAAATTATTTCTAGGTATCAGAAAATGGTGCAGATGTGGGTTCAGCTGAGAAATTCCGCCACTTTGGCTGGCTGAAAGGGATTGGATTGGTATAAATTTGAATAATACTTTTATATTTTGATTGCCACTTCAGCTGGCGTATCCGCGATGGAATCATCTGATCTTTGTACTTGTGTGCAGGCCACACTCTGGCGTGGTGCAAAATTTTTTTTAAAAAATATGTGGTGCATTTGTCGCCCTCTGTAATGCATTTGGCCCTATACTGAACACAAACCCAATGTTTGTGTTGCCTTTCGAGCACGTTGAGGTGGGCGGCTGCCTCCACCCACTTCTGGCCCCATGCAGGGCTGTCTCCTGTGGCTGGGATGTTGGACTCCAGGTGTGCCAACTCTTCCAGAGCGCGCGAGATGATGGCCAATGTGGTTCATGAGTGTTGGGAGGAGAGGTGGTGAGAGTGGCGGATGGTATCCTATATGAAGGCTGCCCATGTGGAGATGGGGTCCGCGTAAAACGGTGTAACAAACTCTTTTGCCAAAGTTGCTGATTCCACCCAAGTGGAAAACCTTGGCGACGCAAGTTTGGGAGGGTGTAGTTTTCACCAATGTGGGGCCTTAGCCACTGTGACAGGTAGGTGGTAGGTTATTGAGACCAGCCGGTGGTCAGAGAATTCAATTTTTGTTGTTTGAAAGTGGGAAATGTGAGGTTGGAATTTCGCCGGCGTAAGGATAAGGTCTATGCGGGTCATGGACCTTAACTGGCCATTTTGGACGTGGGGGCACGTCATGTTTTCAAGCAGCGGGGCTCGCCGCAGCAGCGCATCCATTAACCCAAGGGTGGCCTTTAGAACGCGAAGTTCTACATGACCCTGGGGGGCGTGGGAGGAGGAAGGCCATTGGTCCATTGGTGTGTTTAGCCAACAGTTCATGTCACCAACTATGAAAGGATCTGGGGGTAATGGAGGGATTTGACTGACAAGAAAAATTCCTGATGTTCTCATGCACAGGTTGGGGCATAGATGTTGATGATAGCATGTGCCACGTCAGCCCATGAATAAGTGACAACAAGGACTCAGCCATTGAGGAAGGTTTCTGACAATAAAAATTTGAAAAAATTGCTTTTCCAAACTAGCACCCCACAGTGCTCTGACCAAAAGGATAGGGATGGGAGGAGCATGGTTTTCCAAGCATTCTTGGAACCTCATGGACAGTGGGACTCCTGGATGCCAGGATATCCATAGGTAAATTTTCTGTAAAAACTCAGTTTCCTAGCCCGGGATGGCGAGGCCTTAAGTCCAGCGATATTCAACATCCCTAAAGTGAAGGTTTCCCCCATTGCACTTTAGGTGTGAGGGGGTGGGCACCCAGGCCCACTAGCCTCCTCTAGATCCCCATGGGCCTTCACAGCAGCGTGGGTGTTTGCAGCAATGCTATTGGTAGTTTTGTTGATTTTAGCAGAAAATTTCACGTTGGCTTTTGCCTTCACTTTTTGTTTCCCCAACATCGAACGAATTTTTTGTGGTGCAAATGAGTTTGGTGCACCAATGATTGGGTCAAAAAAAATTTCAGATGGGTTGGACCCCAAGTCAGTTTCAACTGGAGCTTGTTTGCAAAGACTGGGTGAAATTGAGTCACCCATCGGATCCTCAGATTGGGTGGCCCAATTGGTATGGGCTTCCCAATCTGATTGGTTAATGGATTCACAAGTTGCTTCCATCGTAAAGGTTTCAATGTCCTCCTGGAATTGGGAGCGTGGGATAGCAGTGGTGACTTTAGCCGCTTCCTTGGCCGCGGCCCTGTGGGCCTGCTTGGCCTTCTTCCACTCTTGCGGGGAAATAGGTTTTACCAGTAGGTAGCAGCCTTGTGCTCCCCACAGGAAAGCCTCTTTGGTGCTTGCAGTTGGTTTGTAGTGCGCCTCTCCGCTGGCCATGGCTGCCAAGGGGTACTCTTGAAATGTGATGCCCTCCTTGGTGGGGCATGCATGTGCCTTATGGCTGAATGCATCACAGTGGGTGCAGGTGGGGGGCGCGCTGTCCACGGTACCCAGAAAGGGTGGGTGGTATGCCCTTCAATATTGATATATGTGGAGTGCGGGATCTGGGTTAGGTCCTTTGTGATCTCCTCAGTTGGGGTCAGAACTGCGATGGCTTTGCCAGTGCACAGGTGTGGCATCAGCATAAAGCATTGCATCTTGAAAGACTGTATTTCACTATAAACGGTGAGACCATCTTTCAGGTGCTGCTCCAAAAGGCACATTTTACTGTAGTAGGCAAAAAGTCAAACGTGAGGAAAATTTGGTTGAATTTTGTCCATCTGGTGCATTTGGTTTTGACGACCTGTTGCCCTTCAGGGAGGTTGATCACTACGCGCACTGCAGCAGCTTCATCTGCTGCCTCCTTGTTTTGAAACTGAGGTCCAGCCAACCGCGTGACATGGAGTGAGGTGCGACGTACACCGCAGTCAGGAAAAAAGTGTGCAAATCCCCACAAAATTTTTCCCATAAAGCTGTTTGTTGGATGTCCAGAAACACCTGGACTCCATATATCACTGACGAGAGTGGTTGGGAGTGCGGCGTGTTGATGTACTGGTTGCATCGCGCTTGCCAAGTGAGGATTTCTGGGGAAATAGTGACCGCTGGTTTTTTTATATTTTTTCTATTCTGCCAGTTTCTCTGGGGCATTTTCGAACGTTTGAGGCTGCGGGCCTACCACCTGCTCCTTTTACCTTACTTGCCCAACTGCTCCCTGACATGGGCGCAGACTAATATCCTCTGTGAGATTATCAAACTATAATCATACTTGAATTGAATAAGTTGCAAAAGTGATTGCAATGAGAGAAAAGTTTGTCTCACAAATGTATGTTTAGATTTACAATTCTATGGGACTTTACATTAATTGTGGATACACTAATGCAATTGCTAACAGTTTTGGTTTTATACATTGAAACAGATGATTTACATAAAAATAAATTTTTGAAATATCCTGGACCAACCACCAGAGATTCAGAAAGAATTAGACATGGAATTGATAAACAAAAAGATCATCAAGGGTCAACAAACTGAAATTTTCATAAAACCCACAAATATTTCCAAAACCTTATGAACAAACTGAGATAAAAAGTGCTGTCCATAATTTAACCAGCCATAGAGCCTATGGAAGATATTAACGCAAATTCGTCAAGATTATATTGGGAGTTGCTTAACTTCGATGTGGAAAAAAATTACATGTTGTGTGATGCACCAGGTCCACAAGCCTTATATGAAAACATAATTTCTGACTACTGAAGCCTGAACTTTTCATAGCACACTATATACATCTATAAAGTAGGCCTAACAACTATAAGTACCGAGAGAAGACAATACAATATCATAGCAATCAAAAACTTGACTTTGAGTGATAGATGAGCTTTATAGACAAATAAATGTCAGAAGTACAAACAAATTCATAATAGAATGGCTGATACACCACACGTTTGCCATCAATTAATTTTAGCAGATAGCGGGAGCAACTTTACAACACAATAATATCAAGATTGAGCGAGTTGGTGGGAATAATTGCAGTACTGATTGTCATGGAAACTGCAGAATAAGTTTAGACTGGCCTGCCAGTCAGGATGCGTAAGCACCCAAAAAGCAAGCCAGAATGACAGAGGCATTGCCAACAGAACGACTTGGTATGGAGCCAGGAAGTGGGAAATGACGAAGTGTTGATGCAGCAACATGGTGAGTATGATCCCAATGACAAACCACACTGAACCCACTCCCAACCCAGGGGGTCTTGCTGCAGGGGTTAAATCACTGAGATAGTCTCAATAAGATCCTCGGCATATGGTGCCTTCTCTACTGGGGTGGCAAGGAGATGGATTCTCTCTTGCAATTGGTGGACATATGGCCACAAGATTTCCATGTATTGCTGCCGGAAGTTAGTGATCATGGGGTTATAAAGCCAAAAATACTGGACTCGCTGAACCCAATTGATGACAGAGGGGCCCATAGTGACCAAGAGTACAGGTAGAGCTCATCCAGTGTACGGACTGATGGGACACCAGGGAAATGCCATCAGGGATGCAGTCAGAAGAAAAATAAAATTTTAGTTTTTTTGGTAAATTTTTATTTGAAGGAAAAGTAAGAAAATCGACCAACAATTTTCTCAGTGCTATGCAACTGGTGAAATAGTGGTTGATTGGGATAGTAACAAGATGGGATCAGGTCCCACAATTTTGACCTAACTGGCAAATTGTTTGGGAATTGGCAGGTTTATTCCTTGAGAACCAACATCGCAAAATTTGGCAGTGGGCTGAGTCTCTGTCAGTTTGACCTCAAATGTCCAAACTGGGGCTCAGCTACATTTCTGATAGTTGGCACAATGGTGTTTGACCCAATGAGTGACGGGAATCCCCCAAGGCCACCCCACATAGGGATGGGTCCATTTGTTTGGGAACAGGTTTGGGACACATAACCTGCCCGCGCTCAGTCACTAAACTGTCCATTTGGTCAATGGTAGCACATCAGCCACAATACCCGAATTGCCAACAGAGGGCTTTAAACACTCATCAATCGCACCCAATGTTAGTTCTATCAGCTTATTGATCAAATTGGAGCTGTCAGGCGATCTGGCCAATACCTCAGTCTTCATGCCTTTCCAGCCATTTGAGATTTGGCCATCAGCCAGATTGCCACTCAAATTGGATCTGACTGATTTCAGTTTGGCAATCTCAGCGCAGATTTCGCTAATTCCCAGCAACAGTTCTGCTGAGGTAAGTGTGGGTACTGGGGGTGGGATCTGAAGCAGGAGAGCTGTTACCCATCGCTCATCTACTGTGTGAGCGAGAACGCCCTGAGTAATGAGGGGTACTGCCATCCTCTTTGGTATCTTTTTATTTGGGAATGTGAAGATGTCCCAATCAAGAGCTAAGGGACGTTCCCCAGGACTTACACTGATAAAGCCTTACCATCTGGAAACAAATGGAATAGTTAAAAAAGATAAGTAATGCCTAGAAACTACTCTTTCAAAAATTTTCACATGCAAACCATCCATCTGGGCAACTTTTTTATCTGTGGCAACATTTTTCTATAAGCTAAGTCATCATTTGTCCATGAATAGATACCTTTCAAACTGGTTACATACAGTTGGTTTTTCTGCCTTATATATTATATTCTGCACTCAAAACAATCTGTGTATGATGCCCTTACAACATTTGAAAACCTGACTTAATGATTAATAAGGTACTTTTTCATCCTAAGCCATAAACATCAAGAAGAAAACCAAGATTAAAACAACTGAATAATTAAAACAGCCTGCTCTTCTGACCTTTAAAACTTTAGTGATAAGGGTAAAAATTGTGGCACTCAAGGCTTTGAAGAGAAAAATAAGTTGTATTAATTATGAATTGAGAGGTTAAAAATCGTAATAAAGTCAGCATTGGCTCTATGTATCATTAAGGACCTCTCAGATAGAGGAATAGTGAATATTGTAAATGCTAAGTTTTCAAAAGCATGAAAATAGATATTTAACAAGAAAATATGAATGAAAAGAAAAAGGAACATGAAAATTTTAATTTTAATTATGATATAAGTTTTTCAACTATATAAAAACATATATGCTTATTAAAAATTATTATTGATTACTTTGTCATTTTTGTACTTCTTTTCTCTGACGTCTCTTAGGGGAGGGAGTTGTATGACTAACTCTATGAGCAAAATCTATCCTATTTGAGCTGATTATAAATTGAGGCCAGTGCTAACCCAATTAAAAACCAAGTCTGTTGCCTCATTAGGCTGACTTTTCAAGTAATTTACTATGAGAAGAGGCAAATGGAAGTCTTGACTGGATAGGCAAGTGATGCTGCACCTTGAGGGAGAACGCAAATGAAGGAATAGAAAATTGGATAGCAGATCGTTATATTTCTAATATGGTGCTAGAGTTGACATATTTACATAATTAGCTTGACAACAATCATCCTTGAGGAATTCTTTACTATGAACTAGCATAGTGCTTAAGACTTGCAGAGGATGAATGCTGATCATGGCTCCAATAAGCTCCATTATAGAAAATTACTTCCATTGTTAGTTGTAAATAATGGTGAAGCGCTTAAATTGTGTATTTAAGCCTTATTGTGCGTGTATCATAGAAGCAGCAATTATAGAATGACTGAAATCTGGATAGGATGCCAAGGGAGCCACCCTACTTTATCAAAAATTATAGAAATTTAATTATTAATTAATGGTTAAGTAATCAAATTTTCTCAACAATAATATTCCCCATATTTTATCTGGATCGTGGTTTCTATTATCCTTATATTGTCATATGGGAGGGCTGAATGAATCTTGCTGCCATGTGCCAAGACAGCAATAACACTTTCATGTTGATAATTTATAGTGAGTAGAAATAGGAATTCCAGCAGAAAGTTCCAAAAAGTTAGAAAAGAGTTATCTATGGATGATTCATGCACGTCAGGTTTCTTGAAGATTGTTGCAAGCGAAAAAGTACTTGGGGGCTTTGAGAAAGTATTTGAGTTTAATATCATTGGAAGGATTTTTGTCTAATCAGTAAGAGGATGGGCTACAAATAGTAGCACAAGAAGCTGGATTTCTGATGGTAGAAGAAATATTTTTGGGCATTACAGACTCAGTTGAGGCTTGGGAATTATGAACAGAGTGAACAAAGGACAAACAATTACTAAACACACTGCTTGAAGTTATGTGGCATCCTTGGATGAACAAGAAGCAAGATGGAGCTTATAATATGAGCATCGTGAAGAATCTGAAATATTAAAAAATAATAATATAGTTAAGCTGGAGGATATGGTAAGATTTTATTAACTAATTATGCATATTAAAATAACAGGAAATAGATAGTTGATTATTTGGATAATCAAGCCTAATTGTTTAATAGCTATTTTGTAAATTTTAGATTTCCAAGGGTATCAAGCCTTTTTGCTCATGAAGTATGAATGCCATAAGTTGCAGGCCTGTTACACTTGCTTTGTGGACATTGCTAAGGAAGTTATGACTGATATTATATCAAATGCTTTAATTTTATTTCTAGAAGTAATTTAATAACTTTTTGCAACTATTATCCAATGATTTTAGTAAATTTCAAATGTTATGAAAATATTGCCTCCCAATACAAATCACATACTTCATTATTACTCTTGGATCTGATGCTTGAGTAAAATGGGAAGCAGAATATTTTCTTTCCAGAGAAGGATGTTAATGTAAAACAAATTATATATTTGTGGTGAAATTGTTACCATTAACTTGCCATATGTCACATATGAAGGTGGGCATCAAATTGCCATCTGTCACCTATATAAATTCCAAATTGTATTGTAAACAAAGTACATGTTTTAGATATGCTACTTGTCGTTTTTATATCTTTAAAAAGAAATTTTAATTTCTCTTCAAATTGTTTAGCAACTAATGATAAGCTTTTCAAAGAAATGTCAGTTATTATCAACCACTTTTAATTGCTCAAATTAGCTTTCTGTCATCATACAAAAAATTACCTAACTATCCAACTCTTTGTCAGGCGGATGGCAAGTAGAAAATAGACTGGCCTACCAGCCTGGATGCCGAAGCATCAAGTGGTGAACCAGAATGCCAGGGGCACTGCTGCTGGTATGACGGATATGGGACTGGAAGGGAACTATAATATCAACAGATCTAAACAGAAATTTGAGGGAGGGTGTTTTTATTGGAAAATTTAAGGGAAGAGAATCGACTAACAATTTTCTCAGTGCAATGCACCCAATTAAATAGTCGTCAATTTTGGGGAAAATAAGCCAGGATCAGGTTCCACAAGTTCAACCTAAGTGGTGAACTATTTGGGAATGGGCGGGTTAGTTCCCTGGGGACTGACATCACTAAGTTTGGCAGCAGGCTGAGTTGCAGTCAGTTCAACCTAAGAGGTGAACTATTTGGGAATAGGAGGGTTAGTTCCCTGGGGGACTGACATCACAAAATTTTATGAAGAGCCAAGTTGTGGTCAGTGGTATTGCATCAGGCGCAATGCCTAATTTTCTGGCAGGAAGCTGCCCATTGGGGGTGATGCCTGACGGATTTGGGAGGGGGGAAGATTTTCAATCATCATGTAAACTGAATTGCAACCATCAGGTGTTCTGGCCAATAGATCAGCTTTCATACCTCCTCAACCATTTGAAATCTGAGTATCCAGCTGATTGCCACTCAAATTAGTTGCGATCAGTTCCATTTCAGTGATCTTGGCGCAGATTTTACTAATTTCTCATAACAGTTCTGCCAAGGAGAGTGCAAGTACCAGAAGTGGGATCTGAAGCTGAAGGGCTATTTTCCAGCGCTCATCTACCATGCAAGTGAGATCTCCCTGAGTAATGAGGGGTATGGCCATCCTCTTTGGTATTTTCTTGCTCAGGAACAGAAAGGTGGCCCAATCAACGCCCAGAGGACGTTCTTCAGGACTTACACTCTTCCACAAAATGGTGTAGCAGCAACTTATTAATATAAGAATATGTTTTTTAGTACTAGATGGTAATATAAGCATATGTTATTATAACTAAACATTGATTCTAAAGGACTTGAGACTATCAGATTATTGATTCTATTAATGAGTTGTTTAACACTGGGTTGGTGATCTAACAAATTTATGAAAATTTAAACTTAAATAGTTCACTTGACAAGTCATCATCTCATCAATTTACAACAACAATTTAAACTAAAAAAACGAAAATTCATTAGTACTACAGTAGAATGGTCTGATACTATGATCAATGCTCCTAGTCATAGTCTCTACTATAACAATAATAAAATATATTTTATGTGATTGGCTAAGCCAGGAACTATTGTCTGAATTTATAGACAATTAACCAGATTACTATGAATACTAACGCCAATTTGTTAATTGTTTAGCTAACTATTGTTCAACCATGAATGTTAAATTGCATTGGTGCGACTATAGACTTTGATGCAATCCTTGGGAATTTTGTTGGAGAGAAAATAAGGGTATAAGAAGTGTAAGCAGGTGAAGCTAAGGGGGACAACTCTTGATGATGAACCTGAACTAGACTGGGCAATGTGACTTTGCTGATGATAGAGGTATCTATGTGAACTTTTTTTAGTTTCTTATATATTCACCTTTTGAGAAATTATAATCGTCATATTATATCATGTTGTACTAATAGTAATAAAACACTGAGAGAATCAAATCCATAACTCTGCAATAGCATTTTAAAGTCTTCAATTTGTGGAAGCTTGCATGTTTATAAGACACTAACAATAATATGAAAAACACAATAATATCAAATGGTCCTTGAAATATTCTTATAGCACAATATAGAAATAGTAGAAAAGTGTTAATAAGTAGTATCTATTTTTGATGGGTACTTAAGATTACAAGGTATCATAATTGACATTAAAGTAATTAGTTAATTCACACATTACTATCTTCTTTTAATTTTATTGCTTTTTAAGCAGCTTTTGAAGGTCTAGTTGATTATATTTCTATTAATATTTTAGCTGCGGGCGTCAGGACTCTGTGTCTACATGAACACTTCCCTCATCTGTCACTTAGAAGTTTACTTATCAATCATTTTAGAATCCTGTGCTTTTTAAATCAGGGGTTCTATCATTGTTCCTGAGACCCTTTAATTAAGATTTGGCTCTATTTAGTACGTTTCATGTTAGGCTTAGTTGAGATTATGAGCATTTGCTACATAATTACAACTATAATTACATTGTTTAGTCCAGCGGATACCTAACATATAAGTTGCACTTGGAAAAATAGTATAATGGATAAAATCACGAAAATCATACTTTTCTAAGAAATCATATATTTCGTTAGTGTATTCAGCCCACTATTCTTTATACTTTTGTTGCTAAAATTTATGATCTTTACTAGTTCCTCTTATTCTCTTTGGTGCTTTAATTTTATGGGACTTGAGGCTCCGCTGTAGAATAACTTTGTTAGCAGCCTCTTTTTTAGGGTTTCATTTTACCTTTTATGAATGCCAATATAAAAGATTAGTGAGTAATGATATTAAAAGCCATACAATCTACTCAACAAGAATTGAGGTATCATCCCTTACAAGGGTCCATAAATAAGTTTCTAATGGATTTTCTAATGATTAATTAATATATCAACATTACCCCTTTAAGATTTTGTTGTATTGGGATGAAAAATTTAAAAAAGTCAATGTACTTTATGTAGGGTTTCTACTTTTTTCTCTTAACTTGCTAAAGCAGAGAAAATCCTAAAGTAAATTTATTTTTGGTATTTTAACTATGTCAGATACTGTTTAATTAGACTAGAGCTAAGAGACAAACTTTTAGGATTAGTTAATTAGAGCTCTCATCTTATGTGAAGTTTAGTCAAATAACTTATTGAAGAACATAAGGTCTATTATATAGAGTTAAATATATTCGTCATAAAAATGATTTAAATGACATCATAAATAAAAATAATTCTTGGTAGGGGTAAATTATAGTGATTAAGTTATGTCCTGTTAGTGTTTTAAACATATACAATAATGAGGTATCTTGAAGAATCATATGCTATGATCTGTGGAGTACATTAGGTGAATAATATTCAGTGATATTTAAGCTTATGATCTATTGATGGTCCTGGATATATAGATTGGAATATATGAACAGAGTGTATATCATTTGAAGGTATCTTGTTATATTACTACTTTCAGAAATTGCATTTGGTTTGAATTTTTAATTTTAAAGTATTATAGCTTTGATCAACGTTAAGTAGCTATAATACCATTAGTAATATAAACGTGTAAAAAAAGTAATTGAGGCAGGTTGACCTTGGGACAAATATACCACACTGAGATTCTTTTATAGCCAGTATAGGTTTTGAACATGTGTTGAACAAAACCTGCGCTAGAGCGGAAGCAGGAATTACCCTGCCTGGCTAACCGCCTTTGTTATATAAACGTGTAATATATGATTAATTTTTTATTAGGGGTTTTTAATAGTAATTCCTATATACTATTACTTTTTGAAGATTTACTGCTGATTTTTGTCTCCTCATTTCCTTCTCAGTAAAGAATACCATAATATACATCAACTCATTTAAAAAACGTTGGCTGAGTGCAGTCATAAAGATTAATTGTATACTCTATTGATAGTGGTTCCTGATGATAAAGACTTGATGAAATATTCATCACTTCATTTGTAAGTGATGGTATATATGCCTTTAACATATAGAGTTAAACCACTGCCACATAGAGCAATGAGGTTATTGTAGTATAGTACTATATTTAAACCTTTTAATGTGTAAAAGGTTTTTCTGATCATTTCTGCTTGTCCTTCTGTAGTGAAAGACTTTGTGAGGTTCTTCATGGCTTCAGACTGTAGTTGTATAATTAATAGGCCAGCATTATTAAAAAATGGTATCTTTAGTAAAATCATTGGTGGCTTTCTAGTTGAGAAAGGAAGGGAATGAAGGTTCATGTCCAAACAAGTTTAAATGAAAACATTCTTATGATGTGGCAATAGCTGATTATGTATGCCATTAAGGGGCTTGAAGGTTCTAGTCCCAGTAAAAAAGATTGGAAGTGCTATATTTCTTAGGATTGAGACAAGTGTAACACTGATGCGCTCCTTATTTACTTTCTTTGAGGAGTATAAGGCCCTGAGAATAGATGATGAGTACCCTTGATATAAGATAAGATCTACATAATTCTTGATCATTTTTAGCCATTTTTACATAAAATCCTTGAGGAGAGTAATCTCAGGTAAGGATCTATTAGGCATTAAATTGGTGGTGTCTTTAGCAGTTTTTAGATAGAGCTAACATTTTATTCCATATTGTTAAATGATTAACTACTACCAAGATGTAACTTCCACCTTAAGTTTGGGGATTTTGAACCACTATACAACTTTAATGATATGAAAAGGCTGATGAGGAGTCATTGGCTGATATTGATACTTGGCTTTATGGAGCTCTCTCTTTCCGCTTGGCATAACTTTCTGAACAAATCTTATGGAAAAAAAAAGAAAGAAAATTTTGATTGCTCATTGTAGTTTCACTTCAGTGTCCTTGGATTCCCCACTGGCTGCTCCAATATGGGACAGCAGCAAAACTCCCCCACCATTTTTCCTTCTGGTGGGAAAACGCACTCAGACTGGCTCGCCCAGTCATACCAAACCCCTGGAATGATTTGTTCCTCCCAAGGATCTTGACGCCCACCTCGCTCATACCCAAGCAATGCCTTATTGCCCCTAGTGCTTCCCCAGAGGAACATGCGTTTCAGCCTTAGAGTTGATTGTGGTAAACTTTTCCCTTACCACAACCAAGTCATTATCAAAATGGCTCAGGCGGTGATTACTCCCGCCAGTTTTATTGATTTCCGCCCCTATAAGGGGTATTTTGATCTAGGCTTCACCTGTGAAGCTGACGCCACCACTCTGGCAACTGTGCCCTGGTTTTCCAGGGTACCCCTTTCCCCACAATTTGGACCCAGCTCCCAGTGGATACCACTTTGGTGGTTCAGTTCTCTGGTTTTCCCACCCACCTCCCCCTGGGGTGCTCCACCAGGAGCTGATGGACAGTTTGGCAGACTATGGCTACAACTCCATCTTACAATTTGTGGTCCCAAATGGGGCCACACGCCTCTCTGGGCCTTAGGCATATGCCATGATCAGCCCTGAATCTAGTAAAATTACCTTGTTGATTCCCCCTCATGCCATCATTCCTTCTGCCCCTGACCATCCGTTCTAAGCCCGCATCAAGGGCGGGTGGACGATCTGTCTGTCCTGTTTCAAGTTGGACCACTTGAAACGTAAGGACCCTTCCTTAGCTGCTTCCAATGACTCTAAGATTTTCATTTGCCATCTTCCAATCTGATGCCCACCCCGCGCCAACTCTGACATGGGTACAATCCTATCTTCCCCTCCCCCAAAGTCTGTTGCTGCAGCCACACCCACAGCCACCAATCAGCCTCCTCTTAGCCCCATTTCAACAAACTCTTCCTCCAATCAAGCACCAGCTTGGACCCCAGTTTGCTCCCATGCGTCCTCCAACAAACCAACCAATCCTCAGGCATATGCCAATTCCCCATCTCAATTCAACCAAAATCCTCGGAATCTATTGGCTGAAATTGATGAGTTTGGTGATATTATTTGAAGATTCCACTATCCAACTTGAGCGTTTTGTATATGCTGACCACAACACTAAGCTAACCCCTCATTTATTTACCTCACAGCAAAATGCTGAAACGTTCTGCGGTGACCACCAGCTGGCTGTTGAAGCAATGGCTAAGCTAGATTGTCATCCTCTCCACAAAGCTGTTGCCAAATCAGTGGCGATACTCGCAGGAGGAATCCCTCCTCCCATTATCCCCTCCACCTCCAATACGCTCCAAAAGAATATGTTGATCAAATCTCACAAAGCTTCCAATAGAGCCATCCAGCATGTGGCAGTGGTAGCACGGAATCCCAATGCCAAAATTACCTGCACCAATATTGTCATGTTTGTGAAGCTCCCCAATGCATGCATGAAAGCTGAAACAGCTTTGACCAATTATATTATCTCTCTTATGGTCAACTGCTGTCTTCCTGCCACCTCAATCATCAAAGATTTCGCTCCACATTCCTGACACCACACCACCCTTGCTCTCCGCCATAACTTGTGCTCTGCTTTGGGGTGAAGATGATGCTGAGGATGAGCTCCTTGATCCCCCTCCCCTTCTGCCATGATGGGATAAGCGTTTCTGCTGTCCCACCTGGTTAGATGTGTTCACAATTCGTGTGTCCTCCACTCGTTTTAAGCAGTTCGTTCATTTTATTTGGTGAGGATTTATTTGCTTGTTCTTTGAGTTTTGGTAATGTCCATCCTCTGGTTGTCTTAACTCCATTGGATGAAATACTTGGCTTTATGGGTGATTTCTTCTATTATGGTAGACAGGCGTCTAACACTTTAATTACATGGTCAAGTATACCTTCACAATAGTATTGGTTTTTATCTTTAAGGTATTGCATGCTCCTTCATTTAAATGATTGTTGTGGCTACCATGATATCAGGTACTCGTTCAGGTAGTATTAGGTAATGTAATCAATATGTGCCACCATTCTTGTAGAGCTTTATTTTTACAACCTTTTTTGTTACAAAAAATGGCTTCTAAACATGCTTTAACAGTCTCATCTTTGTCAAACAAGATTTGGGTATATAAGTTAGTCATTTAAAAAGTTCATCTCTACGTTGTAAAAATGCATCAGGTGCAGTTGAGTGAGGCCATCAACATTCATGTGCAGGTTCCAGAAAAATAAATTATATTCATATTGTATTGTCATAACTTCTGAGCAATTAGGTAGCTTTTCAGTTTATCCTTCATATTCTGTACCTACTTCAGTGAGTCGTGGTATGTAACTACAGTAGATGGAATTTCCCATTTTAAGTTGATAATGTTTTACTGCAAGCATGACAGCAAGTCATCCATTAATAATTCTGTAGTTCTATTCAGCTTATTTAAAGTTTTGCTGAAGTATAAAACTATATGGTTGACGCCATTCTCGTCTAGCTGCAGTATTATAGCTCCTACTGTGAAAATTGAGGAGTCTGTTATAGGACAAAGGGCTTCCCATAATTAGGGCGTTATAAAGTAGTGTCACAATTAGACTAACACCAAATGCGACATTTGTGTTATTAAATGACTAAAAAAGACCATCTACATATCAGAGCCCAGCAAAGCTTGGTTTGATGTACAAAGTTATAACACTCAATTGCAGTCAATTGTTGATCAAGTTAAAAAAATTGATCTAATGCGCAGTTAATTTTTACTTACCCTTTGAGACGTTTCTCTTCATGTATTATATTTTTCAATTATTGTTATTAATTCTCCCCTGAAACTATTAAGCCCCAAATTAGCTTCCTTGATAAGTTTTTTGATTGCTTGTGCGATGATTTTTCCTTCAATAATATGCCTTCGTTTTTAACCTTAGTGTTTGTTTATATTAAGAACGCCAAGCCCCATTAATGCAGCCTGTTGTAACACTATTGTGTTTGCTACACTAAATAAGACAGATTTTTTTGCTTCCCCACTAAAGTAATCTTCTAAGATCTCACATGCTTTAAATGGTGTTTAAGCGCTCCAAGCTTCAATACTGACCTCAATCATGCTGCATGCATTACTCACAACGCCATCCTCCTTTTCAGTACCCTGCAATGTGCTTGCTTCTTTTGTGCCTCCCATGTATTTTCTGCGCCAGTGCCCATCACGTCCATAAATGATCCCACTGAATGTGTGAGCCAATTCTGAGCTTTTGTGCCATGTTGTGACTTGCTGCTCATTGAGTGAGCTGCACCAATGTTCTATGTGCCCATTGCGCCAGTGCTATAAGCCAAAGTGCCAGTTCTTTTATGCATTCCTGTCATGCCTGTGCCTGCATTGCCTGTCACTTTCCTCTCCCATAACCTCTTCTGCTTCCTGGCAACGCTCTATCCTGAAAGAGGATGATGTAAAATTAGACCAATGTCAATTGTGACATTTGCAATTTTAATTGTAATAAAAGAAACACTTACCTTTTTAAGCTAGGGTAAATTCTATTTCAATGTACAATGTTATACTAAACAATTTCACACTGATTGTTTATAGAATTTAAAAAGTTTTTGATCTGATGGTGCAGTTGGTATTTTGCCAACCCTTAAAAGCTTTTCCACTTATGACTCAAATTTTATCTTATTAGAATACTTAAGCCACCCCAAAACTAGAAATACCCTCATACTAGTTTTCATAATAATATTTTAGAATAGTTTGCTTATATTTTTACTTCAATAAATTTTTAATGGTTTGTACTTGGGTTTTTGTTTTTTAGGCAATGCTGAGCCCTGTGAGTACAGTCTGATGTAATGAACATTACTTCTGTTACATTAAACTAAGATAGAACGTTTTCGCCTCCTTGACAAAGTACCTGTACAAGAATACCACATGACTAAAAGTGTTCACCAGCGCTCTTACCTCCAATCCTGCCCTCATTCATATCTCATGCACCCATGACGTCCTCTCCTTTCAGTTCCCCCCATTTGCATGCTTCTGTTGTGCCTCCCATCTGGTCACCACACCAGTTCCCATTGCACTTGTGAGTAAGTCCACCTGAATGTGCAACCCAATTATGAGCGTCTGTGTCATGTTGTGGTCCGCAACTTATAAAGAAACCCACGCCAGTGTCCATTGTGCCCTATGCGCCAGTCTATAGGAAAAAGAGCCGGTGCCTTTGTTGCGTTCTGTTGCAATTGTGCCTAAAGTTCCTGTCAATTTCTCGATCCCATTGCCTACCCCTGCTGCCCATCAAAGCCTCCATATTACAAGGGAATGATGTCACAATCAGACCAATGTCATTATAACACTTGCATCTTTAATAAAAATCAAAAGTGAGCTTGCTTTTTTGAGCTTAGCGAAACTTCATTTCAATGTACAATTTTAGACCACAAAATTGCACATCAATTGTATACAGATTTAAAAATATTTTATCTGATGGCACAGCTAGAATTTCTCTAACCCTTAGGAGCGTTTACCTGCATGATCATATTTTTTGATAGTTGTATTTTAGCCTCCTCTTAAAACTAAAAGAACTACATCTTAGTTTTCACAATAGGGTCTAGCTCTCCTCACACGAGCTTTTTCTACTTTATAAAATGTCTTTGGTTTTGAACTTGTGTTTGTATTTTTTGGCGACGCTTAGCCCATGAGCACAGTTTTTTGTAACAAACATTACGTTTGTTACAGATAGATTTTTTTAAGAGTATACCTCATAGTTTAAAAGCTACTTTTGTTCAATTTTCTAAATCATGGTTGTATTCTTTGTCAACTGGCGGGCAAGTGTCTCAATGAGTTTATAAAATTTTATAACTAAATTTATGTAAACATCCCATAATCCTGAAAAAGCACTTAATTATTGGAGGTTCATTTAAGAAAAAAAATTAGTATAGCTCAACTACACCATAAAGTAGCTCTTAATGCAAAATGTTGTGCCTAAGGAAGTACATTTTTTGGAAAAAGGTACATTAAACAGGATTAAGCTTAATGTTGGTGTTGTGCAATTGTTGGAACAATGGTTCATATGTTTGAGATGGTCAATTAAGGTCTAGCAAAGATAATGTGATGTTTTCAAGGTAGGCATGCACAAAGCTCAGTCAAGATTTTGTATGATGTGGTCCATAGCCATTTGAAATGAAAAGTGTTTATTGGACAATCTTTAGTAGACCTGGTAGGTTAAAATAAGCTTTCTAAACATATGAGAGCGCATTTTTTATCTTAATAATAGGTCCATAAGCCAGTACTCATTGGCCAAATTTATCTCAGAAAAGAATTTTGAGCCATAGAGTATACAGAAGCGTCATAAATACATGGATAAGTAGCTGCCTTCTTGAGGAGAGTGTTTAATTTACAAAAATCTATTATAGCCATATGGCTTCCTTTCTTTTTTATAGAAAGCAGTGATAAAGACTATGGACTGTGAAAAAAATAACTAAGCTAGCATTCTAAAAAAATTTAAATTAGTCTTAGTTTCAGTTCATTTACTTTTTGATTTGTAAACCAGTTTTGCTCTTATTGGACTAGTATTGCAACTTCAATAGACTTCTCCAATTATTCATATGGCATATTTATTCTCTGAAGTATAGAAATTATCTTGATATTTTTACATTAGTCATTGAAACTTGCTCAAGTTCTACCTAATATTTTTTTGTAAATATGAACTTTAGGAAAAATATGGAGTTTGCTGGGTAACAATTTTAGGTCTAGGTATTTACCATAAAATGGATCTTGTCTATACCAACAAAGTGTATTGAGTATCTTCCTTTAAATTTCATGATTTTTCTTCATTATGAGCTTATATTTTGTTAGATTCCCAAGTGTTATGATTATGTATTGCTAATAATTTGGGTCTATTATTCCAAAAATTACACAAAGCTAAAGCTTACTGGATCTTTCAAGAGAGTTTATATGAATAAAACGGCTTTAAGATATTTAAATGGAGATATTTTCTGATATCATGCATTAAGTACCAATCTTAATTATACATACTTAGTATCAAAGGAAGGGATGACATCTTGGGTATTTATTAACTCTAGTTTAATTATATTTCATTCAGATGTAGTGTACTGAAGAAATAAACCAAAAGTAGGGTTTCCAACCAGACAAAAACTTTCCTTTGTAGGGCTCTTTATTACCTAGAAATAAGGAAAATTGTATTTAAGAAGGTTTATTTACCTTAAAGTTATATTGTTAACCCTTACATAATCAATCAATAATTGGGCGGCAGTATGCAAGTCTTAATGGTTATTTTCCAATATGATTACGAGGGTAAAAAAGGCTAGTTTGCTAACTCTGGGTAATAACAATTCATATGCACTTATGACACTGTATAATTTGGACCAGCAGTATCATATTTTAGAATATCTAAAGTCTGGGGCCAGCTTAATCTCCTTGATAAGGTGGAATAAAATGATGTCAGCATAGCATGGTGTCTAACACGGTAATTTAGCTTTTCAGTATCATACACACCTTAATAATAGTCCCTCCAAAGATAGGTGGTAAGTATAGGGCTTCTTTAAGGCGATAGACTACATTGCGTTACTTTTCAGGCTCAGGATATTTTTACTTAATTTTAATAAAATGAAAATATGTGGAATATATCTGATCAACAATGAATTGAATTTTTTAGCATCACTGGTGGTGTCAATGATCATTTGACTCTAAGGATTAACTAAGACAGAAATCCTATGGGACTTTGGCGCCATTGATGTTTCCAACATTTATGCAATCTGGGATGCTGACTTCTACCGGTGTGCCTAACATGTATTATCTGGTATCTTCTAGCCCACTTTAACTTTATTTTCAGAAAGATTCTTAGCACAAGTGAGATGGGATATTGGAATATTTCAGCTTCAGGTTTTTGGGGATTTTCAGTGATATGAGTACCTGTCCATAATCTTACTAATATTTTCCTTGCTCTGGCTGGGCAGTTTTTTCTTAACAATTATTTTATAGGCGGCTTCCCTTTCACATAAAGTATACACAGGTTATTCTACCTTTTAGGGCTTAACTTCTTAACCTTAATGACTATTAAATTTGCAGGTATCTTTTGCAAGGATTTGGTCTTGTGAATACTAACCACATCTAAAAGAGTTTGATTGAGTTGCTAATATATTTAAAGCTATTTTTTATTAAAGTGAAATAAATGGCTAAATCAGGGTTCTTATGTATTACCGCTTTGACTACAGCTACTGCATCATCTAGAGTAAGCATCTCCAAGTCTCACAATTTCTGTGCATCAATGTTGAAATGATCCACAAAGTCAGCTAGAGACTCATTTTAGCATATGTTACTTTTCAAATATGCTTGTTTCCCCATTATTAGATTTTTGGACTAGCCAAATTTCTTAGTGAGTGCTCCATTAACCTCTTTCCAGGTGTTTAGATTTTCCATGTGAAGGACCTTTACTTCCTGGGCCATGTGACTCAATCAGGACAATATATTACTAACTTTTTGATAATTAGTGGTGCTTCCAAAGTAGAGTTTTAGAATTACAGTAGAGATACAATACAATTTTAACTCAGTATAAAAATATCCATCAATGATGTTTATGTTATAATTGATCTATACAAGCGATGACATGTGCCTTGAGGTAATGCATTTGGTAGTATCCATTTATAGCTTAATTTGCTTAAGGACACAGGAAAATTTTCAGAATTGGTCTTTGATAAGTTTAATTCATCTTTCCACGTCTTCAGTGATGAGTTTAAAAGGAGTTTTAAACATATTCATGTTTTTTCGTGGGCAGATCTTTCAGCTCTAAGGTTCTGAACATGGGGCTTAAGAGCTTAATATGAAACTTTCAGTGGAGTGGAAGGTTCATAAAAGCTTGTTCTCATCTTTACAAGATTCCATTATACTTGAGTAGATCTTCCTTCATGATTTATATTTAACACTATACTAAGGTCGTTCCATTTTTGGTAGATTTTCATCCTTTATCATATCCCGCTGACTTTCAGCATTATTGAGGCAGCAATTGACTTCATACAGATCTTCAACGCTAAACATTTAGCCAATTAGCCCATCCAGAAAGTTGTTTTTATATTAGACAAGAGTTTAAACAGATTCTTTGGTTGCTCTAGTTACCAGGTCGTTTTATAATGAGGTACTTTTATTACAAGGTTTTGTGTTTATACTGGAGCTTCATAAAGTCTGTTCAATTCATGTTCTCTGATGTGGTTAAAGCTTTCTCCAGTTGAGGCTCAATATGAGCAAATTATTCATTGTCAGCGCATCAGAAGGCAGAGGATTGAGTGAACATCTCGCTGAGTAACAGTTTTATACTAATGGAGATTGGTAGTAGAGTTGACAATTTTTTGGATTTTCAAATAGTTTCAAGATCCGTCCATAATAGTTATATTGTTTACTCTAGATATTTGATAACTCCAGAGTTGATTATAGATGACTTGTTGTGAAGTTGATTATTGTAAGCATGGTCTGCTTCAATCTTGCTGCATATATCCTCAATTATATAAAAAGATAAATTATATACATGTCTGTAGGCTAGTCCTAATGTATTCTGAGTACCAATATAGATTAATAGTTCTATTTAAAGAACACCCAAAAAGTTCAAAATACGGTACAAGTCTGAGTGCAAAAATCTTTAATTTATCATGAAATATTTTACTGATGCTGTATCTCTCTGAATGAGTATTTGTTTTCATATAGGTTCATTAAAGCCTTGTCTACTGCAGATGTTATTTTTTGGCTGGACCAGTCACCAGGCTACAGAATCCATATGCAAGATCTCTGACTATATCATTGGATATTCAGGTAACGCATCACAATTTAAGTATAACTATATTATCTATTTGTCCTTAAAATGATGCTGTGGGAGGGATTCCAATATGTTTAGAATCTTTACCATTTCTGTTGCTCACAAGTGGGTAACGCTAACAATGAGAATATGGTCTATAACAAAATCAGTCAGTTGCATATGAAAAGTATACGGTTTTGTATACTCTGTAATGAGCACCAGCCTGTAAGGTTTCTGCTTTAAGATTACGCTCATTGATAATAATTTACCAGAATATCCTGCAGTGTAGTACTTGTGGTAAGCTTTCATAGTATAGATATTTTTAATAATGGGGCTAAAGGATAATACTTAGGGCCAGATAACTAGAGCTCTTATCAGTTAAAAAATTTGGTTAGTGAAAACTAATTGTATACAGGGCTTTTAAATATCTTCTAAGTATTTGAGTAATATCTATACCTTTATTATAATAAAATAACAATAGAACTGGGAGTCACGATATGATAATTCTTAAGATAGATAGATGATTAAAATATCAGAATTAACTATCATCAACTAGAGATAATCTTTCTTATTATCTTTAACATGCAAACTAATTTATATCTATCCTTGATATCTCATGGTGCGTCAACAGTTAAATTTGCGTTACTATTTCAATACAGTATATCCCTGTATCACATGTATCTCCCTAGGATTGACCTGTTACTTGATCAAAATATTACCTTTTCAGTCATAGCAATCATGTCAGAGCTAACAAATATCTTTACCTGGCATCTAATATTTTCACTTGCCTCCCAGAAACTTGCTTGATGGTCAGATTATATGGATGAAGTATATGGGGTTATTTAATATCTACTAGGGGTTTTAAAATTATAATTCTCAAGGAAAAGTTTAAGAGGTATCTTTTGGGATGGTCATTTCCTCAATATTCTCTTTTGATGAGCAAGCAATTAAAATTTGACAGTTGGTCATGGCTCTAAAGCTGATCTATATTGGAAGAGAACATCCTTTTTCATGTCACTTGACATAATTGTGGGAACTAACTGCAAGGATAAGGAGGAGAGCATCAAGGCAAAAGGATCAGATTGGCTGCCCTTTCCTGTTCTAAAACATGCCTCAGACCAACGTTGGGTAAGGGCCATTATGCCCAAGTTGATTCAAAGGTTTGTGTGATGGGGTAACAAGAAATTCATTTACGTCCTTGAGTTTTAAAAGCTATAAAATTATTAAATATGGTTCTTTATATTTATACAAAAATTGGGATTTGAATCCCTTTAATGAACCATATTACTTGATTTGGAATCAATAAAGCTGCAAATAAAAACTCAAGTTTAAGCTTGCTTAAGCTACAGCACCACTGCTGATGGTAAGTTCATTTTATTGGACAGATTGGTCTCAGTGCCACAGCAATATGATTGTAGGCCACCTTCCCTGATTTCCTTGAAACTATTTTTCTCAGACCAATAACATTGTTAATCATATCACTTGATAAATTATATTATATTATAGTTTAAGATGAGTTTTTTGGTTGACCTTGTAGATCTCCTCTCAAAGATCTCTATTTATCTTGGTGTGGACACATTCTGTGGTATTCTATTCTCTTGTGTCTTAGTGGTTTAATCTCTGGGTGTCTGAGTGACTATTCCCACATCATCTCTCTAGGAATGGGAAAGTTGCAGACACTCTTTTGACATTAGATGATCAACCCTTTATGTAATGTACATGTGATTTTTCTGAGTGGGACTCTCTTTGAGTGTTAATTGGGTGTAATGGCCAAACGTCACAGTCTCTAGGCTGTTAACCATGGTGTTTTCCTGTGTATAATATTTTGTATACTTTGGCTTTATTCTTGTAGCAGCATTGGGAGGCCCCTACCTTTACTGCTCATACCTGGTGGCTTTGGACCTTTTTGGAGCATGCTGTAATTATTCTGAAAATTACCCCAAAAGTATTTTCTAAAATTCAGAGGGTGTTAGCTTTTATTGCTCCAATAAGTTCTAGCAATATAAAACTCAAACAGTTCTAATCCACCCTCTTGTAGAATCTATTTGTTATATAGACATTCTCTGTCATGGTTTATGACATCATTATGTGGGCAAATTGTTCAAATAAGGCTTAGCGGTATGAGGCCAAAGGGACCAAGTTAGTGAGCCTGACTGACATGAAGCACACCCTGGAAAACGCTGGGATAAGGGCAATGTATGACCAATTTGGCTTTGAGGGTGCACATGATGGCTGAAAGAGCATTACATCCACTGCATTGTAATGCACCAACTATATTAAAAATTATGATGAGTTGTAATTTAATCAGAGAACGGGCTTTTAGTTTTGTTAAGCTACTTTGATGATAAATCTGGTAAAATCCTGCTTCATTAATCACATGATGTGAGCTTACATGAGCTATAGTATGACAATGGATGGTAAGTTGCATTTATTGGTTGAATTGGTCACAGTACTTCACCCAATGGAGAATGATCCCCCCCAATTTTTTAAAAAATGTTTTGTAAGACCAACCTTCTTTGTTGGTCAACCTAATTAATAAATACCCGTTCATTTTATTTATCAGATAGTCCCTTGGTTTGACCTTTTTGTGGACCTCCTTAGGGAGGTCTTGAATAATATAGGTCACTTTATTTTATCTAAGTTATCCATGGATTCCCTTTCTCCTCTGTAAAAACCTGGGCCCCTCCAGATAGAGGCACCCAAGGACTTGGATTCAGAAGTGCATTTCTAATGGACTCCTTCTTTATGTCTAACCAAGTTCCCACATTCTTGGTTTATCTCATGTTTTATACTTTTATATACACCCTCACCTTGGGTTCTTTTGGTAATGGCACGTTTTGCAGAGCCCTCTTCCCTGTGCTATTAGCAGGTTGTTCCCTGGTGGTGTGGTTTTGCATTCCTCACCACCTATCAGGGAAAAAGAGATATTCAGTTACTCTCTTGACATTCTTTCATTGCTACCAACTGAGTATTTATAGCATTCAGGCATCAGCCGCATTTATAAAATTCATGAAAGGTTTGGAACAACTTCTGGAAAACATCACCCAAACTTGTTTTCAATATAAACCTTCCATGGTTTGTTGTGTTTAGCCCAGAAGGACGCTCTTGGCGCCCTAATTATATGAATTTTGAGGTTAGGCCCAGACCCTACTTTTCTCTGATGTACTTAAACTTTCATTTTCCCATTAAAATTTAGATACCTCAGAATTGAACGCTCATGTGTAGTGGGATCCACCTGCAGACTACCATCATGTGATTAATGCTCTTCTTGTTAATTTCTTACCCTAATCAAAAGGGGTCTGATAAATTACCACTAATTGTTTCACCCATGAAGACCTTAAAGTACTGGTTGTGAAAACATCAATTTCCTTTGAATAGCAGGCTTCTTTTACTTCCATACCTTCTTTCTCAGGGTTCTTAAGGGTCAGCAGGGTTCTAGCCCTGAGATATTAATTAATGTTTTAGTTAATCTAAATCAATGTGTTCACATGTGAAGACCCTAATGAATACTGCCTTTGAAAATGACAATTTTCTTTTTGGAAGTATCAGAGTCATTCCCTTCCACACTTTTGGTCTTAAGGAAATCAAAAGAAAAGTTGGGGTATAGCCCCAGACTATTGATGAATGGTTGTTTTAATATAATTTCTGTTTCTAAGTTTTTCTTCGTGGAAAAAACAATCCCTGGTCAGAAGGGAGTCTCACTATTATAGGGATTGATAGCAACGTCCAGCCTGCTATCAGATCAGGTATTTCTGCCTTTAACACCTGAAAATGGCACGTTTAATGGTTAATCAATAGATACAAATATTCCTTATACACTCTTTTGGGTCTAGCCTGGAACCAAGCTCTGTAAATCATTTCACCTCTGAGATCCTGCGCTTACACCCAATATAATTTCTGCACTAAGGAGGTGGAAAAATCTTATTAATAAAGTATGGCGGTAGGTATGCTACTGCAGAAAGTGCTGCTGGGTATGTCCCTTTAGTGGTGATAGTGGCGAATTTCACCACTCCTTTTTTAAGACACATCCTGGTGGCATTAATATGCCTGATGCAGATCCTACTGGAAAGTTGTGTACACTGCCTGTTATGAATAAAGACTATTCTGGATATTTTTTCTTTCTAGTACTTTTTCTTAATTTAGGAAAATTTTGGAAACACTGTTTTAGTGGATAACAGTACCTCTGAAACTTTATTGATCAAGACCTAGCTAACTACCTTAGTTATCCTTACCTGGTGGTATGGTTAGGGCAAAGGATTACCAAGGTATCCCCTCACTAAAAGTTCAGGATCTGGTTGATTATCAAGTTGGTAAGTACCACCTGTCTGATTACTCCTTGGCAATCAAAACTCTTCTAAAACCAATTAACTTGAGAGTGGAGTTGTACAAAAAATTTTAATATCAAAACCAACTTAGAGCCCAGTACCTTGACTTTATCCTTAAAGGGTTGGTAGGAATTAATAATCCCCAAGTCAGAGGTAAACAATTTAGCAATCTGCCACAATAGCCCAATGTACAAAAACTCAGTTTTCCACCTCAGTTGAAGCCCACTCCATAAGATTCTTTACCTTTCTGTTTAGAAAGGGTTATAGCTTTTATTTGATGCAGCTTCTGAGAATGTCTTACCATATCACTTGATTTTATTGTAATTTTAAACTCATAGTTGACCTGATTTTTATTTCCTCCCCATTTTACTTCTTGACTTTACAGAAAGAGGCAGTATTTGATGTTTGGGTTACAAAGCAACAGTCAAAAAAATCTATCTTTCAGCGTACCTCTCCAGTATTCTCACCACTTCTCTTTGTGGACTAAGTGGATGGTACTCTACGCCCTTGTGTAGATTATGGTAACTTAAATAATGTCACCATACCTGATTTGCATCCCATTCTTATGAAGGCAAAAATTGGTTCATATGTGTAGAAAGCCAAAGTTATCTCGAAGCTGGATTGCTTGAATACCTACAACCAGATCTTTATTAAAAAGGGGCAGTAATGGCTTACTGCATTCCATACTAGAAGGGGGATTTCCAATTCGAGCTCATGCTTTTTGGTCTCAATAATGCACCTGCAACTTTTCAACATTACATTGATGTGGCATTAGGAGAGTTTTTAGGTATATGTGTGGTGGCCTATACATAGGATATCCTGTTTTCTCCCCTGATCAATCATCCCATGAGATCCATCTGGGGCATATAGTAAGCATTTGAGAGCAGCAAATTTGATGCTGAAGATAAGTAAGCGTGAATTAAATAAGTCACAGGTCACCTCCTTGGGTAACATTATCTTTTATAAAGGCTATATGATCATTCCAGACAATGAGAATGCGGTTTGTTTGGTACATGCTTGCCTCTGTTAATAATTGAAAAGTTTTTTGGAACATGTACTTTCCTTAGTAATTTCACACCAAATCTTTCAGAGGTCGCCGCACCCTTGTATAAACCCAGTAGTGCAAAAACCCTTCACTGGTCATCTGCCCTGAAGGATGCCTTTCAGCCCATGGATTGCATTCTGCTCTCCACATCAGTTCTTTATTACATGGACCCAGTATAGAGTTTATAGTGGAAAGTGACGCTTCCAACTTTGCTATAGCTGTTGCTCTGTTACAAGTGGGCAAAGATGGAGTTAAGCATCCTGTAGAGAATTTTTCCCATGAAATGTTTACCTGATTTAAATTATACTTTTCATGATAAAGAGCTTTTGGCGGTAATAGAAGCATTAAATTATTGGCGCCATCATCTTCATGGTCCTTTAGCCATTCCACATTTAAACTGACCATCATGCTTGGATGTACTACTCATCTCATGTCTTGACCCTGTAGTAAACCTGCTGTCATGAGAAACTTGCACAAATCGTGTTCTCTTATAAGTTCACAAAAGGCAAGGAGAATGGGTTGTTTAATACTCTGAGATATACCCCTGCTCTACCTCCTAATTCCAAGGAAGTGAAACTGTATAACAATCATCTAATTTTCCTGGTAGAATTGTATATAAGCAACCCTATACCACTTCATGCATTCTGGTCCTTGCATCTTTAGAGAATTTAGAGGTGTATGGTATTTTCAGAAAGCTTGCTCTAAGTCTCTAGTCCCTAGATATACCATGATTCTCACCAAATGCAATTTATATCATGAGGAATTTAACAAAGGGGGTACCATATAAGGGATGCTATGGGTGTAAAAATTTACTCTAGGTTGATTATCAGCTGGCAACCCAGTAACCTTTTTACTGCACAGGTTCAATTTCCTCGTGCACTTTGTCACGTTGTATAGAATGTATTATTAATTGATAATAGTATGGAGACTATTATCTGTAGTTGAGATTGAACTATATTTTGGCCCAACGCTTGGCCAGTATTTCTGATTAAATACTCTTGAAGTCATACTTGTAGGGATTCATTCCCTATACTCTTGTCCACCCAATCTTTGCTAAGATACCCCGGTGACAGTCTCTCTCAGCCCAACACACAGTTGGCAGCTATCCCTGATTGTGGTTCCTTCATCTCTAGATCCCCGCTCAGATCTTTACTCTTCTCTCTGAGAGTCTTCCAATTATTGCCCCTCTGCAATAATATCCTTGAGATAGAACAACACAATAGAAGCTGATAGTCTAACTATACACCAAATTGATAATATTACTGTAAAGTACTGGTTATATAATTACTGTTTTTGTAGATAATGTTTTTATTATAGTAAATCCTAGGGAATTATATAGTGGGGAATTCAGCTGTCTAACCCTCAGTTGACACCTCTTCAATGAAATGGCAGCCGTTGCCATTGAATCACCCATCCTCATCTCAGCAGCGATGGTCTTCCCCATCCTGGCTAGGATTCTGTCATTGGACATCCTTGAGACCTCAAATGGAAAGAGTCAGAAAATGTGTCCCTAACGTTTTCCTCTCGATCCAAGCAAACCAACCATAATTGGCTAGCGACCTGCTTAGGTAATGGGACTTATTACCCATTATGGCAGGTCACTCACCAACCAATTGATTTGCTAGTTGCAGGTGGCATCACTCGCCTCGCAACTTACTATTCATTCCCAATCAGTCAGTGATGAAACCTGACTGATCCCAATTGGTACACCTGATAGTTAATCACTATCAGATGCCCCTATTTTGTCAGCAACTCCACCCGATGAGATCTTAAGTATTCATCCAGATCAATCCCCAATGGATATGACCAGGCGAATATCCCAAAATCCCCCAAATGTAGTTCCTCCAAAACTTGGGCCAACTGATTTCTGATTCACTTCGCCTTAGGGAATTTTCCCTAGAGATACCAGGTAATCTAGCAGGCTGGGAATATGGGCAAAAATCCCAACACATCCCCCTCTTGCCTAGATTTCCAGTGAGAAAAGGACTGGGGCATGAGAACACTGCTTCAGACACCTGGTCAAATACTTCATTGGTTCAAGTGGAGTACACTCATCAATACTCAATGCTGCTTGGGATGACCTTCAGCATATGGCGTTCTTCCTCTTCCTCCTCGCTACTGCCTTCTCAGAGCATGGTCCCCATGACCTTCTGTCATGCCAGGCTGATCATTTACTCATGACATATTAGTCCCAGGATCCAGTTTTCCCCCATCAGGGTATATGACCTGCTGTCATATTCAGGATTCTTGGTCCAGCGTCCTTGATTTCCTGATTTTCTCCTCATCCTAGACAGGAGACTCTTGCCATTGATGTTCATTTTGTGGCTTAATTAAGAATACTTATTTCTTATTCGCCCTTGTTATTTTGCTCATAACCTCTTGGCATTAAGTCATTCTTAATTCTTCCCTTGGAGAGCTTATCTCATTAATTTTGAGATTAATTTCTCCAAAATTGGAGCTTAATGGATTATAGAGTGCATAATGTCAACTTCTATATAAGTCCAACATCCCCCTCTCATCCAGCTCATATGTCAAATTCTGAGTCTTGCTACCAGCAGCTCCTCAATAGTCTGTCTGATCCAGACCTCCATCTCTTCCAGCAGATGAGTTGGGATGCTTGATGGAACCTCTTTTATGGTCTTCCAGGACTCATACGCCTAGTCTGGTGCAACTGGCTAGTCCTTCCATTGAATTACTGGAAATGGTAACTAATCCCTCCAAAACCAGGCTGGCTATCATTTTGAACAACTCTCAACTGACTCTTCCTCTGCCAGTCAATTCCAGAGTTGGACTTCAAAACCCTCCTGGATTCAGCTCCTTTTGCTGATGCTCTGAACATCATTGTAGATGCTCCAGAGATTATGCCAGTTGCTCTGGATCATTCATTTCTGGCTGGGTCAGACCTGCTCCCTGAGTTCCTCTTCCAACTCAGTCAATTTTACAAACCTGCTGTTCTGGTCTCTGAGCTCTCAATTGGTAACAGTATTCACTTTGAGCTCCCCTACGCTGAACTCTGGGCCCAAGTCACTGAGGCTTTGACTTTAGTGCTGAATCCCTCTGATCTTGATAACCTTCTGGATTGGGATACTGCCACTTATGCTCTTTGCTTTGCTGGCCAAGTTCTTCAAAGTTGGTCCACAAAGCTTCCAGCCTCACCTGGGTTCCACCATTCATTCAGCTTTAGCTTCTGAGAAGCCTGTAGTCACTTGCAGGATGCAATCTGCTCTCTGCACAACTATCTCTTCTCTGGAGCTTCCCATCAGTATCTTCCACTGATGGCATTGATAGGGGGCATGATTTGGCAACCCCCATCAAGCATTCCTTCTTCATTGCTGGCCCACATGTCTGGTGTCCTTGATGAAGCCCATTGGCAGGTGCTCAGGACTAATCTTCTGGCTCCGGTGCCATATCAGGATTACTTGGGGTTATTCACCAATTGCCTCTTTTTATACTGTTGCTTTCCTCCCCACTCTGGGGTTTTGCAATTGGCTTCCTCTGACATCTCAATTTCCCTTCCCCTAGTCACTTTTTCTCAGGGCTCAGCGTCCGCTCAATGAACGTGGTTTTGTGTAGGTCTCGCCCTTGCTAGCATCTGATCACATATCAATTTTGATGGGCTGTTCATTCCTACCGCGATCCATCCTCCCTCCCCCAAGAGGCGACATAGGTGGAATCATCCCCATACTGAGGACAATCAATAAAAATAAAAATTATAAAAATATATTGGCTTTTTTATCTATTTGGTTTATAAATTTTTTTCCAATATCTTTTATCAATTTTTTATCTTTATTCTTCTTTTTTACTATGGGACTTGACCTTGTTTTGGTTCAGCGGTCCATCTTTTTCCCCCAAACTGGGTCCTGGGTACTTAAACCTACCAGTTTTCCATGGTTCAGAGGTCCTTTTTTCGGACTTAACCATCTAGATTGGTTCAGAGGTCCTTTTTTGGACTTGACCTAATCATCAGGACATGACCAACTTAATGGTTCATTGGTCCTTTGGGAACTCTTTTATTTTTTTCATCAATCCAACGCTTTAGATACTTAGTGTGGACTCGATTTACAACTCTTCCATCCAAGAGATTCTTGATGGAGTAAGCATCAGTCGCCATCTTGGCGATTACTTCAAATGGACCTGACCACAATGCATCTAATTTGTTTCTTCATCTGAAACCATGCATATCACAATAGGCAACTCTTTCCCCTATTTGATATTCTTCTAATGCTGGTCAGTTCTTGTCATCTGTCAATTTTGCTCATATCCTTTTCTTCAAGGTTGTATCAAATGCTTGCAATTGCATATCAATCAGGATACTCATCAGTCAGTTCAAGTATTGCTTGGTACTCATCCCCAACGTAGGTTCCACCACCAAATATAAAATTGGCGGCAACGCGGCCTTTCTTCCATATAATAATTCAAATGGCATCTTTCCCATTGCTGTATGATGACTAATGTTGTAGGCAAACGTCACCAAACTCAGGTATGTTCCCCACGCGGAAGTTCTCCCTGTGACTAGCTTCCTCAGCGTTGTGGCCAGCGTTCCATTGACCCGTTCTACCAGTCCGTTCATCTCCAGCTGGTATGGTACTGACATGACTCCTCAGATCCCCATTATTTTGTTTAACCTCAGGATCACATGAGACGTGAAGTTGGTCCCATTGTCACTCAGCAGGACCTGCGGACATCCATGCCAGTATACCACTTGATCCAGGATGAACCTCGCAGTACTGGTAGCATCTACTCTGGTTAGGGCCTTCATCTTGACCCATCTCATCAGATGGTCAATGGCAACTATGATGTACTTGACTCCCCCTGTGCTCATTGTCAGTGGTCCCATCACATCAATGGACACTGTGTGCCAGGCAAATCCAGGGCGGACCAGTCAGTATCCAGTTGTATTCTTGTGTGGTTTGTGCAGCTGGCACTCCACACAACAAGCCAGATAATCCGTGACATTGTAGTTGATTGATTCCCAGTAATAATACTGGTGAATATGGTCAGTTGTTTTCCTCAGGCCTCCATGCCTGACAACCTTGTGAGCTGCTTGTACTATTGCTGCTCTTTCTGATGGTTTCAGGAATAATAGCCGCTTCCCATTGATCATCTTGAATACTTGTCCATCCATAGTCTTGGTGTTTTCCATTGCTTTCCAAAGCGCACCTTGGATTTCTTGGGGCTTGTCCCCAATTTTCCCTTGACCATTCTCTGGAATAGCTCATCTGCCTGCAGGTATACCAACTGGACCATTGGCAACTGCGATAAGCCATCCACATTCTGATGAGAAGCCCCCACTTGGTGGACTATCTCATAATTGTAAGCCTGAAGCTTAAGTGCCCATTGGGCCAGTCATCCTTCCAGTTCTCTTAGATTGTGCAGCCAATGCAGCGAAGAGTGGTCTGTTACCACCTTAAAGTGCGTTCCATGGATGTACACCCAAAACTGCTTGCATGCATAAATGACTGCAAGGCATTCCCGCTCAGTCACGGTGTAGTTCCTCTCAGCGGCTGAGAGTGTCCAGCTCACATATGCCACCGGATGTTCATCCCCAAGTTCATCTACTTGGCTCAGTATGGCGCCAATCGCCATCAATGAAGCATTGGTTTGAATGATAAACTCCCAATCAAAATTTGGATATTTCAGAATTGGCGAATCTATCAAATACTGGCGTAACTCATCAAAGGAGTCCTGGGCCTCTTCATTCCATACAAATCCTTTTTTTGGATCCTTTAATAAATGGAATAATGGCTCAGCTATTTGGGCGAAGTCCCAAATAAATCTTCTATAGTATCTGACCATCCCAAGGAACACTTGGATGTCTCAGACACTCTTTGGTACAGCCATATGCTCTATAGCTGCTATCTTCTGGGTTTGCAGCTGCAATCCACTTGAGTTGATTACAAATCCCAGGTATTCCAACTCTTTCTTGAAGAAGTGGCACTTCCTTGGCTTGATCTTCAGGTTAGCCATGGACAGTTGCTTAAATACTTCTTCCAAGTGGTGGAGGTGATCAGTAAACGTCCTACTGAACACGTTGATATCATCCAGATATACCAGGATGCATGACAACTTCAAGTCGCTTAATATCGCATCCATGGCCCTCTGAAACGTTGCAGGCGCATTGCATAGACCCTGGGGCATCCTCGTTGGTTGGTATAGCCCCTGCGCGGTAATAATCGCGCATTTTTCTTGGTCTTCCTTTGGCAAGTCGATCTGCCAATATCCAAGATCAGATCCATCATGGAGAAATACTTTGCTTCTCCTAAATGATCCAGCGCATCATCAATCCTCAGTAGGGGATACAAATCCTTCTTCATAATTTTGTTCAGCCTTTGGTAGTCAATCACCACCTGGTTGGATCCATCCTTCTTCTTCACAATCAGAATTGGACTCGCCCAGGGACTTGATGATGGAACTAGAAGCCCATGCTTCACTAGTTTGCTGATTTCATCCTCCACTACCGCTTTGGCAGCTTTCAATCTTCAGATTGGTCTCATCCTTATTGGTAAATTTTCCCTGGTGTCAACCTTGTGAATTACATCTTGTGCGCATCCCAAATTGTGGTCATCCTGAGCGAACACTTCCCAATATTTCTCAAATAGTTTGAGCACCTCCTCCTGCTGGCCTTCTGGCAGATCAGTGAGCTGCTCTTGATCAACCAATAGGTTGATACTTTTGGCTACCCTGGCTGGTAATCCCATTTTGTTGAGAGACCCAAAATCATGGAATCTTCTCAATTTGGCCATCAGGATCAGATGAATAAATGTGATGATCTGATTCCTCTTGATCTTCATCGGTTTTTCACTCAAATTTGCCAGGAGAACTCGAATTTCTCCATGGCCTGGCATTATTATCCCAGGAGCCACCCATGGCTCCACTCTGGACTTCTTCCAGGGGCTTCTGACCTCCCCATACAACAGCTCAGGAATCTCCAATGTCAACCCTGTGTTGACTATTATCTGCGATCTGGCTGGTATGGTCCTCTCATTCTTGATCCTTAGTGGAATTCCCCAGTTCTCTAGGATTTCTGCTGGCATTTCATGTTGCTTCCTACCAACTAATTGGTATCAAATTGGACAATGCTGTCATTGTATATCAGATTGATGAAGTTGTTTCTCTGATTCAATGGAGCTTCACCATCCTTCTGGTATACCAATGGTAACGTCTGACCCAAGATGGTCAATGTATTATCCTCAAAGTTACATTTAACTCCATACTTCCATAGAAACTCCATTCCAATCAGAATGTCATAGTTTTGGTTTGCCAAAACTATGGCTGGCGCAGATACCACCAATGACCCAAATTGTAGTGGCAGCGCACTATACGCTCCACAGGAAATGGTGGTGTTTGGCCCAGCTGTCCCATATTCTCTCTTGTGTTCCAAGTCTGGCGAGATCTTCATCCTCTTTACCAGCTTGGTCAAGACAATATTGATGGGCGCTCCGCTGTTGACAATCGCCCTCACCCTCACTTGATTCACTTGTATATCTATATATATACACTTGGAGTATTGTAATATAGTATTTACTGAGTGAATGGCGGCGTTATTAGCCAAATCTAGGGTGTGAATAATTTGCGCCAATAATTCAGGAAATGATTCCTTTATTGCGCTGAGGGGGATAGACAGATTAGCCTCATCTAAACGGATGTCAGATAACTCTTCAGGATTCTTGGTGGTTCAAATCTTCTCCTGCCAGTTGTCAGGCATATGGCTGGGCAACTTCCTGGATTATCTTGGGGTTGATTCTCTTTGCCCCAGCTCTGGTCACGGCATTCACATCCATATTGACCACTTGGTATAGCTGATCCTGCTTGTCATCTACAAACAGATCGCTAATATCAATTTCTTCATTCATGATATTGGGAGGAACAGGTTTCTCCGCAGCTCTAGACTGTTCCTTGTCTAGGCAGTGGGCCCTTTTCCAAATCCTTGGTGGCTGCTGTCTCCTTGGCCTGGACCACGTTAATCTGATCCTTCAGCTTTTTACAGTGTATGGCGAAATGTCCTTTCCCGCCACACTGATAGCAGACCTTCTCCTTCTTGTTTAACCATCTGAATTCTTTGGGCTTATTTCCTGGCATGGTTCAATTGGTAGCCTCCTTAGCTCCTTCATTTCCCTTTGTGGGATTCAGATTTCATACCAGATTGGACTTGAAGCTTCTATTTGGGGCATCAAATGTTGCTCCCAAAATCTTCAGGTTATCTACCATTTGTGAGGTAGTTATTTCCATTGCAAACATGGAAGACATCATATGATGCAAATTGCAATAGGGCTGAAGGGCTGCTTGCAAAGCGATTCTAGCATCAAAGTCATCCAATACTTTTGCTCCAGCCAGGATCTGTGACTCCTGGTAAAATTGATCTGTGAAGCTAGCAAGAGACTCATCTTTATGGAACTGGATTCCCATAAATTCTTGCTTGCATTTTGACATGTGTGTCAGACTCCCAAACTCCTTCATGATGGCCGCCTTTGCCTCAGCATATGACCAGCTGTCCCCCTCCAGGTGAGGTAACACTAAGTTTTGACAGTCAGTGTCCAGGCAATTCATGACTGTCAACGCCTTTTGACAATCTCCATAGCCATTCATGGTCATGTCAAACAGTCAGAAAAATGCTGGGGCGTTATCCTGATGGAATGTTGGCAATTTTGGCGTTGCCCTAAATTCCTCTGAGTCATTTCTGGCTGATTCTCTTGGTTTTGGCTACTTGGCTAACTTGTGGAGTGACTTTGGGCATCATCTCCAAAATGGCATTAAAAGTGGGCGGCATGTTCCTTGGGGTATTTGACTTCCCAAGTATTGTGTGAGGACTTCTTTCTTTGGCATCGCTTGCCATATCAGGCTCACAAGCACATCTGTGAGCTTTAAGTTCCTCCACTTGTTTGATTAATTTCTTGATATCTGCACCAAATTTTCTTAAATGAATGTGATCCTGCTTCTTGCTCCATTTTCAGGTATAGGACCTCTCAAATGAGGTCCCCTTCTTTCTTCTTCAATGAGTTTACTTTGCCAAGTAACTCGTTCCCAAAGTTGGCTACATTCTCTACTCCTTCCTCCACCTTGGCGACTCATTCTTCCAAGGCTGTGAACTCCTGATGGTCCGCTGAGTTTAAGGCATTCTGGTTTACAGTGGCAATCTCAGTCCACAGCTTGCGTAGCTCTTCTTTGTATGACATTATAATAGATTCTTCACTCAACTACCCCTGTAGTGAGCACCAACTTGTAAAAATTTACTCTAGGTTGATTATTGGCAAGCAACCCAGTAACCTTTTTACTGCACAGGTTCAATTTCCTTGTGCACTTTGTCACGTTGTATAGAATGTATTATTAATTGATAATAGTATGGAGACTATTATCTGTAGTTGAGATTGAACTATATTTTGGCCCAACGCTTGGCCAGTATTTCTGATTAAATACTCTTGAAGTCATACTTGTAGGGATTGTTCCCTATACTCTTGTCCACCTGATCTTCACTAAGATACCCCGGTGACAGTCTCTCTCAGCCCAACACACAGTCAGCAGCTATCCCTGATTGTGGTTCCTTCATCTCTAGATCCCCGCTCAGATCTTTACTCTTCTCTCTGAGAGTCTTCCAATTATTGCCCTCTGCAATAATATCCTTGAGATAGAACAACACAATAGAAGCTGATAGTCTAACTATACACCAAATTGATAATATTACTGTAAAGTACTGGTTATATAATTACTGTTTTTGTATGTTTTTTATTATAGTAAATCCTAGGGAATTATATAGTGGGGAATTTGGCTGTCTAACCCTCAGTTGACACCTCTTTGATGAAATGGCAGCCGTTGCCATTGAATCACCCATCCTCATCTCAGCAGTGATGGTCTTCCCCATCCTGGCTAGGATTCTGTCATTGGACATCCTCGAGACCTCAAATGGAAAGAGTCAGAAAATGTGTCCCTAACATTTTCCTCTCAATCCAAATGAACCAACCATAATTGGCTAGCGACCTGCTTAGGTAATGGGACTTATTACCCATTATGGCAGGTCACTCACCAACTGATCAATTTGCTAGTTGCAGGTGGCATCACTCACCTTGCAACTTACTATTCATTCCCAATCAGTTGGTGATGAAACCTGACCAATCCCAATTGGTACACCTGATAGTTAATCACTATCAGATGCCCCTATTTTGTCAGCAACTCCACCCAATGAGATCTTAAGTATTCATCCAGATCAATCCCTGATGGATATGACCAGGCGAATATCCCAAAATCCCCCAAACGTAGTTCCTCCAAAACTTGGGCCAACAATTTCTGATTCACTTCGCCTTAGGGAATTTTCCCCTAGTGATACCAGGTAATCTAGCAGGCTGGGAATATGGGCAAAAATCCCAACACATACCTCAGGAGATTATTAGTGATTGTGGACCTCAGTTTACATCTATACTTTGGAAAGAGTGGTGAAAGAGGATTGAAATTTATCCATGCTCTTCAATTGCCTTCCACCTACCATCAGATGGGCCAACAGAATGAAATAACCAGCATTTATGCCAAGCTCTGCAGTGTTAAATAGCAGCTGATTATTCATATTGGGCCTCAGCCCTCCCTTTAGTGCAATTCAGATACTTCAATCCCAGCATTTTTCTATTGGGTATCCTCGGTTTTTTATCAATTTTGGCTTTAACCTCACATTTAACATAGAATCCAAATATGGGTCCAAAGTGGAAGCAGTGGTAGACTTTGCTAAGTTATTAAGAAAGTATACCAAGAGGTAAATAAAAATTTTGGAGGCTGCCATGAAAGTCTACAAGGAGAACACTGATGGTAAGAGATAGGTAGGGCCTGAATATAAGGAGGGGGATCTTGTGATGCTCATTGCTAAGAATACCCCTATCAAGCAGCTGTTAAAGAAGTTGGGGCCAAAGAAGATATGACCTTATTACAGCTTAGAAAGTGTGGGCCATGCCTCCTATCAGCAAACCTTCTGCCAAGGTTCCAAATATTTGTCACCTTTCATAAAGATAAATTGACTCTGTTTGAGGGTCCCCCTCCTAAAACCCCAGGTTTATATCTCATAGATGGGGCACCTGAATGGGAAGTGGAGGAGATTGTAGCCTTTTGTTGTGTTTGGAGAAGGCTTGAATACCTGGTATCATGGAAAGATTTTAATATCATGGAAAACAGCAAGGTTCCAGCCTGCAATTGCATCCATGCTTAAGTCCTCGTTGATATATTCTATAAAAGCTTTCCTGATGCTGCAGGTCCTAAGGCAACAATAAGGTTGCCCCATAAAACTTGCTCCTGCCCACAAGAACTTTTCCCTGGATGAAGCCCCAGTAGGAGGAGTGGTATTTAAAAGCTGGAGGGTAATATCATGCCCCATGATATATTTATGGGAACTAATTGCAAGGACAAGGAGGAGCATACCAGGGCAAAAGGGATCAGGTTTTCCATTTTCTAAATTGGAAACTTACCCTAGACCATTGTTAAGTAAGGGTCAAATATGCCCAGGTTAGTTCTAAGGGGGTGTGTGATAGGGTGATGGGCATTTCATCCACAGCCTTGAGTTTTACTAGCTATAAAATTAATGAGGATGGGTCACTGCATTTAAACAGAAAAATGAGGTTTGTGTTCCATTCAATTACTATATTACCCAATCTAGAAATATTCAACTGCAAACAGAAATTTAATTTTGGGCTTACTTGAACTATAGCACCACTGCAGACAGTAAGTTAATTTATTAGCTAGATTGCTCAATGCCACAGCAAGTTGATTGTAGCCTACCTTCCCCAATCTCCTTGTCAGGTTTCCCCAAGATGCACTCGCTGGTGCTGATGCAGGGGAACCCAATAAGTAGGCTGACTGCAAGGGGCTGGCATCAGCCAAGAGGACAGGGCAGCTCCAGATGTGATAATGGATAAGACTCCCTTCATTTAGGTAAATTAACTTAAATAAAATATAAGATAAAATAAATATTATGAATAGAAGTATTTTATTAATATAAAAATTAGGGATATTTATAGGGTATTAGGGGATATGTGGCTCTAGAATTATCATGGCCCTATCCAAGTAGGGTTTCTCCTGGCCTTCTGGATGGCCTACAATTCTGACCCTTACTTGGATCAAGCCATTTATGTGACCAGGTCAGGTGAGATCCTAGGTCACATGTCCCAGGGAATGGGAATGTACCATTTCCTCAAATTTGGGGTAATTTATACCAAGCCCCAAATTTGATATACTGGCAGATTTGACTCTTATTATCAAATCTGATAAGCCAGCAAGGATTCACACCCCTTGAAGGGGGATGTTGATCCTTCCCCTGGACAAGGCTTACACCTAACCCAGGGAAAATCCTGACACTCCTTAAAATTGTTTCACTCAGACCAGTATCCTTGTCAGTCATCTCACTTAAACTATATGTTATATTTTAAATTGAATTTTTGGTTGACCTTGTAGATCTCATATAGATCTCTATTCATCTTAAAGTGGACACCTTCTGCAGTATTCTGTTCCCTTATACCTTGGTGGTTTGTTCCCTGGGTGAGTATCATCACCTTTCCAGGAACAGGAGAGTTACAGGCACTCCCCTGACATTCTCAGCTCCCTATACTTGGATTACATAGCATAGCCTAATCGATAGGCACAGTAAGCACTGGTATGCAGGGTGGAGCTCCTCTTCAAGTGTTAGATGGATTAAATTTAGTTGGAGCATAATAACATAGGAACCTTCGTAGTCCAGGTTTCACCGCTCGAAAGATTATTTTCTATAAAGTTTGTCAAACTACCCTTTTGGTTACCAAACCTTGGCCAAGTTTAGTGGCATTAATAATTCAAAGGTTTACCTCCACCCCCCATGTGATAGATTTACCACTCGGCACCAGAGCTGAATGTGAGATGACTACTGTTAAGCCTGGAAACTCATCAACCGGCAAATCACCCACCCTAGAGGTATCACCTTGACCCGTTACCTTACCAAGTCAATTTAAAGTGGGTCGACCTAATTGTAAGGGTGATTTAGAATGATTGATAATCTATTAAAGCCGACTAAAGTTGGGTTTTAATTCCGTTAAAGCCAAAGCTCAATCAGTTGGCCAAAAATCTACAAGGTCGGAGCGTGAAACAGTCGTAGCCATATGGCCAGCTCCGTTGGCTTGGAGATTTAGGCGTAAGGGTTACCACTTTAAAGTTACGTTAGATGGGGTTTTAGTTTGTAGGACGTAACGCAGCTGGTATCTGATTGAGATTGGGCTCAACCCTCTATCAAAGTAAATCCGAAGCTGGCAGATGACACCAAAACGGACCTAGAGCAAACTCAACCGAGTAAAGGGGGTGGTAAGCCCTAAGCAAAGGACGAAGCTAAATGGTATATAGAGATCGATTTAATCCATAAAGTCCCAGTTGGCACCTCAAAGGGAAGCTTAAGGTGCGATTAAATGGGATGCTCGCAAAGTCAGAACTGATACCACTTTTTCTTGGCTTGGGCTTGGTTGAAGGCGCGAACTTGGTGAAGGAAATCCTGCGCGGTTTCAGCGGTGGCCTGCGCCGTGTCTCCGATGCCCGCCAACTTCTCCTCGCGCTCACGAAGCATCGCCTTGTTCAATGCCATAACGGCGGCCATACTTGATGGGCCCACCTTCGATTCCGATGGATCCGACGCCAGCGGGGATTGGGGTTTAGTGGGCCTGGCATCGGAGCCACTTGGCCCAGAGAATCGCGGGCCTTTGGTTTGATAGGCTGAGGTCGTGTAGGTTCGGACGTTGATTGGCTTATTGCTCCGAGTGCGATCGATCGGCGTGAGGTTCTCGGGGCGGCCCTTATCAACTGGCTTGGTTAAACACGAAGTTTTAACTTACAGAGCTTCAGAACGTAATTGGGTGTGGATTTGGTAAAGGGAAGCGCGTACCAGGGGCCCTCATCGAACGCGTTCTCGGGAGCCCGTTTGGAGGGATCGAAGAGTTGAACCTTGGAGCAGAGGGGGCTGCTAAAACTGATGGATTAACCGCGCCCAAAGCCCCAGTTACGCTCGGTGATCCTTCTCTAGGCACAACTGCCGGAGTTCGTGTCTGTTCACATTTACAACCAGCCTGCCGTCTTCAGTAATCGTACATTGGTTGGCACTAGGGCATGTTAGCCGGTTATTTGATGCCTTATACTTGAAGGTCGACGACAGATAACCCTCGCTCCGATACAGAACCTCCAGCCCAGGAAGTTTGTAGATGTCAACGAACCCGGTGCTCTTAAGACAGATCATCACGGGTTGGCCTTAAACATCAGCAGGCTTATAAGTTAGCACTACCGTGGATCGAAACTGGCCTGGACTTCAGGATGGTACCGCGTTCGAGATTTATCGCCAGGTCTCGGAAAGTCCTCGCGGTGTGGGGTACAAACACCACAATCCTCTTGGAAAGGCAAACTATGATACGGTCCTCGCGACGAAAGCATTCCTTAAGGAGGGGTTTGACCTGGAGGTCATCAACAAGGCAACCCGCGGTTAGGGAGCCCAAAGTTAAACTTCTTTTGAGCGCCGCTTCATTGACGGTGTCCTTGATTGCGTGTTTAAGGCGAGAGGCCAGCGTTTTTTTCCGCTCCATTGAGGTTGCTTCGAAGCCTTCAAGTTCACCCGACTCCGGGGGCGTGTCGGATGAAGGTTCCGAATCACACCCTCCGCTCATTGGTAAAGCCGGTGATGGTTTCTGATCTCGATTTATAGAGACATCACACGAGTCAACTGAAATTCCCAAGATCTCTTCCGATTGAAACAACTTCGAGAACAGCAAACCTTTGACAACGGCCTCTCCTGAAGCCAAAATTAGATAAACATACCCATTGGAAAGGTTGCTGACACCAACGACACGGACTGCAGCAATTTAGTATCACTTTAGTATCACTTGACCCATACCCCCAGCGTCACATGGGGAAAGGTGGAGCTTAACCAGGTATTCGCAACTCGGCTCGGAAGTCCTTTCCGAACCAACGCCCGGCAACTCCGAAATGTCTGGTCTTATAGCGAAATTGGGACACCTTACCCACTTCGGAAAACACGATACGCTGACGCTGCAAGTCAACTCTCTCTCTGAACCGCCCAGACTTGTCGCTAGCGGCAAGCCTATCACAATTAAACACCTTCCCAAAGCAAAACAAACAATAGCACTCACACGCCAAACTTGGTTTCCAAAGCTGCCAGCTCACCTCGGTGGCCAAGGATCTCAAACGCTAGTCGAGAACCAAGCCCTTCGCCTTCCGACACAACGTTCACATAGAAGCCAGTTGGAGGGTGGTCATCCTCCGAGGGATTTTGAGCGGTCGATAATTGAGATCGCTTTTGCCATACGTTCGGGAGGCATTAGCGGAATCAGAATCCAGTTTGTGCCCTTCGCATTGTGGCTTATGGCAAAACTGAAACACTTTGATTGAATTGTCACTATACCCCGCAATAATGCAGCCAGAGTCGACGCTGAACACCAGAAGGATGGGAAGGGGATCGCATAAACCTTTCAGGATTGAAGGCACGACTGTGACATGTTGCAGGGGTGAGAGAACGTTTGAGGAGGCATCCCAGAGCCTGATGGCGCCATCACCATGCGAAGTCAAAATAAGGTCGTAGAAAAGATGGTCGACTTGGCGTGGCTGGTGAATGCCTCCCTCGAGGATTAGCTCGGAAGCCTGGCGGCTAGCTTGGGTTGCGCGTTCGTGAGCCAGAAGCAGATTGTGGAAATTGGAGGGACAGTTGGCAATCAACTGGCTGTGGACTATCACACTCAAGCCACTGTAACAGAACCGGAAGGACTAGACTTTCCCCGTCGACGCTATACCCGGAAAGGGTCCCTTCGGTGGAGAGGAGGAGGATCGCGTACGGATCTAAAGTTCCCGAACGCCAAGGGTAGCTGGAGGGGAGGATATGCATGGACTTGGACTTGGAGGAAACCTCGGTAGAGAGTTCGAAATGGGGCGACCCACTTGGTCTGAAAACTTTAGGACCGTGAGGCGAGGGGCTTGACCAATCTCCTCCCCGCCGACAAAGATGAGCGTGGTCTCCGGTTTGTCGGGATGCTGGCACCACGCTAAGGCCGGAATGGGCTCCCGGCCTTCCGGCAGGGCTACCTCGAGATCGACATCGATTATATCGACGGTGGCTGTCCGTATCAAAAGGGGTTGGGTAGTATCTTTAAGATCCCAGAAGGCCAGCCACCCGTTGCTATAACCCGCGGCAAAACTATCGCTCTTGGGGTTCCAGCATAGCGAGGTGAGAAGCAGTGAATCCTTTAGTCGGACCGTGCGGCATAAATCATACGCGTGGGTAAGCTTACCCTCCCTCAAGCTGATCAGATAAACTTTCCCGTCTTCCGCACCCAGTAAAACCATGTGGCCATTGGTGGGATGCAGCTTCATAAAGTTAACTCTAGAGTTGATGGACTCGAACTGATAATTGGATGGATAACCGTACACCAGATCCAAAGCGATAATCTTCCCGAGATCCGTCCCCAGCAGCAGCCATTGGAGTCCGGATAGGGTTCGATACAGGTTATCGCGTCGATGGATCTGAACACCAAATTGATGGTAATGTTTGCAACGTCGATGGTGTAAACGGAGTTGGCCTCGGTAACAACAGCGATCAGTGGCAGGTTGGAAAAGAAGTGAAGGTGCTTAACACTCCGATCCGCCTCGACCCCAACCTTCAAAGCTAAACCTTTATGGCCCAGGATCACAACCTTCCCCACCGTCGTTCCTAAAATGAAGTCAATGAAAAATGGCATCGCCAAAACCTAAAGCCAACAGCTTTTGCACGGGATCGTAAGATAGTGCATGTGGCCACCCCAGGAAACCCGTAGCTCGCGAGCTAAAACTTTAGCACCCAGCAATTAAGCTTACCTCCGACAGTTCAAACCCCTCCGAAATCAAAAGCTCCTCCCCCTCACGTACCGGGAGAAAGGCCCCCTTGAGCTTATCGAAGCTGGGGAGGTGGGCACGTAACGATTTACCACCCGTTCCGCCCTTTAAATCTTGCGGCTCCCGTCTCAACGACATTCAAAATCCCTAACCTCAGTTTCTGGCCCTTCTTTACGCCGCCGATCTCAATCTATATCCGCCGTTGCCATTCATTTTCAATTTTAATATAGGCGTAACTTTTATTCAATTTGTGATTATGCATCTCTAATAGTCACTGTAACCAATTAGAAATTATGAATTTAAATTAATTCCATTTTAGCGTAACATCTGCCAACCAACGCTCGATCCATAGGCGCCAATCATAGGATACCCAATCAGCCAACATCTAAGCCGAGTCATCGGTATAGCAGTAACGCTGCGATTGCGATTACCCTTCATAAATTCATATAATCTTTTGATTTGCCCTAATCCGAATCACTAAACTCAACCCAACCAACCCATTTTCGATCCTTTCATCTGACGTCATCCCCCACCTAAATGAGCACAATTTTATACAGTTAGTCGAATTTCTGTATTTTTAACCAATTCCATCACCCAAAATTGAATACTACTTTAAACCTAAGCTGAAGTATTAAGTTAATATATACCTTTTTACTTCGATTTCAACATTTTGCATTTTGATTAAACATTTTGCATTTCAATTTCAACATTTTGCATTTTGATTTCAACACAAAATTTTACAAATTGATTTCAACATTTTGCATTTCAATTTCTTTATTTTATATTTCAATCTCAATATAGTTTTTGGCAATAGTTTAATTTTATTATTCCTGCTGAAATAGAGGCAAGCATATTATTGCTCACTCTTTTTTCATATTTAAAAATATTTGTATATTCCTTATATCAAATTATAATCTACCAAAAGAAAACACTGATGCTGAGGAAATCACTGAGTCTGTAGCTAGAACTAGATACAGTACAATCACTAATACTAAACATCTTAGCCTTGTTTGATTAGTATATGAACAAGGAAAGACTACAAAGGAAGCTGCTGATCTTTTAGAGATAAACTATAATACTGCAAGAACTATAACTTCTAATTATGAATCAAGTGGGATTATAAAAAAAATATAAAGGTGGAAGTGAAAGAAGAGTGCTTAATTAAGCTTGTACAGAAAGAGTTGAAAATTAAGTTTCTTTTAATGCATGAATAACCTTGAAGGAGATCAAAGAAATATTGGAGGCAGAAGAATAAAATTTTTCAATTTCAATTTCAAGTATTAATAAATATCTTCAGAAATAACAAATTACAATGAAGTTAAGCTATCAAGAATTAGATAGAGTAAATAATCCTGAAATGATTTTATTGAGAAAAGAGTATGTCCTTTGGTTTAATAATCACTTCAATGATGATTATTTCAAAGCTATTTTTATTGATGAATCCTCATTTAATTTATATCTCAATCATAGCCAGGGAATATCTAGAAGAGAAAACATGCCATTGTAACTGTCCCCACAGTGAGGGGTAGGTCAGTATCTTTGATTGCTAGTATGATAATGATAGCTTACAATATTGTAAAACTATTACTCATTTAACAGTTAATGGTGATATATTTGCTGATTTTTTACATGATCTTTGCTCTTATCTATACAATAAGAAAAATCTGTATAGAATATGTTTTATATTAAAAAATGCTAGAATTTATAGAAGGCAAGATCTAGAGAGAATAACTTTATTATTTAATTTTGAGTTTAAGTTTTTATCTCCATATTCATATATGCTAAATCCAATTGAAAATACCTTTTCAAAGATAAAAAATGGAGTTAGATCAAAGTTAAGAAGCTGTGAAAGTGGATTACTATCAGACTTAATTATAGAGGAGACTGCTACTGTTTCAGCTACTGATAGTATGGGATATTTTAGACTTATTCTTAGAAATATTACAAATTGTGCAGCTGAATTACCCTATGCTCATCAATAAAATATACTTTATAATTATCTTTCTTATATTTAATAGATTTAATATTTTTATATATAACTTAATTGCAAAGATTTTGTGTTGAAATTGAAATATTGAAATTGAAATACAAAATGTTGAAATCAAAATGCAAAATGTTGAAATCAAAGTAAAAAAGGTATATAAATAGATATAAAGACTCTATCAGATAAGTACCATGTCTAAGGCCTTGTCAAGCTATATTGTTGATATTGTATCTAGTACCCTAAACACCTTGCTATTCTAACATCAAAGCTAGGGTAATTTAACAAAGATCAATAGAATTTTGGGCAGAGTACTATATAAGCTTCAGGTGGTTATAGATTGGCAGATGATCAAGTAAACTTCAGGAGGTTATAGATTAGCAGATGATCTAGAGCAGTGGTTCCTTATTTAGCTTGCCTAAGTACCCCTTCTCAATGTATTATTTTACCAATGGACCTTCAAGTAAAATGGCACTATATAACTACATAATAGCAGAGTTACAAATTTAACTTTGATATCTTTAATAGTGAATGGCGATGTAAGAATAGAATGTAAATAAATATTTTGGTATCTAAAGTTATATTTATTTAAAATTCTAACTTCTGTTTTAAAATACAAAAAACATTATTTTTAAGGAGATGGGTGAACCAGATGATGTGTACCAATCAGATTTGCACCCAATTGTTGTATTTTAACTTGGGGGTTCAGATTTTCCAAATCCCAAGTCAAATTGCTTAGGTGATTCATGGTTTGGTTGGTTTGAGCGCTGGGCTGTGCCTCTCCCACATCATTCTTTAGGCTCTCATGAGAGCCTAAAGAATGATGTGGGAGAGGCACCCCAGAAGGGCAACTTTAAAAGGTTAAGCTACACAATCTAACTACAGTTCAGAATTTTCCTTTGGAGTTTATACCCCAAGCGTGGGTTACTCCTGTGGCCTTGGGGCCATCCTTACCTTATCATACCTGGCATTCCACAATGCGCTGAGCTTTTGTCGCATCAACAAAAACTTGGAGTTTTGGGGCTTAATCTTTCCCAATTACTCTGTTTTTTACTTGGTGCGCTCATAATGTCTAATTATCAGAGTCTGCTCAAGGGTGGCATTTTTTATTCAATGGAAAATAAAATGAGATTAATTCCAGGGTTTGCAACCTTGCTAAAAAAAATGCGCTGCACCAAGTCCATGTGAAGATAATTTTCCTCCATACCTGTGTCCACTAAAGCAGTATATCTTCCATACTTTTAACTAACAGTAACGCATAGATAAGGGTAAAGCAAAGAAGGTCTTTGATTGCTACTTAAAGATTTAGCTAGCTTGGTTCTCTTTTTGAGCTTATACTTGGGTTTGAATTCACTTTGAGTAGGTTCAGTAGCTCTGGGCTTGGGCTTTTCCTTTTCATAAACTTTCATCTCCTCAGAGTCTTTGTTGATGTTTTCTTTAAAGTATCCAAAGTTATGAGATACCATCTGGATAGGTTCAGAACTTGCATGTCAATTGACCTTCCTTGATGCTCTATTTGATTCCCACATTTTTGAGCTAAAGTTAATTGACTTTCTACTTAGGTTGCTAACTCAACTTCAGCTTTGGGAGTTTCTGATAGTTTAGCTGCTGTCATTGCAGATAAAAGATCAGGGTGTAAATTCTGATGAAATATACAAGGAAGCTGAAATTCTGCATCTTTTTCAGCCTTGGCTAAAGGGTAGAACAAACATGCATACTCAAATACTGAAGTTGAACCTTGATTTAAAAGAAGGAGATTAGACTAAGCTGCATCTTGGGACTCATATGGACATGCTGCACGGCCAATTAATCTTAGTAATTTACAAAAAGAATCAGGGTAGTGTAGTTGCTCTTCAATTAATCTTTGTAACCAGGTTGCCTCATCTTAAGATATTGCATTAACAACTTGGTTGATCTGCAGTGAAATTGGTGCTTTACCTCCTGCTGCTTGGGCCAAGCACCCTTGGAAACAAAGTTTTTGCCACCGCTTGATAAATGTTATCCAAAGATTTACCAGTAAGTGAAGCCTTATTCCCATTATGTTTGGTCTGAGATAACTCATCATATTTCTTCCTGCTCTCTACTAGCTTCCAAATCTGAACATTCTCTCATATTAGAAAGGCATGATGAGAATTCATTATCAATAAAGTCACATATAGCAATACCAAGATGAAGCCTTGGGAAACTAACTATTCATCTTTAGGATCCCACCATACTGAAAATAAAGTATTTGGGTTCTGTCTCATGTAACGCATTGGTTCATGACAGTATGACACAGATGAATTATATAGGAATACCCAAGTCATAGACTCAAATATCAATATCAGACCAGGCGTCCATCTTTGGATGCGTGCATTTCATTCAAACTTATTTAAAAAAGCTCACAGAAATAGTAACAAAATACTTGTACCAAATAACAAACTCTGGCCCAAAGTGAGAGTGTGAAGCGAGGCAATTGCCTGACTAAAAGAACTCTATAACTTTGGGTCAGAGTTTGTTACTTGGTACTAGTATTTTTGTTACTATTTTCCATGGAGTTTTTGTATACGTTTGGACATTATGCATGCATCCAAAGATGGATGCATGGTCTGATTTTGCTACTCTAATCTATGACTTGAGTACCTACCTAATCCATCTGTTTCATACTGGTATGGACCTTTGCATTACATTATAATAAATTTTGTTTGGCCCAAGTTTGTAAGTAACATCTGTAAGTTGCAAGGCTTGTCATTACTTTTTTAATATATCTATAGATACATTATCTTCATCAGGGTGTAAAAAGGGCTTCCAATTTATTTGTTTCCATTTTGCTTTTAACTGGTATAGAAATGTATATGGGTCACAATTATATTACCTTATAAAAAACAAGTGACTCCCAAGGTGGTTATATGGACCCCTAAGTTATTTTTAATTTGCCACAGGCCCCCTCAGCGGTATCATGGACTTTTGGGGGTCTATATGAACCAATTTGGGAACCACAGCTCTAGAGATTAGATAATACTACAGATTACTCTGATTTAAACTTTTTAGGGTTTACCACATAAGTTTATTTGTGATTGAGTTTATTAAAGATAGGGTACGGTGATAGTTGTATGAAGATAACTATCCATCTGAGTTCTTCACTCAACGGTCTCAATCTTACTTAGGTCTTCTCTATAGAAATATACTGACAACCTTTCTTCTGGTAACTTGAAAGAAATCTGGACAAGGGAAAACTTCCCTTCTACCCTTACACAAGAGTACTTGGACAATTTGGACAAGGAAATTATCCCTTCAACTCTTACACAAGAATTAAAGCACAAGATAAAATAGATAAGAGAAACTCCCTCAAACTCTTCCACAAGAGAGCAATAAAAATTGGATTACTATCTAAACACCTGTCTTCCAAAGATGTCTGTCTTTATTAGATAAAACAAGGGGTTTAAATATGGAATTTGGTGCTCAACTCTTTGGTTGGCACTCCAATAGGAATGGCATCTGTTGCTGATGAACTTTAACCCTAAGGATTCATCTCAAACAATGATACACTTCATCCACCTAGTTGCTATCCACCATAGACTAGATTACAACCCTTCTTGGGTTAGAATTAAAATACCATGCCCCAACGCTATTATCCAACCCAGAAGCTTAACCTATCCAAGCTAGCAACCTATTTAAAAAGGAACATTTACTTATAATTAGTAGGAAGCATCAATCAGGCTGCCGCAAGTTACTGCCATTAAAAGCGTTGTCAATGATTCAGTATCTTTGAAAACACCCTTATCATTTAGTGACAAATTCCAATCAAGCCTTATAAGAAAGCTAATTGTTGGTAATTAGATAAACATTCAGAATACCTGCAAGCATTGTTGTGATCATCTCCAATAAGCCATCTATATTCATAGAAAGAATCAAATTTCAACCTACGTCTAACTAATGATTTATAGAAAAACAAACCTGTACAATGGTTGCTAAACAATAACTCCAACATCCCATAAGGTTGCTAATTAGTAAAGTGAACCAAAGCGAGATAAAACAGATAATATTAATCTAACATAGCTGGATAATGTGGGCGTTCCAAAATACTGACATTTGGTAAAAGATGCTGCAAAAGCTGTTCTGGTGGTTTATGAGATAAGATCCAAAACAGAACATAAGATTTGAGTATATTGTAGCTCAAGTGTAGGATCTCTAGCTTAGTTTGATGATAGCTGCTATCTGCTGTTAGGAAAACTGAACCTCTTTGGGGTTATGCCAGGTAAATTAGGGGAAACAAGGCATAAAACAAGCTTATCTTTAAGCAATCAAAAGGTGTTTTCCCCAGGTGGTTCTTTATATGTTCCCATTATATTATAGCAATAAAATTAGGTAGAAAGTGGTCTTAAAGACTTTAGTAGGTGCCAAAGTTCCAGAATTTTTGGTACCTTTTGATAAAAAATTTTAGGAGTATGGTGATGTATGGATTACAAAAAGTTTGCAAAGATGCTAAATTTAAGCTTTAGATTTTGAAATGACAGGGACTAAACCATGATGGAAAACTGGTCTATCTGACCAAACTTTTACATCAGCAGTATGAAAAACTCCTAGCAAAGTAATTATTTTTGAGACTTATGATTATTATATCTTCTAGTATAAACATATCTTTAATGGTGGGAAAAGAAATATAAAAATTCCCAGGTATTTGGTGTTAAAGGGGGTGGTCAGTTTAGGGTCCGAAAATTGGACTCCAGTTCTAAGACCTTTTCAAACTAATATGAAATATTGGTTTGCTAAATCTGGTCACTTTTTTGAAGTTAACTTAAATTAAAAGGTTTTTGTCATTGTATGGTTCTTAGGCATCTTTCTATAACTATTACTAATCATACATAAATTTCTTAAGGTTGGGGCTTAGGAAACCTATTATGCTAATGGTTGCAATTCTAACAATTCTAAAGATATTTAACTGTCAAGTTGGTAGAGTTAGAACGATTTAAATATAGGTATAGCTATTTACTAAATTTACTAAAGTTATCTCTTGATCCAACAATCAGTGAATCACTGAGACATCAGATTTATAGGGCCTACATGCCTAATTTATCATTTTTATTCACAGCTCTTGCCAAGCTACTTATCTAGGTTGGGCATGCTATTCCTTTTCCTTATCTAGAATTATTGTTTATTTAATTAAAATAATAGCTCATTTATATACATATGGGCTACTACTTGGGAGTCACATCTTCAAACTATTCTTTATATACGTTTTTCAATCCATATAGTTGGCAAATGGGGAAGAAACCAAGTCCTGTAGTGCTACGAAGATGTTAAACATTTTCATGACTGAGTACAGCAGGTGCAGAAGCCCATGGACTTCAGAACCTAAGGGTCATTCAATTCTCTTGATAGGAAATCCTATAAGGTTGAATGGGCTTGAGCCCAACAACATAGCTGTATGTGCCATAGAAACAGCTGATAGATAAAGACTAGGTTCCAGTTTGTCATGGCTCTGTATGAACAAAGTAAGACTGGGCTTCCAGCCTGGGTGTATCACAACCCAGCGGAAGGTTCATAATGCCAGTGGCACAACTGTTCTAACAACTTTAAGGAAGGACATTTTAGGATTCCTGCGAGAGAAATAAAAACTAAAATGTACCAAACAATGCATAGTAAACCAATTGGCGCAAGGAGCAAACTATGGGTCTTGATGGGACATCCCCTAAGAGTGGGGAAGCATGGAGAAAAACCACTTCTTCTGGGCTTGTAGTTGCTGGTTTTTGGTAATTGTCCCAGGGTATTCAGTTTACCACTAGGCCGCTGATAGTCACCAATCTTGTCCTGAGGTACTAACTTGTGATTTGACTTAATAAATCCACCGATCTAATTGAACATATCATTTCTAAGTCTAGGTGAGCTTAGTAATCATTCTTTAATTTATGGGTTGGATAAAATTGTCTTTTGGGGTCATCAAAGGTGTCAGGATGATAGATCTTTTACTAATATAATTGGGGTAGAAGGCCCCAAAGATGGGTGCTTCAGATGGTCTGATGTCTAAAAACCTCCTTCAGGTTTATCATTTATTCATTATTTGCCTATAAAGAGTGTGCCAGAATTGGCATGTAGGAAACCCCTCTTTTTCAGATAGATCACGCTGAGTCAGTGGTGGATTATTGAGGGAAATCTTGGGTCTGAGGGTGGCCTTTATATATAGTGGATTAAAAACAAGTAGGGAGCATAATACTTCACAACTTCAGCTATGGTGCGGCAAGCAGGTGATTAATGGATTAGAGTTCCCCCTCAATGATCATTGGAGCTATAAAGCAGATGGAGGCATGCTTTACCAGAGTGATAGAAAAAATGTTGAATATTGATAACTGGAAGAGACTAAAAATTAATGGGAAACAAAGGAGTTTTATTAAAATGGCTTAAAATAAGAGACAAATGACAACAGACCCCAGGAGGGGCTGTTGTTTTTATAGTGGAAGGAAGGGAGGGAATTGGAGGGTGATTTAGAACTGGATTGGGATGGAATGATCTTATGGCATTTACCTTGGGAGCTTTGGGAAGAGCAGCATGGCTTGGGGTTTTCATGTTAATTTTGAACATACTTATGAAGGCCTTAACTATGGACACCTCAAATTGGAAGTCAAGTTACGTGAAGGAGCAAATTTGATGCGATTTGCCTGGATTGCTTGCTTTATATAGTCCTGTTCAAGGGATTTCAAACCTATAAATTAAAATAATTCATGGCTCCCAGGGTCAATATGTCAACTTGGGTTAGTGATAGCGATCCAAAACTTCATACTGAGCGATATGGTCTGACTTTTTGATTTGATAGAGGGTTTCTGAGTTTAAGAACATATAATGTCACTTACCAGGGGTTGAGGGTTATTGAGCTGGGGGTAGGATGTCTTGGGCCCCTTCTGGTGACTTTTAGGAGAATGTCTATAATTCTCCAGCTCTCAGCGTGGTGGTTCACAGTGCACAGGACCAACGCAAGGGAACTAGTCGTCAGTACTAAATAAAAGATAGCCCGCAGAGGGTGCTTGAGCTAAGGTAACATAAGGCAAGGGTGTTCAGCGTTGGGTAAATTAATAGAAATCGTATAAAAGGCAAGACTAGTGTGTACCCCAAAGAGGAGTCCATATCTAAGCAGTGTTTTGTGCAGGAATTCCAGGTTGCTTTGATATGGTGGGGACCCAAGTGGACCAGCTGTGCATCAGATGAGAGGGTGAAGTTTGTACAAATAAAACAGCTAACTTTGCATGAGACCTCCTTGAAGAGGTGCGCGCACAGGTTCACCCAAGTTAATATAATAAACGTTAATCTAACAAAGAGTTTATTATAGGGAGGAAGACAACCAATGAGAAAAGTTGGTATCAAAGGATCATATTAAGCCAAACTAGGAAAATCATTTATCTGAGAAAGTGGTTCTAAACTGAGGTGCACCAATAAGTGCACACTCCATCTGACAGGGTACTATACTTCAAAATTGTCTGAACTCAATTAATTGATTAAAGTTGAGGCTGACCTGAGATGGAAATTTTGTAAACTTAATGGGTTCTGAACCTTTGTTCACCGAGTAACTGAATTGTACCCATCATCATTCAAGAGGTAACTCATCCATTTTAACGCCAAAGCTGAAACAAGGGGCTGGGCGTTATGCACCTCACCTGGACCAACCTAGGCATATCTTGCCTGTACCCAGCGTTAGTCCAAGGTGTGCTTTAGGTCAGGAAGGTCCTGCAACTTGACTCTTTGGACCTCCTGCCACCCAGCCTTATCTTTGATGTTGGTGCCCTCAATTAGGTCATGTAAACAAGACATTGACTCCTGATATGGGCTATCTCCTTAAATACTTCCTCAATTATTCCCAATAAGGAAGAGATGGAGAATGTGGGTACAAAAGGGGACCTTTAGGTTCCAGAACAGTGACCCACCATTAATCAACAACATGAGCAAGATCACTCAGCTGTAATAAGGGATTGACTGGTACCTTAGGTCCTCTCTTGTGCCTGTGGGGGACTTCTCATGGTCTAGGCAGAGATGCTGGGCCTTCAGACCTACAATATTCTCTCCTTTTTAAGCAGAAAAGATCCCTACTCCTGGTACATGGATTAGGACTTAGTTTTTGTTCCTTAAGGAAAATCTTGATGGCAATATTGGCTGCTAATTTTCTTTGGAGATTGGGGGCCTTGGGGTGAAACTCATGGAACTCTGCCACTAATTCCTTAAGGTTTGCACAATCTTTTGCGCTCGCCCAGCTATTCTCATGGGTGAGGTAGCTCTTCCATGCAAAAAGATACTGTATAGATAAATAAAAATCATTGGGTCCACTATTGCCTCAACTTTTTCTCCTTGTGTGCCACTAACTATAATAGGCTCTGGGGTGGTGGGTCGCTCCCTTTATATGATATAGTTGGGACATATGTAACATGCTATAATGCTTCCAATATGACTGAAGATTGATGCAGTATGTCCGTTGCCTAAGTCCTTTTCCACTTTTAAGGGCTCCAAGCGCTTGGTAGCTAGTTTTTATAAGGGACCTTCATATTTATGTTGCATTATCCAACATAATGAATGTTGAGAATTAGGTTTGACCAAACATATAAAGTTGACCACAGTAGCAATACCCCCAAGTGCCCCATAGACCTCATTGCTACCATTTCCCCGCTGCCTCATCCCTCAGCACATTGATTCCTACTGATCTGCCATCAGATATTTTGCCAGCAACTTCAGAATCTAGTTTTTTTCTTTTGTAAATTAATTTTGAAATAAAATCCTGACTTCTGGTGAATTAATACTAGTTGATCTGTCAATTGAATGCCCAAAAAAGTTCTGTTCCCCTTTAAGTTTAAATTACCCAGAAAATTTGAAGAGGACATTGCTGCTAAATATTATAGAGATACCCCAACTTTGAAGTAATGGTCATCAAGCCCCTCCCACTGTGCCAACTGCCCATTAGTGGGCCCCAAATGGGAAAATCTGGAAAATTTTGGGGGCAGCGGGGAAAGGATAAAAGGACGTGATGTATATCTGTAGTAGACAGTTGCCTTCTCAATTAAGGGACAAGAATGTTTTGGGTGCAAATAGTCCAAAATAGTGTGAGAGTTCACCCCAGCACCAACTCAAATTTGGTGCTAAAGTCTAAGTCAGAAAACCCCCTTTTATAGTCCTGAAGGGGATGCCAGGAGATAAAAAAGTTTACTAATCAAGCAATCAATAGAAACTCCAATAAGCGACCAAACTAAGTCTATTTGTCAGGTGTGACGGACGGGGTCCCTGAACACTGCCACAAAGCAGTTAGGCAAGAGCGCCCAGGTAAGTGCCCACAAGCAGGATAATCCTGAAGTGGAAATATCCCTATTCTGACTATGTGGGAAGCACTTAACTATGAAAGTTTGTGCCACAGTCAGTACTATGCTGGCGCCAAGCAAGATGGTCTGTCCTCCTGAGAGCGCATATAGAGACTCTATAGCCCTGTCAAAGTCTGAGCTGTGGTCCATGTGCAGTTTCCATTATGGAATTAATAAAGATGACTCCAATCTTTAAAAATTAATTTTTCAATTTTCTTAAGTTTATTATAAAATTCTAGAAGATGAAACTGCTTTACACAGCTTTGTCAGCTCATATTTATACTGAGCTTAGGGAGAAGAGAAGCTTCTGTGCTCCGTGGAGTCCATGGGTGTCTTCTCAACAACAGGCATAACCCAAGGATATAGACCCTCGATTTCCTTGTCAAGACTCATTCCAGAACTAAGACTGGGTACCTTTGCAGTTGCGGAATCTTTTCCACATTTATTATTTAGCTTCAAATTGTTCTCAAAGCCTGAGCCGTTCTCTTTGTCCATATTCCTAAATATTGTATTCACTAAAAGGGATTTGGCGGCCTCTGATTCGCCTGATAGATATTTCTGAGAGGCTTGTCCAGCCTCAACTAAAGTGGCAGCATCTGGTTGGCCAGAGCGCCACTTATGAGGGTTTTTATCCTCATCGCCCTTTTTTGGTAATATTGTGGTTGGCGGCATCTGGTTGGCCAGAGCGCCATTTACAAGGATTGTCATCCTTTTCAACACATTTGGGGACATTGGACTCAGCCGCACCTGGTTGGCCAGAACTTCATTTCTGAGGATCTGCTCCCTCATCGCCACATTTGGTAATATTGTATATGGCAGCATCTGGTTGGCCAGAGCGCCATTTACGAGGATTTTATTCCTCACCAACCTCACAATTTTTATTTAAATTTGATTTTGAGGAATCTGATTCGTCAGATTGCCATTTACAAAAATCATAACAATCATGCCCCTCATCCTTGGCCTTAATAATTGTACTAGGGAAGATTAGAGCAATGTGGCGGTCAGGCAACGCCTTGACTGTTACATCACCCCTCCCCAGATGAGAGCCTCCTCAATTCCAGAACTCCTCCACCTTCTATGGGCAGTTGCTGCAGTCGATGGCAGTCTGCCAGGTGGACTCTTCCACCAGGTAACCCGCTCACTTTACCAGATACCAATGCTTTTTCTGTGAAATCTTCATGTCCAGGATTTCCTATACCTCATACTCAGCCTCTCCTGGGTTTCCCGAGTGGACTGGCTCCAGTTTCTCTGGAAGAGGGCCTTCAAACTTCTTCCGTTGTGAGACATGCAGTACTGGATGTGCGCAAGATCCTTCAGGAAACTCCAGTTTGTAAGCCACTGCATTCACCTGGTGGAGGACCTTGAATGGGCCCAGGGCGACTGGTCCAAATTTCCCACAGCTAGTGGGAACCAAATAGTTTTTCACGTTGAACATCACTAGGTCTCCTTCCTTTAGCACTGGGGCCTCAGATCGGTGAGTGTCAGCCTTCTCTTCTGTGCCTCTATCACTTTCATTATATTTGCACATAGGGTTTTCAGGTTTTCCCTCATCTCTGATGCCAGGTTGTTCGCCACTGAGTTTGGAACTCTGGGGTGGTTTTCCACCATCTTTGGGTGGAACCCATAGTTCGCCATGAAGGGCAATATTCCCGTTGATGAGTGTGCTAAGTTATTGTAAGCAAATTGGGCTAGTTTTAGCCAGTCTGTCCAGCGTTCCTGTTGGGTGGTCATGTAGCATCGCAGATACTGCTTGAGGACTTGATTGACTCGTTCCATCTAGTCATCTGACTGAGGGTGGTAGGCTGATGATCTGCACGGTTTGATTTGAAGATTTTCAAGTAGGTGTTGCCAGAATCGTGAGATATATTGTGGGCCTCTATCTGACACTATCTCCTCTGGTAGGCCATGGCGAGCAAATACCTTGTTCATAAAGATCTCCACCATGCCCTTTGCTGTGATTTTGAAGGTACGCGGAAATAATTCCGCATACTTGGTCATTCTGTCCACTACCACTTATCACAGCATCATACCCCTTTGATTTTGGAAACCCTGTTATAAAATCTACACTCAGTGAGGACCATGTCATTTCTGAAATCTGGAGTGGTTTGAGTTTTTCACAAAGGATTCTACCTGGCATGCTTGGATTGGGCGCAAGTTAACATTTTCAGATGTACTCCCTCATGGCGCTTGGCATTCCTAGCCATGAGTAACTCTGGTCCAAGAGCTCTATCATTTTCTCATTCCCAGGGTGTCCCGCCAAGGGGTGGTCATGGAATGCGCTTATCGCCTCCTCCTGGAGCTCATGGCTGGGCAGCCATGGGCGCCCTTTGTAGAGGTTTGCCCTTCTTTTTACAGAAATTCCTACGATGTTCATTCTCCACCCCATCCTCCAGGTCCTTACACAATGTACCCCATATTTTGAGCTTCGCTGGGTGGCCTGGATCTTGTCCTTCAGTTCATGGGTGGCATTTTGGATGACAGAGAACACATTTAAGGGCAATATAGTTGCTGTGTCGTAGGCATCCAGCTCCTTCCTTAGGAAGGACTTTCCTGGGTCCCTGCTTAGGAGATCTGGAACGAAGTTGCTCTCCCACGGCTTGTACACAATCTTAAAATCATAAGGCGCCAGCTCTAGATGCCACCTGACCTTGTGCTGGTTCATGCGCTTTGGACTCTTTTTAAAATTAGAGGGCGCGGTGGCTCGTTCTGATGGTGAAAGGGTGTCTGGCTTAGAGTAAGTGGTGCTGCCATTCCTCCAAAGCTGATAAAATCGCTAGGAGCTCCTTGTCATACACAAGATAGTTCGTCTCAACGGGCAGCATTTTCCTGTTAAAATAGCTTACAGGATATTCTACCCCATCTTCCCCTCCTGCAGCAGAAACACCCCAATTGTGAAGTTTAAGGCGTCAGTTTCCACTATGAAAGGGCGGTTGGCGTCAGGGTGGGATAGTACTGGTGCCTTCATAAGGCTCTCCTTGATGGTTTGGAAAGCTTTCTCCTCCTCTTCTCCCCAATAGAACGGCACCTGCCCTGTCAAATGGGTTAAATGTGCCGCCGTTTTAGAGATGTATTTTGAAAACCTTCTCAGGAAGTTCACCACGCCCAGAAAGCTTCTAACGCCAGCTCTATCTTTGGGGGCCTGCCACTCCCTCACTGCCTACAACTTATTAGGGCATATGGCTGTTCCCTTTTGGAAAACTACGTTACCCAAGAAGGAGACAGAGTCCTTGTAGAACTCACATTTTGATGGCTTCAAGCGGAGGTTCGCCTTATTGAGGGCCTCCAGCTCTCTCAGCACATCGCTTTTGTGATCCTCTTTGGTCTTGGAGAACACAAGAATATCATCCATGTATGCCACACAACATTTCCCAATTAGGTTTCCTAGAGCGTTGTCTATGGTACGCTGAAATACTGCTGGGGCGTTCTTAAGGCCGAAAGGCATCACCTTGTACTCAAACACCCCCAAGTGGCACTTGAAAGCAGTATACTGTTGTTGTTCTGTAATCACAGGAGCTTGGTTGAATGCATCGACCATGTCTAACTTGGTGAAAATCTGACTACCTGAGATCATCTGAGAGATGGTATCCATCAATGGAATGGGGTAGGTGTCAGACTCAGTTATTGTGTTCAGCCGCCGGTAATTCACACATGGGCAGAGCTCGTCACTTGCTTTTGGGACCAGGAGTATGGGTGACACCACTGGAGACTTGGAGGGAACGATCATCCCACGCTCTAGCATTTCCTTAACATATACTTCTAGGGCAGCCTTCACTTTCAGATTCAAAGGATAGACGGGGCAACCCTTGGGAAACTCTGCATCCTTTTAAACTTGAAATTAAAAGGAAAAGGCCCATTTGGGGTTGTTGAGGGAGCTTGGTTTTTTTGGAACAGGTGGGCATATGTACAAAATATTCAGGAATGTCCACAACTGGCTCCAGCCCCAATACTGCGTTCACTCAAGGCTTCCCTCCACCAGTGGTAAAGAAATCTAGTGCCACTGGAGGTTGGCCCTTGGGGTGCAGCATGACCAGGCGCTCCTGCAGTTTGAACTGAGGGGAGTACTTGTGCCACCACTGCATGCCCCAGGATTATGGGTGCGGCAGATTTTTAATAGAACTAAATGTTTCTTGGAAAGTATTAACCCCTGCCGTAGCAGCACCTGGGTTTTGACTTTCCAACTTCCCACGGATTTTGAGGTGTCTGCGAGTGTAACAGCTCCCTTCCAATCCATCTCCATATTCATTCCTTTAGCTAGCCCATAATCTAGATAGTTGTCCTCTTCTCCAGTGTCTACCAGCGCCTAAAGTTGATCCTCCCTCTTCCGCTTTCTTCCCCAAAGCTGTAATAAGTAGGATACATAGAGATAAGATGAGGTATTTCCTTTATTGATTGCAGCAACCCACGTGGGAGTAGGGTGGAAGTTGTAGGAAGGACTGTGGTTGCCCTCTCTGGGGTTCTCAGAGGGGGTCATCCCATAAGCGGAGCTGAATGGTGATCCTTGAGAGGGCTCCTGCAAGGTGCTGGAGACAGGCTCAGACTCAGCTCAGCAGCTGAGGAACTTCCCAGGTTGCGACACAGGATGGGATTTTGCCTGAGCTAATGCCAGTTGGCCCTCCACCTGGGTCGTGACTGAATATTCCTCATTGAGGGTGGCTCCTAGGCGAGTGGCAGCCATGACAGTAAGGATGTCAGAACGGAGATTCCGGCAAAACATCTGCGCAATCTGGGTAGAGGTGATCTTTGCTGCCTTAGCCAAAGGGCGGTATACCCAGGCGTACTCCATGCTGACATCTTCCCTTGTGTGAGGTTAGGAAGGCTAACCAAGCTGCGTCTTGAGAGTCATTAGGTGTGGCTGCCCTTTCAACCAACTGGAGACATTCATCCAGGGTGGGAGGAAGCACCGACTGGGTTTCCAATAGCTCAGTGAACCAATTAGCCAACTTTCTGGGCAGGGCGGTCACTATTTGAGCAATCTGGAGTGACACTGGGGCAGTTCCTCCTGAGGCAATGATATGCCAGGCCTGAAGTTTTACACATGAGAAGGTGGCATGTAGGGTGCTCAGCTCCTGGAGTGAGGGACTGTCAAAATTCTGACGCTGGATGCTCAGAACGAGAGTGGATTTGGACATGCCCATGGGAGGGAAGGAAACGGACAACTTCTCTTAAGAGGAACAGGAGAGAAAAGATGACCATTGGAAACGTGATTGGGTGTTCATACCATGCAGGCAAGGAGCATTACGAAGGCTTGTCCATAATATCCAAAAATAAGCACCATTTTAATTGAGTTCAATCTAATGTGTCAGACAGGGTCCCTGAACACTGCCATAAAGCACTTAGGCAAGAGTGCCCAGGTAAGTGCCCACAAGCAGGATAATCCTGCAGTGAAAATATCCCTATTCCGACTATGTGGGAAGCACTTAACTATGAAAGTTTGTGCCACAGTCAGTACTATGCTGGCGCCAAGTAAGATGGTCTGTCCTCCTGAGAGCGCAAATAGAGACTCTATAGCCCTGTCAAAGTCTGAGCTGTGGTCCATGTGCAGTTTCCATTAAGGAATTAATAAAGATGATTCCAATCTTTAAAAATTAATTTTCAATTTTCTTAAGTTTTATTATAAATTCTAGAAGACGAAACTGCTTTACACAGCTTTGTCAGCTCAGATTTATACTGAGCTTAGGGAGAAGAGCAGGTTCTGTGCTCCGTGGAGTCCATGGGTGTCTTCTCAACAACAGGCATAACCCAAGGATATAGACCCTCGATTTCCTTGTCAAGACTCATTCCAGACTAGGACTGGGTACCTTTGCAGTTGCGGAATCTTTTCCACATTTATTATTTAGCTTCAAAATATTCTCAAAGCCTGAGCCGTTCTCTTTGTCCATATTCCTAAATATTGTATTCACTAAAAGGGATTTGGCGGCCTCTGATTCGCCTGATAGATATTTTGAGAGGCTTGTCCAGCCTCAACTAAAGTGGCAGCATCTGATTGGCCAGAGCGCCATTTATGAGGATTTTCTTCCTTGCCAACCTCATGATTTTTATTTAAATATGATTTTGAGGCATCTGATTCGTCAGATTGCCATTTACAAAAAATGTAATGATTGTGCCCCTCATCCTTGGCCTCAATCATTGCCCTAGAAAAGATTAGAGCAATGTGGTGGCCAGGTAACGCCTTGACCGTTACATCAGGTAGCTGATTGGAGGATTATGTTAAGATGCTACTTCATGGTTAAGTCCTTCCAGTTTTGGAATTGATACATAAATCTAAGCTCTGTCACAAGGTGAAGTGGATTTCAAGCGTTTTGATAAGTTAAAATGTCAGAACTAATTTGAGTTTACCCCTGCTTACTATGGACTCTCGCCTACCCCACTATTAGCCTACAAGTTTGTTAAATACTAGGAGGTGTGAAAAAATAAAGAATCATTTTATTTCACCTGGGATTCTACTTAGGATATTGTAAATGAATTTTATAGTTCCATACAGTGTAATTGTACCAATTCTTTGGCGAAAATAAATTATCAATTTGTTGTTGATATCCTGCCTTCTATTGGCACCTGCGAGCACAAGGCAGCAGGATTCCAACAAAGTGGTGCTCACTACAGGTGCAAACCTGTACACCACAATTATTTCTAAGAAATGGAGAATGTCCAAGGGAGGTATCTATTTAACCTCCCAGTCAAAAATGAGCCACTATTAGTTGCCATGGAACAGCAGCTATCTAACGCTCTGTTACAGCTTAAAAAGCTTGACCAGTGCTTCTTCTCAGCTCCCCATGAAGCTTCTCCTGTTGTTACTACCCCCTCAACAGCACTTCTTTCCCTTTAAAGATATCTCTAAAGACAAATTCATTCCTGGAGTGTAATATTGCTTCATTTTTATATGTATATGAATATTCTATGGAAGGGATTACTGAGCATCAAAAAAACAGGTTAATCCTCCCTTGATTAAGTCAACATGCCCAAGAGGTAATGGTTCCCCAAATGGACAACCTTAGTACCTGGGCTGAAGTTAAGGCAGCGCTTATTGAGAAATTTGGGTCAAATCAGAGCTTTAAAAAAAGAAAGCAGGCTTTTTATGCCTTAGCCTACAAAAGAGAGAATTGGTTGCACTTTTGACGATCACTTCTACAGGGCATCCCAGACAAATTTACTCGCTAAAATGCTACCACTTTATGACGCTATTTCTGCCATCCTAACTAGTTTAGCTCAACCATCTTTAGCACGACATATCATCTCTGTAAAACGCCATTTTCAGAATATCTGTGACATAAAGGAGGCTCTATTAGAGGCTATAGAATTGCATAACGTTGAGTCTACTTAAGGGTTGGAGTTGAACCCCTGAGTCTTAGCTATTGAGGCACTCCCAACTGTATCTCAGCAGAGGAAGCCCATGATGACCCCCAAGGTCCCTCCTGTGCTTGTGTCCATCTCAAAACCTGTTACCATGGTGCAACTCAAAACAGATATCCCCATCCATGTGAGTTAAGCCCAAGTGCTCTATCTACCACTGGGCAGCGTTCCTCTCTATCAATTGCGCCTAAAGGGCGCCCTGTATATTCAGTTGACACTGTGTTTTGGGTCACGTTATCCTCTGAGAGGCCTACTGCCAGAGCTCCGAGTCATGTCTTTCTGGTACTCAATCTGTATCCCCTCTAGCCTTCTGCAGCTCGAAACCTGCCTCTAGGGGCAACCCTAGCCAGTTAACAAAAAGCTTAAGACAAAGGCCTCTAAAGCTGAAACGCCTGCTCCCATGATCAAAGTGGTAGTAGACCGTCCACAAGCCATCCCCTGCCCTAAGGAAGAATTAACAAGCAAAGGGTGTCAAATAATGAATACTGACGTGCCTAATATCAACCTCTCACCTAGCGTTTCTTAAGATACCTAGACAACCCCTCTGATGATGAACCTGAAGGGGGTTACAAGAACGTTGGATACTATGTTCTAGGAGCTTTCATTGAAGTTCAGGTACCAGACTGGTTGAGCCCTGAAGGAGTTACTCAGATCATGATACCTGAGGATACCTACCTCCGCCAAGAACAGTGGTGCTTTGAGGTTGTTGACACCTCTAGTGATGCCAATCAGTTTCTTAATATCTTAGTACAACCTATCCAACATGGTCATGACTTACAGTCCTTTAAAGAGAGATGTCTGAAGGCCGTCAAAATACTTGTCTCCACCTTCCATTATAAGGAAGTGCTAGCCCTTTCTGCTAACTTTAGTGAGACTGTAACCCAGGTAAGGGTTGCCATCAATAAGGTATGGGTGATGGACATTATGGATACTGGCTCCCCGGTAGATGTAATATCCTCTAAGCTTACTAAAAAGTTTAAGCTGGCGCCTGACTTTTAGTATACTCAAGAGTTTGGAACTTTGGGGCCAATCAACACTTGCACCATTGGGGCTTGCTCTTCTCTTCCCACTCGAATTGGGAAGCTTATCTTATCAGCTCCTGTAGTGGTCTTGGAAAACAACTCCTATGACATGCTCATAGGTACCCAGTTTATGACTGAATATGAGGGAATCATCAACATGAAGCAAGGATTCGTATCATTGCATAACTATGAAGTCCCTTTAGTCTTATCAAATAAAGATCTTGGCAAGAATAAATATTTTTGTCAGGTTGAGTAACTGATTTCCACTTTTATTTGCATTATACCACCTCTGGGCGAAATACAAAAAATTGCCCAATTCAGTGGATTCTTTGTAGTATACCTTTTTACGCTTCAGAGCAAGTAGTGAGTAAGCCTGGTTTACACCAAGTTGTTGACACAAAAATCAAGCTCCAAATCCACCACCACTTCTTGTTGCATATCCTAAGTCTTAAGCGCGTTAGCCCCTTGGAGCCTCAGGTATTGCCAGATATCCTTAACCAAGCCTACCTGAGACCTATCACCCTTCTTTTAGGGAACCTCACCTGAAAGTACATTGTTGTAAGAAAGTACCAGGAGATTGGCAGAGGCTTGTTAGTCTTCGTGGAGGACATTGAATGTACTCACTTTATTGGCTCTATGCTGGATATGGGCTTACCCACAGAAAATCTAGTATGTATCTTACTGAATGTTCACAGCTTGGATGAGCTATCCCTGAATGAGCTTGAAAAAGTCCATACCTTATTGGAAGGTTATAGTGACATATTCTCCAATTTGGATACTATAAGTCCGGGGGAGTGTTTCCTCTGCCTAGATCAGGCAATATTCCCATTCCCCTTTAAGAAGGGTCCTAAGAGGGCAGCTTTCCCTCTAGTCACGCAGGGTGATCTCATCCATGTGGTAGATGAGCGTTGGGTAACAGCCATCCCTCTGAAGTTTACCCTGCCTGTCCCCACGATTTCTTCTGCCAAATTAGTATGACAAATTGAAGAAATTTGCACTGAAATATATGGAAACTTTACACCCTCAGCAACAAAGCCCAACAGGCACACACGTTCAGGAAATGAAGTACCAAGGGCCAAATTCTCAGTCGCACTTGCCAGTGACATTGAGCCACTTAGAAATGATGTTGTCAGTCCAAAGCCAGCTTCAAAACCGTCTGAAACAGAGGCTGATGGGTGGGTACCTGTAAGAAAGAATGTGTTCAGGATCTTATACTCAGAAAAATCCACCAATTGCATCAGGTCATTGGAAAACAATGTTGTCAATTTGAAATCTGCCTTCAAAACTTTGGAAACAAAGCCCAATGAGCTTGTGCCTATTAAGATGAGTATGCCTAATGTCAGTCTGCGGCAAAAAAACATGATGATGGCATCAAGTCATTGTTAAAATTTGCCGTCAGCTCAGAACCCTCCCTTTTCATATCAGGTTCATGACTCAATGCTTTTGCTTGGCCAAACGGATGCCAAAGTGACCAGGTGCAGGTAGGTTGGGTATGCCAAACCCATTCCTGACCTCTTAGGAATGCCCTTATGTGGGGTGGCCCTGGGAGGTTCCCATTGCCTGTTGGTCAAGGTGTTGTCATGCTTATCATTAAAAAAATGGTAAAGCCAAAATTTGGGCATCTGAAGCCAAATTGGAAATGACTTAGCCCACCGTTAACTCTTTTTGATGTTAATTCCAATTAGGTTCATTTTCATTTCCCCTTGCTCAAAGTTCACCAGTTTAGGTCAAATTTTGAGGGCCCTGTCCTGAGAGTTTCTAAACTGTTCCCAAAAATCAATAGCCTTTTAATCAGTAATAGCAATCTGAGGAGGTTGATTGTTGATTCTCTAATTTACATTTACAATAAATCCCGTTTTTTCAAACCCAACCTTATTATGATATTTAAACCACCCATTTTGACCCAACTATTTCAAAAACCCACAGGACCCGAGGCTGTGCTTGCCTGGTTTGTCGCTAGGTTCATTTACATAATCATGGCCCAAGAGCACCCATTGGCGAAATTTGTTCCTTTCTAATAATAGTCGTTCAAGCAGCAGTGCCTCTGGAATTTGAGTTTTGTCATATGGTTTCTTAAGCACTCAGATTGGAAGGTCAGTTTAAAATTAACTTTCTGTCTTCCTGACAGATACTGACCATGACCACACGAAGGACTGGAGCCACTTCATCAATGTGTGTGATGCCCATCCCATTCAGTCCAAACTGTATCTAAGTCAAATGTGGAAGAGAAGCAGATGATAGATGAGCATAAGTAGTTACTAGACGCTGGACTACTGGTACCTTCTCAAATCCCTTGGTCTTCTCCCCTCTTGCTTATCAAAAAGAAAAATGGAGGTCATCTGATAGTCTGGACTACCAAAAACTAGATAACCTCACAAAAAAGAATAGATATATTATCCACCGCATTGATGAAGCTCTGTATTAACTCACTGGCTCTAATTTCTTTTCCGCCATGGACTTGGCTAGCAGTTATTGGCAAATGGATCTTTCTACCCAAGATCAGGAGAAATGTTCTCTTGTTTGCAGTGGGGGTCTCTTCCAACCCATCCGACTACCTCAAGAGTTGTGCAACGTTCCTGCAACTTTCCAGTGAGCCATGAACTACATCTTGCAGGACATGAAGTTTTGTTGCATCATCTATCTTGACGACATCATGTTATTTTCAAAGACCTTCAACAAAAATCTGAATTACCTGAAGGAAGTGTTTCAACGCTTAGTGTGATTAACATCAAATTAAAACCCTCTAAGTGCTTTTTTCCAGAGAAGAATATATTTCCTTGGACATGCCATTTCTCAAGAAGGAGTCCAACCCATACAGGACAAGGTTAAAGCCTTATCAAAAATGCCTCCCCTAAGAAACTGCGGGATATTCAGTTATTTCTAGTAATGATGGGGTATTATCATCAGCTCATCCCAAAGTTCGCCCAGCTCAGCGAGCCCCTTGTCCATCTATTGACAAAGAACATTCCTTTGCATTAGGTGAGGAACATATTTCCGCTTTTGAGACAGGAAAGCAACTGTTACAACAACGTCCTATCTTGTGGTACCCAGACTATGGTAAACCTATCATCTTGTTTACCAAGCCTTGGACTATGCCATCAGGGCCATCTTGGCTCAACTGGATAAAAAAGGGGTAGATTATCTTGTAACATACTTTGGAAAAATGCTATCAGAAGTGGAACTTAATTTTTCGTTACTGAAAATGAGTGCCTGGATGTTTTGCTAGCTATAAAACAATACCGCCTTTTTTGTATGGAACATCCTTTACTGTGATTACAGACCACGCTTTCTTAGAAATAGTTGCAAAACATGAAGAATCCTACTGGTCATTTAGCGCATTGGGCTCTAAAGCTATAACATTATGACATGAAGATGAACACCGCGCTGGAACCTGTCACATGAATGTTGATGGGATAACTTGGTTGCCAGTCCTGCATTTGGATAACAGCGAGGCGGAGAGGTTATATGCCCTCCTAATGAACCCACTTGACTGGGAGGATGAGGATGAGCCTGTCCAAAAATGTCAACCTTGCGCTCTGCAACACCAAATTGGAGAGCGGGGAGTTATATAAATAGGTGGGGCAAAGTGGTTACCTTATTTTCGCCCCTCAGAACGTGTGCCTGCTATCCTGGAGGCTCACTCTACCATAGGCCTTAGGGAGTGAAGAGAACCTATGAGTATGTTAGGGAGCGGTACCATTGGGAAGAAATTATAAAGACTATTGTTGAAGTCTTGGTTCCCTGCCTCACATGTAAGAAGCAATCTAGTTTCAAAGCAAGATATCAATATTAACTGACTACAACTCAACAACCGTTCCACACCATCAGCCTAGATGTGGTAGGTCCTCTCCCGCAGACTACCAGTGGGAACATATATATCCTGGTAGGAATTGACCATTACACAAAATGGATTGAAGCCGTGAAACTCTCATCTCAAACGGCCAACGCCACTGCTTCCTTCCTGAACCAGCACATTTTCACTCTCCATGGCTGCTCCCAGGTACTACTCTGTGAAAATGGAAAGTGTAACAAACGGTATTAAGCTGTTCATTGCATTTCAATTTAGGTTTGGATTTTCCAAATACAAATTGATTCATTTAAAAAGATTTTTGGTGTTTTTCAGGTTTGGGCGCTGGGTTGTGCCTCGCCTTAATTATTAAATAGGCTCTTGTGAGCCTAATCAATGGTTTGGGCGAGGCCTCAGAAGGGCGATCTTTAAGTTCAAGCCCACACAATTCCAAACTTTATTTGGAGTTCTATCTTTCTCTCTGGTGGCCTTGGGGCTGCCCTTACCTTATCTTACCTGATGATCTGCGCACAACAAGTTTTTGTCACGTCAACAAAAACTTGGGTTTTTGAGGTTTGATCTCCCTTGAGTATCCTATCTTTTCCTTGGTGTGTTTGCAGCATCAGGTTATCAGGATCCTGTCTGTCAGCGACTTTTTATTCAATAATAAATAAAATAAGGTTAATTCTGGGGTTTGCAACCTCACTTACCTATTTTGTCTTTTTCTCACTTCGAATTTCCCTAATTCTGAGGTTTACTGCCTCAAGAGTCCAGCTCATGCTGGATGTTCGGCGTGAATTGCGTCAAACCTAAGGTAAGATGGTGATTGGAAACTGGGACATTTCTGACCGTTATAGAAAGAACTTCACTTCCATAGTGGTCAAGATCCTGACTACCATGGGAGCCCAACAACTCTTATTGGCCCCTTATAAATCTTCTACAATTGGGATAGTGGAAGGAACAAATGAAACCTTGGTTTCAATCCTAAGGAAAATAGCCTCTTCCAACCCACCTCACTGATCAATTCCTGCCTAGTGCTCTGATGGCCTACCAGATTATTTATCATTAAATCCTGAAAATATCCCCATTCCGTATTTTGTATGGGAGAGAACCAAGAATAACTGTCCTTTTAGCTAATGATGTTTTCTCCTCTAGGGTTAAGAAACCTTAAAAAGCCATGATAAGATTGGCTCAGCGTATCAATAAGCTTAAATATGAGGCCATGGTAAACTTATCTGAAACTGTTACTAAAGAAGGACAAGCTGCAAATGAGCTCCGGGCTCCTCTACCTCTATTCCAAGTGTCTGCCATGGTCTTGTACTAAAATAACCTCATCACTCCTAGAACTGGAAAGCTTGGATCAATTTGAGAAACCATTTATTATCACCTACAAGAGAGGCGATAAATATTCCATAAAGTCCCTGACTACCAGAGACATTATTAGCCAAGTACATGGACGCTTCTTACACCCCTATTCTCCCCCCAACATTCTTGAAGGGAATGATGTCAGACAATTGTCTTCTTGCTTAAGGGAGAAGGATGTTTTGGGTGCAAATAGTCCAAATAATGTGGGAGTCCATCCCAGCACTAACGCAAATTTGGTGCTAAAGTCTAAGTCAAAATCCACTTTTATAGACTAAAGGGGTACCAAAAAGAAAATTTTTACTAACCAAGCAATCATATTAACTCTAATAAGCGGCCAAACTAAGTCTATGTGTCAAGTAGTTTATGAAAAAGATATAAAGATGCTACCTCATGGTTATGTCCTTCCAGTTTTGAACTTATACCTAAATCTAATCCCTGTCATGAGGTGAGCGAATTTCAAACTTTTTGAAGAATAAAATGCCAAAAACTAATTTGAGTTTACCTCTTCTTATTATGGACTATCGCCTAGCCCTCTATTAGCCTAAAAGTTTATTAAGTACTAGGAAGCGTGAAATAATAAATGATCGTTTTATATCACCCAGGCTGCTATTTAAGGTAATATAGTTAAAACTATAGTTTTGTAAAGTGAAATGTGCCAATTTATTTGGAGAAATTCAGTTATCAATTTATTGTTAAAATCCTGCTTGCTATTGGCACCTGCAAGCACAAGACAGCAGGATTCCAAAATCTGAAAGAGCTCTGTATAATACAGGAAACACATGGCAATGCACATATTATTATTGATTTAAACTACAAACTTTGAGTTACGTTAAAAATGATGGATATCCGCGTGAAGTAAAAACAAGACTGCACCATACTTAGTGAGTTATAAAAAAATAGAGGCTTAATTTTATATCAAGCTTTGCGTTTATTTTGAATATACTGTTTTCATAAAGTTCTAACTAATTTAGTGCAACAACTGTGCTACTATTGCCCAGTTATAATTCAAACTTAAAAACAATGAGATAACCTGCTAAGCTATCATGTACTGGAAGTTGATTATAATCAGCAAACTTCTTATAATCTTTAATGGTTTCAATAAGTGTTCCTGGTTGAGATTTTAGGTATCCCTGAAGTAGGAAATGCGGTCTTTCGTTGTGGGAACCACTGATTTCAAATATAGTCTAGTATATACTATGGAATATACATCTGTGTGGCCTCAAATGGAGAGAACCTGGTGGGAGAGTGCAACGCATTATTGTGGAAAAATTGCGCCTAAGGAAGGTCCATGGACAGATATCCTGAGAGGCTGATGAGTAACACTGTAGGCATTGCTCTAGGACTGAATTGACCTTCTGCATTTTCCCATTTGATTGTGGGTGATAAGCTATAGAACAGCAGGGCTTGATACTGAAGAGGCTTAGTAATGCATCTCAAAACCTAGCTGTAAACTGATGGTCATAATTTCTCATTTTTTCTCTCAGGAAGTCCAAACATTGATAATATGTGTGCAATAAATAGGGATGTTGTATATTCTTTTGTTATGGTCATGTGGCATAATATGAGCAATGAAAACTTGGGAATCTATCCATGACTACCACTACTGCATTGAACCTTTTAAAAGGTGAAGTTCCACAATGAAATTCACCAAGACTTATGTCCCGGGTCTTCTGCTTGTTGAAGTGGGTGGAGGAGTCCCTTCTTCCCTGATTGGTTGAATTTAGAGTGAGCACAGGTGACTCAGCTTTCTTCATAAATTTATATGTCATTAGAGGACCTGAGCCAATTATATGTCCTTTTAACAAGTTCAGAACAATCGTTATTTCCAGAAAAGCCCACTGCAGGTGGTATGTGGTGATCATCAATAACCTGCATGCGCAGGGAAGTTGAAACCAAAATCTTGTTTTAAAGAGGATTACCCTATTTCTAATGCATAAAGGACCATAAAATGTTTTTAGTCTCTAGTCTTCCACCAACCTTACTCCTTTGTGGCTACATATTTGGGATACTAAGACTTGTGTAAGCATGAGAGCCACTGGAGCCAGCTGAGCACAAAACTGTGACTGCAGCTAGGGCAAGGATTTTGGAGGGGACACAACTGTTGAAAAACAGACAGGTCTTGCTCTGGACCTAAATCCTTATTAGGATTGTGGATTAACATATTGGGCAGCACGTTCAGTGGTCCTTTATGAAATTATATGTAAAGTGAAAACTGAAAAGATCTGGGTATATGAATTCCTAACAATGACCAGATTCTGAGAGTTTCAGTATTAAAACAAAGATATATGATCAGTGCACACAGTAATATCATGTTGTGTTCCTGAATGAGATATCTCCAGTGGGTAAGTGGCCAAGGTACTTCTCCCAGATCTTTGTCGTATAAAGCTAATTCTTATCCCATGGAGGTTAATTTCTGGGAGAAGTATGTCACAGTGTTATCTAACCCTTTGTGCTCTAGTATAACATTGCTACCACAGAGACTGACAAGGCATCACATGCCACAAGGAAGGGCTTGGATGTGTCAGCGTGACGAAGAACTGTGTTGACAGGAAAACCTCCTTGATTGCCTTGTAAGGAGAGTGTCTATAACTCTCCTGTTCCTAGCGTGGTAGTGCACGGTGCACAAGGCCAACGCCAGGAAACTAGCCGTTAGTACAAAAAGTGCCAAAGCCCAGCAGAGGGTGCTGGAGAAATAATACCTTAAGTAGAATAGTGCGATCATAATATGGAATAACCAACTAAAAGTGATGCAGTGCACAAGTGTAGAAGGGGTGAGAGTCCCAGGTTGGAGGAAACCTGGGCGACCCAATGGTGCACAAGAGGATAAACTAATCATATTTAAATTAGATTAGTTAACATAGCGCAAGACCTCCTTGAAGGGGTCCGCGCACAGGATCATCCAAAATAACATAATAGAAAACGTAAAAACGGGGAAGTTTATTGGGAAAGTCAACCAACAAGGAATGTTGGTCATGGAAAACAGATTTAAACTTCGTTGGGGAAATTTGGGGTTTGCTGAAGTGGGCCCAAGCACTGATTCACCAATAGGCAAACAATTAAATCCAAATTTGGTAGAATACACTGAAACTGACTTCACTTGAGTAATTGATTGAAGTTGGATCTGACCTGAATGCATAGTTTCATAAATGAAGCAGGCTTTGGACCCCTATTTCTCAATCAACTTAATAGTACCATCATCATTAATTGAATAGACTGTCCGTTTTAACGCCTGGGCTGATGCAAGGGGCTGGGTGTAAGGCACCTTACTAGTATCAACCTGGGCATACTTGGCTTGTACCCATCGTTGGTCTACTGTGTGCCTGAGGTCAGGGAGGGCCTGAAGCTTCACCTTCTGAGCCTCCTGTCGCCCAGCCTTGTCCTTGGGGTTGGTCCTCACTATCATGTCATTTAAATATGACATGCCTCAAAAGCATGTTGGCATATGTCAAATAAATTTAAGTGACCATTTCATTCCAGCCATTTAATGGAGAGGCGCAGACAACTGAGTGAGGGCCGAGGAGAGCTTATTTAAGAAAATTAATGTTTCAAGAAACTCTCAAGCTAATTTTATGAGGTTGTGTCATCTAAGTTTTGATGGCTTTCCAATTTTCATAAAGGAACTGTGTATCCATCTTCTAATACAAGGTTCCCCAAGAAGGTTACTTCCTCCAAATAATTTATATTTTGAAGGATCTATTAATATACCTGCCTTGTGTAGGGCCGCATCACAGATTCCAAATTATATGCATGATTTTTCATGGGTTTGGGAGTTATTTACTATGTCATCTATAGGCGACAGCACATGTAAACTGGAGATCATTATGTATAAAGTCAATAAGGCGTTGGAAAGTCAATGGTACGTTCTTTAGCCATAGGAATAAACTTTAACTGTTAGATATAACGCCTAGTCCAGATGGCTGTGATCCATTCCTGCCCAGCTTTGACAATCACCTTATTGATTGCGTTAGCTGAGTGAGCTTTGAAAAAACTTGTGACTTTACAATGTCTTTGGCAATAGTTGCTCCAGTGGAAGGGAGTAAGTGTCAAGGACCAATTATTATTTACATGGCCATAGTTGACAGGGCATAAAATACAATCTTCTTTATAAACAAAGACCACAGGAGGGGCAATAGGAGAGGACTTTTTGATAATGCATCTCTTTTCTAGAGTTTCATCCAACCATATGCACAGAACTTTGTCTTCTTCATGAGTTTAAGGAACCAAGGTAAAATTGATTTTTGCAAGATCTACTATTGACTAGAACAAAAGATCATATTTAGAATAGGATGTTAGATGTGTATTTATCAAATGTCAAAAAAGACCTAATAGGGGTCTAGAAAGTTGGAAAAATACTAGCAGTGGTCCATGTTTAAGGCTCATGAGTCTATATTGAGAAAATTGAGGCTTTCAGGGATAAGATTTTCAATCAATAGTAATTATCCGCTATGTTTTCTCTTAGCAAACAACAGGGAATTAAAACCAAATTGATCTTCACCAGTTGTCAGCGCCACCAGCCCACACACCATGATTACATAATTTAAATGATTAAGTAACGCCAAAAAGTGGTCACAAAAGCAGAACTCTTTAATGATGAATTTGACTGAATGATGAACAGTATGGTATGTAATGGGATCTGAGGCCGCGCCTAGTATAGGAGGGTCTACCTTGGTGTTCAGGTCTAGTGATTATACAACTCTAAGATCCATGAAGTTTTCCATCACTCCTGTGTCTAAGAGAGCTTGTACTGTAATTTCACATGCTTTTGTTCTAAGGGTGATGTGATAAAAGTAGTATGCTTGATTAAATTTATTCATTGCAGAAATTGAAAGAGCAGCAGAAGTTGATGCAGGGACCATAATACGGAGTGGACCTATAATAGCTTGCAGAAGTGCTGTGTGTGTTCTCTAAAAGACTATCCACAAAATCATCATGAATAGGAAAAAATAGGATAAAGTAGGTTTTTTTACTATGACTTTCTCCTTCTCACTTGCAAAGGATAGGGCCCAGGGTTCAACACAACAGAGGAAGCTTCAAGGTTCTGAGTACTAGAAGTCATAGACATGGTTGGAATGGGAGGTAGGTCCGTGGCAGGAAACTTTTTTCTTACTAGTGTTTGGAAAGAGCTTCTACCATGCTTTCTTGATTAAATGTTAAAATTGGGTTCTCTGGGTCCAGATTCATAACCATTTCCTCTTCTTCTGAGGGATAGAAGGGTACAGCAATCAGAATATCTTTAGTCTTCAGAAGATTTGGAGGGCAAGGAGATGATAATACAACTCTGAATGAACGTTTCCTGGAACCCTTATTTCCTGAAGAGGCTGAGGGAAATGGTTTTAATAAAACAGAACTTATTTGTGGAAGAGCGGCATAGTGAGATGTTATAGCCGCCACCAATAAAGTGGTTCTCTGAAGGGGCCTAGCCCAAGAATGTGCCATGCAGAAAGCTGCCTCCATCACATGTAAGGAGGGGAACTCATAAGGGATTTCACGCTGCAGTTGTGTACAGAGCAGCTCTGAAAGCTGTCATCGCAATTTCATCAGGCAACTCAACTGAAGGGACTAGTGAAGTGAATTCCTCCACAAGAGATGGTAGGTTAGGGGCACTCTGATACAGGGTTAAGAGGCAAAAGAGACGAGAAGTTTGGGATTTAGGAGCTTGTACTGTTGTGCGCACCAGGCTTATAAGAGGTGTAGGGTTTTTCATTTTGGTCGCAGAATGCAACATTCTTTCACCCATAAGTGAGCTTCTCTTTCCAGTGCATCCAGAAAGGCAATACTTCTTTGGGCATCAGTGGGAGAAGAATTCTGAGAACCCCCAGCTTTCTAGTGCACCTGGAGTTCAGCCAGAGTATCCAGAACCTGTTCTGATATCTATTTTATGGAACCAAAAGAAATTTCCACTACCACCATGCTTGCTGTAAGAGTGGTATTAACTTATGAAATTAGGTGGTCATTGCATTTGTCAACATAACCTGTTTATAGTCCTGTATTATTGAGACAAGGGACCAACAGTAAGATAACAAATCACAGAGGAAATTTAGTTTATTGTAATAACAAAAAATTTCTTTTTCAGATCCAAGGAGAAGGTAGAAAACACTGATAATATTGGTCAGTTCATTATGTCATAATTTGGCTGATCAAAAAGTTGGGCTCCAAGTCTGGGTGTATCACAACTTGATGGTATCCCCAGAATGCGAGTGGCACAGTTGTCCTAATGACTTGCAGGAGGGACATCCTAGGATTACTGTGATAAAAATAGAAATTTATAAAAGTAAAAAAGGCCCTATAGCAAAACAATTGGATGCAAAAAGAAAAAATGCGAGTCTTTCTGGGCATCTATAAGGTGAGGTAGGCATGGAGGACACCATTCCTCCTGGGTTTACAGTTTTGACTTTGGTATTTGTACCAGGATACTCGAGTTCTACCACCAGGCTGCTGATAGTCACCAATCTCACCCTGAGATAATGACTTGTGATTGAATTTTAACAGATCCACATTTCAAATAAAATTGATCTATTCATAAGATGGGTGAGCTTGGTAATTATTCCGTGTTTGATGGGTTGGATCAGATTTCATCACAGGGTCCGAAAAGTTGTCAGAGCTATGGATCTGTCTACTACAAATTGATGTAGATGGCTTATAATATGGGTACTCTGGATGATCTGGAGCATGGAGCCCTTTTTGGGTTGGGCGGCCTGGCATTCTTTGCCTATAAACAGTGTACTAAAATTGGCATGTGGGAAAGCAGCTTGTTGGCTAAGTAATGCTGATCCAGTGGTTAATTGATGACATAAATTGTGGTTTAGAGTGGCTTAACATATAGCGGTTTGGAAATACAAATTGGGAGCATAATTATTCAAGAATTCTGATATGGTGAGGCAAAAGGTTTAATCAATGGATCAGAATGCCCACTCAAAGATCATTGGAGCCAAAACATAAATGCGGTATGCTTCTTTGGGTTGATAAAAAAATTGGAAAACGATAACCTGGAAGAGTATGCATAGAGCAATTGGGAAAAACAGAATTTTATCAAAAAGGATTAAAAAAGGAATTAGCTGACAATATACCTTAGGAGAGGCTGTTGTTGTATAGTGAAATGAAGAAAGGGATTTTATGGTGGCTTAAAACTGCCTGGGATTGAACTCTCTTTGGTTTCTATCTTGGATGCTTTAGGAGAAGCACGGCTTTGGGGGTTTCTGATAGTTCTGAACATACTTATGAAGGCAATGACTATGGATACCTCAAATTGGAAGTGAAGTTACGTTGATAGAGCCAATTTGTTTAGATTTTCCTGGATCAATTGCTTTGCATAGTTTTCAAAGGGATTTCAAACTTATAAATCAAAATTAATAATAACTTCAAGGGTCATTCTGTCAACTTGGATAAGTGATCCGCGACCCACAACTTTATACTGAGTGATCTGGTCTGACTTTTTCTAATTTAATAAAGGGGTTTTCGAGTTTCAAACCATATATTGTCACTTACAGGGGGGTTGAGGTTATTGGGCTGGGGGTAGGATGAGACTTGGGCCCCTGCTGGTAACTCCTGATCTGGGCTACCTCCACACTAACCCTTTAATTATTTCCATTAGGGAAATTTTTGATAATGGGAGTACAGAAGGTGGAACTTTAGGGACCATAGCTGTGATGCACCACACATAGCAACATGAGCAAGTAAAATAGCTGTGATAAGGGTTCTACTGGTACCATTGTACTCTTTTGCGCCTATGGGAAGTTATAACTTTTTAGGACGAGAGGCGGGCTTTAGACTTATACAAAATAGGTGCATCAAAACCCAGTGGAAATCTTAGAATGCTATTGGCACAGTTTGTCCTAATATCTCTGAAGGGGGACGTTTTAGGGTTCATGCGAGGGAAGTAATAGTTCAGAAATGTACCAGTGGCCCCATGACAAACCGAATGGCTGCAATAGGGGCAACCCCAGGGTGGGAAAGGCATGGAGGTTGAAAAATCATATGGTTTATGTGGAAGTTTTCTTTAAGTAATAACCAAAGTAATTTGGCTTTATTCAGGCATAATTTATCGCCAGGCTCCTTCCAATAGGCAGATTCACTTTAATCAACAAAATTGCAAACCAAATCAATTTGGCTTAATTTGCGTTTATATTGAGATTTGTGGACATTTTGTTGTTGTTAAATGAATCAAAACGCCGCTCAGGGTTGGCAGAAAAGATGGGACAATTTATTGTCTCACTTATATGAGCAGGGACAAAAGGTCCTCAAGGAGAGTGCTCCAGATGGTTTGGATACATGTGACTTAAGAAGTTTACACAGTTGGGATTTTCTATATTGCTGAGGTGTGCTGGAGTTAATATATTAGGAAGGCATTTGATAGTTGTATATCATTAGCCAGTTGGAGATTGGTAGGGTGAATCTCAGCTGAAGGGGTGCACGGCATGCGCTATGGAGCATAGGTAATGGTTGGGATACCATTTACAAACTCAGCTGCAGTACGTCAAGATGATGGATCTATGGAACGGTCTGCCCACTCAACAATCATCAAAACTTATATATGGATGGTATTTAGATTAATTGAATTGATAATAAAATTTTAAAGAAATGATGCAAGTGGCAGAGCCCATGGAAAACAACGTGATGACTAAGTTTTAAAATTATAGATTTGGAATTTACTGATCTTGCAACAAACCCTAGGTGGGGATGTTGCCTTTATAGGAGGGGTAGAGAATGGGAGAGGAGCCCAAGTAAAGGCTTAAGACTAGAGCTCTGAGGCATTCTTGATTGGTTGAGCTAAGAAGAGTGATATGGATTGAGAAGGTCTTCAACAGATTAGGATAACAATGTAAGAGTTTTAATATATGAATTTTTCGGATCTAGGGAGAGTTTAGATCAACAAAGAAGGTTTGCTTGTATTTGGTTGGACTAGTAAATTTACTCAGTTATTTCGCATGAATCTATTTAAACTTGAATTGACTAGAAATAACTCAGTGAGCATATTATGTGATCCAAGTGTCAATCTGATTTCCATTTTTACTAGTTGAGAACTAAATAGCTCAATAGGTTTGTTTAGTGCTGGCTGATGTTTGGGACAGATTTTAGATTTTTCTGGAATAGCGTGAGTAACTTACTATGGGTGGGATGGGCCCTAGGGCACTTCTGGTGACCCCTGGACTGGACAACCTCCCTTCAAACTCCTTTTATCATCTCCAACAAAGTAAGGAGAGGGAAAAGGGGCTGAGTGAGATGATCTTTGGGTAAGGTTCAGGAAAGTAAACCATCGTTTATTTACTAAATGAGCCAAGCCACTAAGATGAGATAAGGGCGCCACGGAAAGTCTGAGGTCCCTCTTACGCTTAAAGGGGTAATGCTCATGGTCCCAGCAGAGAGTCTGGACATCAAGACTTAAAGCGTGGGTGTCCAGAGGTTGGCTTGGGTATCTATTTGGTTATTCCTCCTGAAACTCAACCTTTTTTTAATTTGGAATATGAGAGCAAAAACTTGTTCTCATTTGCGTTTGCCTGCCAGGTGACAGAGGTTAATGGGGCATGAATGCCTACTATACCTTGACTTGTGGGCATTTTTATGTTAAAATAGAACTGCATGGATATCATGAGATGATCAAACTCAGAAAACTATGGACTTACCTTTTTGTTATTGTTTGTGCCGTGAACTTTAGAATTTTGAAACTTGCCTATTTTGTGAATAATTAAGGAATTAATAAATTAGTCTAGATTTTCATATGCCAAATGGTGAGAAAGGTCTTGAGAAATTTGTCTTTTGCATTATCGCATGTTGTCATTTTCTTAGCGGGTTTTGATTAGTAGAAATACTGGAAGGTGGATTTGCAGCAATATCCCAAGCATCGCCATGGGCCCTCAAATCTTCTTTGATGTTTATTTGGCTTTTGGTGAGATAGAGAGTTTGGGGGTGGTTGTTTGACTTCTGGCGATTGAAACATATTCACTTTCCAGGAGACCACCAGGGAAACGTTGCCACTTGTGAGGACCCCTGGTTTCTCAACCAATTCCCCTCAAGATTCTTCAAATAAGTTCTCCATTAAAGAATTTTATTGTTTTTTACATCTCATGTTGACAGTCCTGGTCAGGGCCGCTGGGATTCCTGATTTTGATGGGATGATGTAACAATAAACAATAATACATAGATTTAATTTGGTTGCTTCATGAGTTTGATCCCAGTAGATAAACTTTGTCAGGGAACGATTATGACTGTGTTGGAGTTGCGCACCAATGCCCTAAACCAAGATAGAGAATATAAAGGCGGTCCATACAGTTTCTGGCCTATCATAAGCCAGGCGTGGAGGGTTTCTGAGTTTTATCATCCATTATAATTAATTCGAATCCCCTTAATTAGTGCAGTATTATCCCCAGGTTGGCCCACCTCAAATAAATTTAAAACCCTTTATTTAAAATAAATTTATTTAGGTTGGGGTTTAGGAAATTTAATTTGTCAGTGTTTGCAATAAATACAGTTCTGACAAGATTTAACTATCAATTCAGTACTATAAGGATAATTTTAGAAGAAACTAAGTAATTTTATTAGACTTACTAAATAACTAGATTCCTGACTTACAAGTCAGAAAATTGCTGGGACACTAGGTTTTTTGGGCCTACATGACTAGTCTATTATTGTTAATTCACGTAGCTTATTCTGGAATTCTTATTTTGGTTGATGATACAGTTCCCTTTTTTACCTTTAGTTATTATTTGTTCTCCCAAAAAATAAAATCCCATTCACATATACCTGAGCTCCCACTTGGAAGTTGCTTTTTTTCAAATCTATCTATATGAATATATCAATTTTTGCAGCGGGTGCATGAGGAAGAAACCAAAATATAGAATGCTGCATACCATTGCACATTTTTATGACTGAGTACAGCCATCACGTAATCCCATGGCATCTATAACTTAAGGGTCCCTTGAAGTCTCTAAATAAGAATCTTATAAGGTTGTGGAGCTTGATACCAACAACGTAGCCACTTGAGTGGTCAGAGTCTGTCTTGGCATCTATTCATTTTGCCCTCTAAAAACTCAGCTCCATTTTAATCAAAGATCTTTTAGAATCAACTTTTGCTCATTTGCATTTTCATGACAAGTGACAGAGCTGATGAAGCTTGATGCCCGCTGCACCTTGACCTGTTAGGATTATTATGTTAATCATCTAATAAGGATATTCTAAGATACTTCAACATGGAAAATTTAAGCTTACCTATTTGAAATTGTTTATTCCATGATGTCTGAAATATTGAAGCTTACCTATCTTGCCAAACAACTAAGGCAAAACTCTAAAATTTAGGTTTATAAATAATAAATGGCAAGCAAGGCTTTGGGAACCTCATCCGTTACACTTTCCTTCTGATAATATATGTTACCTTATGACACATTACCAAGCTTTGGCAAGTGGGACGAGCTAACAACCACTTCTTGTCTAAAACATTTGTGAGATCTGTAAGGGTCTCAGCCGCAGCCATAGGGCTGGACAGGACGCTGCATCCCTTTTAAAAAGAAAGAGAATGTCCACTGAGAACTTCCTCTGGAAAAGATAAGGGACTTGAATCACCCTTGATAAACTGGTGGTGGCTGCCCCCCTAGAATAAGCTTACCTTGACCCGAGATAATGAGCATTATAATCTATTTAATACTACAGAATCCGCTGAGTTATACCTAGATAAGGTTGGGGACATTTGTTGAGAGGTTTGCAAGCAAACTAGTGACCATGATCAAAACCTTTAAATGCCAAAACTAACTTACTCAATTGAGTAAAAAATCTCTGACAAACAAATAATTATCTCATAGATGAAACAATTGAGAAAAAACTTATAAATGAGCAACTCTGGAGGAGATAAGAGTGAAAAGTTTAGCACCCACAAAAGTGGTTGAAAACTTTTTTAGTCAAAGCGTCAGATATGCCATCTGTAATATCCAATTACAAAAGCCCTAAAGGACATTAGAAGGCTTAAAAATGACTCTGGACAAATGCCAGCATCACTGGGAATAGTAATCATCACACACTTTCTATAAAAGTTTGCAAGACACCCCCACCCCATATTAATATAAAAGATCAGCACTCTTCCTATAGTAGAATGATGGGTTATTTTATTTTTCTTAATAAATCAATAATTTAAAAACTAAAAAACTTTTAGATTTTTTAAGTTTTTAAAAATTCTTCCCACTCCAATGAAACTGCCGCAACCTGTGGGTGGCTCCCAATCATTATCTTTAGTAATGGCGGTGGCCGTTCTCTTATGTTCTCAGTACTAGCGTCCCTCAATAAGGAGAGCTAAGGATAACCTCAGAGAGCTATCCCAAAACCCCCACCCAAGGTTACTAAGCGCTAATTTCTGCCCTAAATTGAACATACAAATGACTAATTTAATTTACTGTACTCAAAACCATATTAGGAAAATACTATGGCAGATTAAAACATCAAAAATAATAACAGAAGAATCAAAATTTTTTAGATGTGGTGTATGCCCCCCGCTACCAGGTGTACACTCAAACCTACACTGATCATGAGCTCAATCAAGAATGGCATACACAAATGCCCCACCTAGAATAAGTAGCCTCTCCTCATTACAAGAGACGTGGATGAGATTATTACCAAATTCTTAGCTTAGTGGTAAGAATGAGATTAAAGTATATATATCAATACTTCTTTCATATCTACTTAAGTAGATTTTACTCCATATACTTATATTGGCGATGTTGTGCGGACTATGGATGCTATTGTGGGTCATAGAATACCCCTAATGAAAGCCAAGCCATTTCTTTACTTGTTGGATGTCTGACTTATAAAGCCTCTAAGCACTCAAGTTAGATCGATGGCCCAAGATCTATTGATCTTGGGTCAGTTGACAGCCAAGAGAAGCCTATATAGCCTTATATGCGCTCTCCTTACATACTGATCTTAGGTCACGCTGTTTAGAGCCATCAAATAAGCTCTTCTTGCCCGTGGAGCACAACCAATCACCCCCTCCTCAAGCGCCCAAGCCTGTAATGAAAATATGTTAGTCCTACCTCCTGCCCCTCAGATGAGGCAGCCCGTCAGGTGTTGGGAGTTATGTCTGAATTTAAACTGCGAGCTACCTTAATGGGAACTACAGACGCATCCAAGTAAAAAAAATCTCAAGCCCTACTTGATGCCCTATAAGGAGAAATGAAAACATGGGCCCGCATCCTTCTTAACCAGAATTCTCACTTAGGGGAGGCCCCGCCCTCTTTCTTTATCATAGTCTCATCAATGGTAGCCACACCATAACAAGGCCTCAACTTATACTTTCTTTAATGCACCAACAGGCCCTCGCCTTGAACTTATATGACCACATCAAGGCGTTCCAGAAGCTAGCTGATTCCCTCCAACTCCCAAAGGATATCGCCATTACAGCTTTCCAAGCCTCTCTCAACCAGGGGGTTAGTTCCATGAGGCATGGTACAATGAACCTCAGAACTTGGAGGTATCATATAGTCTGGCTCAATAGATTGAAGCCCAACATGGGTTCAGATGGAATAAAAAACTGACCCCACCAAGACCATACCACCGGCAAAATTCTACCATTGTCCACTCACAATGAGGGCGCGTTTAGGCTATCAAATGAAGAGAAGGAACCCAAATATGAAGATGGGGAATTGGATCAACCTGACAATGACGCATTTAATCCCAACCTGGCTAATAAGGACCACCAAGCTACCAATCCACATGCACCAGCAGTGCTCACCCTTGCCTCATATGCCCCACGTGACCCCAAGTCAACAGAGTATTAAAGTTAATGCCCTCTGTTAGGATTTTTGCCCACATTCCCAGACTGCTAGATCACCAGGAATTGCTAGGGGAAAATTCCCTAAGGTGAAGTGAATTAAAATTGGTTGGCCCGAGTTTTGGGTTAATTACATTTGGGGAATTTTGAGATATTCTCTTGGTCGTATCCATTGGGGATCAATCCAGATGAATACTTAAGATCTCATCGGGTGGAGTTGCTGATGAAATAGGGGCATCTGATAGTTATTAACTATCAGGTGTATTGATTGGGATGGGTCAGGTTTCATCACCAACTGATTGGGAATGAATAGCAAGTTGCAAGGCAAGTGATGCTACCTGCAACAAGTGAATTGATTGGTTGGTGCATGACTTGCCTTAATGGGTAATAAGTCCCATTACCTAAGCATGTCGCTAGCCAAATATGGTTGGCTTGCTTGGATTGAGAGGAAAACATTATGGACACTTTTCAGAAACTTTCCGTTTAGGTCTTGAGGATGTTCAATGACGGAATCCTAGCCAGGATGAAGAAGACTATCGCTTCTGAGGTGAGGATGGGTGATTCAATGGCAACGGCTAACATTTAATCAAAGAGGTGTCAACCAAGGGTTAGACGAAAGAATTCCCATTATAAATTCCCTAGGATACACTATAATATAAAACAGATAATAAGGTCATATTACAGATATATAGTTCTAAGTTGTTTTAATTTTTTATATTTTATTTGAGGTGGGCCAGCATGGGGATGATACCGCACTGATTTGAAATTGAAGAAAATGGGAAAGGAGGATAAAACCTGGAAAACCTCCATTCACGGCGCTTGATAGGCCAGGAACTCCATGGGCCGCCTTTACTATTTGCTATCTCAGTTCGGGGCATTGGTGCGCAAAACCAACACAGTCAAAATTTGTCCCCTACCCAAAGTCCATTACCGGGATCAAACTTGAGAGGCAGTGGTAGAGGGTACATACTCTACCAATGGGGTATCCTCCTATAGTTCTAGGTTGTTCATCTGGTATATAGGTTAACAATAAATTATCATCAGCTTCCATTGTGCTATTCTTCTCAAGGATATTATTGCTGTGTGCAATAATTGGAAGACTCTTGAGAAAAGAATAAAGATCTGATCAGGGATCTAGAGAAGAAGGCGACACAATTGGGGATTGCTGCTGACTTTGTGTTTGACCAAAGAGACTGTCACCAGGGAATCTCAGTGAAGATCAGGTTGGACAGAATGAGAGAATGAATCCCTATGATCACGACATCACAAGTATTAATTGGGAATACTGGCCAAGCGTTAGGCCAAAATATAAGAAATCATACTCAACTATGGATAATAGTCATCATTCTATTATCAATCAATAATCTATTATACTATACAACGCGGATAAAGTGCACAAGGAAACCAAACCTGTGCAGTAAAAAGATAACTAGGGTTGTTTGCTAATAATAACCCAACTAAGTAGTTGGGACCATCTAGTACTAAAAAAATAACCCAACTAAGTAAATTTTTACAAGTTGGTGCTCACTACAGGGGTATTTGTTTTAAAGAACTTGATCAAGATGTTCTATGAAGATGTTTTTAATTATAGAAATAAGCTACTAATGAAAGTATCTTTAATGAAGATAGAACGTGAAGTTGATCACTTTTATTGGCGTTCACCCAGCTCAGAAGTGGAGCTCCAAGTGAAGCAAATGAAAGATACTAAATACCAGGGAAAAGGACTTGCAGCTTAGATATGGAACTATCTAGAGCTGCAAGGAAGCCTGTTCCACCAGAAATCTACTTGAGATGAAGAGTATCAGTAGGGCCAACTTGGGTTGGAATTGGGCCCGCTGGAAATAGTCCCAAGAGTCAGCAGGGCCAACTCAGGTTGAAATTGGGTCCACTGGAAATAGTCCCAAGGATCATCAGGGCCAACTTGGGTTGAATTTGGGTCCAATGAAAAATGTCCCAAGAATCAGCAGGGCCAACTTGGGTTGAAATTGGGCCCGCTGGAAATAGTCCCAAGGATCAGCAGGGCCAACTTGGGTTGAAATTGGGTCCGCTTTAAATAGTTCTGAGGAGTGAGTGTTTAGATGAGGCATTGGATGAAATAGGAAGCAATCAATCCGAAGAACTGGATTACCATATCAATAATGATATGATGACAAAAACAGGATATGATTTATCTAAGATAGTGGAGAAAATCATTTGAATCAATAACACTCAATTAATGTTCAGAAGTTGCTGGAGACAAGTTCATCAATTCAGGAGAAATTGATGAAGCTAATAAGGCCAGAACGACCTGTGTAATTAAGGATGGCCACGAAGGTCAAAAATCATTTTCAGGAGAAAAATGAACTGAACAATAGGATGAAACTGTTGGCTATTGAGATATGAGGATCAATAGCATCAGTTGCCGAAATAAGAGATGAAATTAGGACCTGTTGGACGAATAATCAGTCAGGATTAAAGGCCTGTTATTCAAGAGTATTGCCAGAGTGGCAAGAGTAGCCTATACGTGAAGAGACAGCACTGTTGGTTGTATAGTGAGAAAGGTCAATACTAATTGGAAGTATTGAGCCTAAGTGAAAATAGTTGCAATGTTCCTAGCGGACCTCTGAACCATAAAATGGTTATGTCCTGAGATTTTGGTTAAGTCCTAGAAGAGGACCACTGAACCAAATTATTAGTTAAATCTTAAGAGGATAAGATTTTGAACCATGATAACTGGTAGGTTTAAGTACCTAGGACTCAATTTGGATGAAGGGGAAAAGAAGGACCTCTGAACCTTTTTGTAGGTTGCAAGTCCCATTGCAAAAGAAAAATACAAAAAATATATAATATATATAAAATATCGATTTTTATAATCTATGAGTTTCAGACCTAAGAAATGATGAGAAATCCTGATGGCTGAATGGAGGAAATTCCACTCTCGGTGAGATGAAATTATTGGTCAGGGTAGCTGAGAGCATCAACCTATTGGTTGATCACAAGCAACTCGCTGATCTGTCAGAAGACCATCAAGAGTAGATGCTCAAATTGTTCAAAAAGTATTGTGGAGTATTCACCCAAAAACAACTGCAATCTGGGATGTGCAAGATGTGATCCACAAAGTTGATACTGGGGAAAATCTGCCAATTATGACAAAATGAGATTGCCAGTATGAGTTGCCGAGAGAATGAATCTATTAGAAGATTTATTTGGGACTTTGCTTAAATAGCTGAGCCATTATTCCATTCATTGAAGGATCCAAAAAAAGGATTTATATGGAATGAAGAGGCCCAGGACTCAAAACCTTTCTTTAACCACTAAAGTTCAAAATTTGATAATACAATCACCCAGAAATTTAGCTTAACGAATCCAATGAATAATGGTGGTAAAGTCCACTGAACGCACCTCCAATGCTTCAGAATTCACTCAAACTCACCCCAAATCTTAGAACCCTCAGTTGCCAACTTGTGTGTCGACCCATACAACCCGCTCCCAAACTGCAGCTGCAAAAGCAGAAGCAGACCAACTTTTAAAAAACCATGGTGGGATCACAAATGATACCACCACTGTACAGCCTACCCCATTCAACTCTGTGTTGACTGAGGGTCACCCAATTAGTGCGCCCCACCCTGGAGGCACATCTAAGGTTTAACCCATGGTAGTAGGGAGTATTGCAGCTCCCAATACCTCACATGGGGTTTGTATGTCTTTGCCAACTGCCTCCACTTCAGAAATCAGCCTGGGCGCCCATACTGAATTGTCAGAAAGTGTTGAATCAGTTGGTCATCATTATTTCACCTCCAACATTACCCAAAGCGGCCAAACTGAATCTACAGTATTTGGTGAATCAGTTGGCCGTCATTTTAATGGTTTGGAAGGCAACCAACGCACCTCAACTGAATCAACACTAAGTGGTGAATCAGTTAGCCGTAATGTTCATCAAAACCAAAATCAAAATCCAAATTCAAATGGGACTGGCAAATAGCCAATCAACCAGCTGAAAAATCCCTACCAGTATCTGCTGATGGTTGGATGAAGGCGGGAGTAAAAATTGGTTTAATGATGAGCCAGACTTACCCAATCAATTGGCAGGGAATAAACCCAAACCAGGTAAGCCTACCCAACCTGAAAAAAATCAAGTACCTACTGGGAAGGCCCAGCAGGGGCCAGTGCGTAAATCCAGAGGAATGCCAGCGCCTCCATCTGGTATTCCTTCATGAGGAATCCACTAATTTACATTTAAATTTAAATTTGAATGTGACAAAAATAAGCGAGTGAAGGATGCCTCAGGAGCATGGCAGAAAAAACTAGTGCATGTACCCCCACCATTGACCCTTGTGAAGCTACTTTTGCGGCTGAAGTGAGGAAGAGATGGGCAGAAACTCGCTCACAACGTGCACTCCCTAGGTCCACTCTTGCTCATGCAGTTAGAGTCTACTATAGGCATAATCCTGTTGAGTTTTATGCAAGGGATTATTTTAGTTATTTTGAAGCCATAGTAAGAGCTTTTCAGTAAACACCACTATTCATGAAGTGGTGGAAAGCCACTACATTGATGTAGGGTTTACAGAAAAACTTTTCTTTCTCATTGAAATCACTTTTGCAACTTATTCAATTCAAGTCTGATTCTAGTTTGATAATCTCACAGGGGAGATTAGTCTGCGCTCATGTCATGGTGCAGTTGGGCATGTAAGGTAAGAGGAGCAGGTGTTAGGAACGCTGCCTCAAACATTTGAAAACGCCTCAGAGAAACTGGTGGAATAGAAAAAAATATAAAAAAACTGGCGGTCACTATTTCCCCAGAAATCCTCGCTTGGTAAGCGTGATGCAACCAGTACATCAACACGCTGCACTCTCAACCACTCTTGTCAGTGGAATATGGAGTCCGTGTGTTTCTGGACATCCAACAAACAGCTCTATGGGAAAAATTTTGTAGGGATGTGCACACTTTTTTCCTGACCGCGGTGTACGTCGCACCTCACTCCATGTCACGCTGTTAGCTGGACCTCAGTTTCAAAAACAAGGAGGCAGCAGACGAAGCTGCTGTGGTGCGCATAGTGACTGACCTCCCCGAAGGGCAACAGATCATCAAAACTAAATGTACCAGATGGACAAAATCCAACCAAATTTTCCTCACGTTTGACTTTTTGCCTACTACGGTAAAATGTGCCATTTTGGAGCAGCACCTGAAAGATGGCCTCACCGTTTATGGCAAAATACAATCTTTCAAGATGCAATGCTTTACACTGATGCCACACCTGTGCACTGGCAAAGCCATCGCAGTTCTGACCCCAACTGAGGAGATTGTGAAGGACCTAACCCAGATCCTGCACTCCACTTATATCAATATTGAAGGGCATACCATTCAACCTTTCCGGGTACCGTGGACAGCGCGCCCCCCACCTGCACCCACTGTGATGCATTCAGCCATAAGGCACATGCATGCCCCACCAAGGAGGGCATCACATTCCAAGAGCACCCCTCAGCAGCCATGGCCAGCGGAGAGGCGCACTACAAACCAACTGCAAGCACCAAAGAGGCTTTCCTGTGGGGAGCACAAGGCTGCTACCTACTGGTAAAACCTATTTCCCCGCAAGAGTGGAAGAAGGCCAAGCAGGCACACAGGGCCGCGGCCAAGGAAGCGGCCAAAGTCACCACCGCTATCCCACACTCCCAACGCTAGGAGGACATCGGGACCTTTGTGGTGGAAGCAACTTGGGAATCCATCAACCAATCAGATTGGGATGCCCATGCTGATTGGGACACCCAATATGAGGATTAATGGGTGACTTGATTTCACCTGATCTCTGTAACCAAGCTCCAGTCAAAACCAACTTGGGGTCCAACCTACCTGAAAAATTTTTTTTGATGCGATTGTTGGTGCACCAAACTCATCCGCACTGCAAAAAATTTGTTCAACGTTGGGGAGACAAAAAGTGAAGGCAAAAGCCAACGCGAACCTTTCTGCTAAAATCAACAAAACTACTGATAGAGTTGCTGCAAATACCCACGCTGCTGTGAAGGCCCATGGGGATCTAGAGGGGGCTGGTGGGCCTGGGTGCCCACCTCCTCACACCTAAGGTGAAATGGGGGAAACCTTCACTTTAGGGATGTTGAATATCGCCGGACTCAAGGCCTCGCCATCCCAGGCTAGGAAACTGAGTTTTTTACAAAAAAATTTTCCTGTGGATATCCTGGCCATACAAGAGTCCCACTGTCTGCGAGGTTCTGAGGATGCTTGGAAAACCATGCTCCTCCCATCCCTATCCTTTTGGTCAGAGCACTGTGGGGTGCTAGTTCAGAAAAACAATTTTTTCAAATTTTTATCATTAGAAACCTTCCTCAATGGCTGAGTCCTTGTTGTCACTTTCTCATGGGCTGACATGGCACATGCTATTGTCAACATCTATGCCCCAACCTGTGCACGAGAATGTCATGAATTTTTCTCATCGGTCAAAACCCTCCCGTTACCCCCAGACCCTTTCATAGTCAGCAATATGAACTGTTGGCTAAACACACCAATAAACCAATGGCCTTCCTCCTCCCACGCCCCCAGGGTCACGTAGAACTTCGCGTTCTAAAGGCCACCCTTGAGTTAATGGATGCGCTGCCACAGTGAGCCCTGCTACTCAAAAACATGATGTGACCCCATGTACACAACGGCCAATTAAGGTCCATGACCCATATAGACCTTATCCTTACACCGGCAAAATTCCTACCCCACATTTCCCACTTCCAAACAACAAAAATTGAATTCTCCAACCACCAGCTGGTCTCAATAACCTACCACCTACCTGTCACAGTGGCTAAGGCCCCACATTGGTGCAAACTCCGCCCTCCCAAACTTGCATTGCCAGGATCTTCCACTTGGGTGGAATCTGAAACTTTGGCAAAAGAGTTTGTTACACCATTTTGCGCGGAATCCATCTCCACATGGGCAGCCTTCAAAGAGGATACTATCTGTCACTCTCGCCACCTCTCCTCCCAACACTCACGAGCCACATAGGCCATCATCTCGCGCGCTCTGGAAGAGTTGGCACACCTGGAGTCCAACATCCCAGCCACAGGCTACAGCCCTGCATGGGGCCAGAAGTGGGTGGAGGCAGCTTCCCACCTCAACGCGCTCAAAAAACAATACAAACATCGGGTTTGTGTTCAGTACAGGGCCAAACGCATTACAGAGGGTGACAAGTGCACCGCATATTTTTTTAAAAAAAATTTGCACCACGCCAGAGCGTGGCCTGCACACAGGTGCAAAGATCAGATAATTCCATTGTGGATATGCCAGCCAAAGTGGCAATCAAAATATAATAGTATTACTCTGAGTTATACCAATCCAATCCAATTCAGCCAGCCAAAGTGGCAGAATTTCTCAACCAAACCCACATACACACCGTTTACTGATACCCAGAAATAATGAATTTGATTACTCTGAACGAACTATGGACAGCCATCCGTGGTGCACCAAACTGGAAATGCCCAGGCCCAGATGACATTCCATATAAATTCTATAAAAGCACTTCAAATATATATCCCCACTACTGCTTGCCTCCCTTAACCAGAGCCTTCTGGATATGCGCCTTCTACCAGGAGGGCAAGAGGCCTTCACTTTCACACTCTTTAAGGGATAAGCTAGACCTAGCCAACTGTCGCCCCATTTTTTTAACTAACACGGATACAAAAATTTTAATTAAAATCATGGCTAACCGTTTAGGGATTGTAGCATCTGCCACCAACTCCCCAGAACAATTTGGTTTCATACCTGGAAGGTCAATTTGGGACAACGTGCACTCTGTGGCTAACGCATGCCAGTCCACAGCCTCTGGGGCAATTGTATTTTTGAACCAACAGAAGGCCTATGATGGAGTAAACTGGGAATACCTCAGGGCCTGCCTCCATCAATTCCACTTGCCCCCTCACTTCATCAACTGGGTAATGCTGCTCACGGAATCTGCAACAATGGCAGTGCGTGGCCCTGGCTTCCTAATGGAAGTAGTCCGCCCTCAAAGGGGCTTGCGACAAGAGGACCCCCTTAGCCCACTCTTATACAACTTCAGCCTTGACCCACTACTTTGAAATGTGGATGCCCAACTCACTGGGGTCCATGTGCCAGGCCAAGCCCCAGTCAAGATGATGGCGTTTGCAGATGACTGTGTGGTTGGGGTGTCTAATAATAAAGATGCACGCGCACTTGAAGCTCTCATACAGGAGTATTCCCGGGTAAGTAATGCTGCACTGAACGTTTCCAAAACCAAAATCATCCTCCTTGGTTTGTATCAAACCTGCTGGCCCCAGCGACCAGTGCCCAGCCCAGCCCATCTGCTCACACACGTGCTCGCCCTCCCAGCTCACCCACACCACCCCAATGGTGCTCCCCTTCATGACACACCCTACCATAGGGCCAGTCCGCCATCTGGGCGTGTGGGTGGAGGCAGGCGGGTACGCATCAGCAGTAATGGAGAGTCATATTCTAGACAACGTGACGAAGCACATGCCCCCCCTCAGAGCCCACCCTACTTCCCTTACTGACAGGGTTGTTTTAGCCAACTCTATGCTCCTCTCCAAAGTCTGGTTTGGAGCCCACGCCATCCCCTTCTCCCCAAGCTTTTTCAAATCCTTGTATGCCCTGCTGCAAGGATGGCTTTGATCAGGCAGCCCACCACCAGTACGGCTAGAGGTCATGTTTGGCCCTCATCATCATGGAGGCATGGGCCTGCTTGACTTCAAAACCCATGTTGCAAAGATCCTGGGCACCTGGATTGTGGCCATCACCGCCCATACACTCCCCTCCCAACACTGGTCCCACGCAGCCCGCTCCAACTTCTCCCGCGCCCTGGGCCTTAACAATCCATTGAACCCTCACTCCTTGATGAGATATCTAGCTTCCCACCCATCGGCCACAGGTCCTCACGGGACTAAAACCCACTAAAAACGAATCCTCCTCTCCATGTGGAGCGCTGAGCGGAGAATTCGTATTAGCAGACACACAGCCCAGAGAGGCCGCCCCTCTCCTCAGTTCACACAAGAGGTACAGGGGCTACCCATCCAAGATGGCGTGATCCCACACGGCCCCATGTCCTATCCAGGGTGGACTACCTAGACATGATGGACATCTCTTACTCCATTGAGACCAAGAAGACTATTTGGAAATACGCACACCACCCTCTGTTGCAGCCTCAAATCCATTCACATGTGTGGCGCTGCCTGAGGCAGGTGTAATGTATGGCTGAGCGCTCTAACTCTTTACACTCATCCTGCATCGTGTGTGGCCAGTATGGAACGCTGTTCCACCGCCTGGAGAAGTGCCCTACCTCTAAAGTGATATGGCGCAAAGTTCAACGTCTTCTTGACCAGGATCAAACACATCCCTTCAGTCTGTCAAGAGATATGTTTGCTTTATCAATGGCCTCCCCCCTTCCACCCTCCCTCCGTGCTCTGGTGGTTGCAATCGCCACGTGGACTATCCACACGATTGTCTTGGATGCCATCGCAGGCTCCACCCCCACCCTCCCAGAAGCTGTCCACAGATTCTGGTCTCATTTGGTGGACCACTTCCCGGCGTGGATGTTTGGATACCTCCCACCACGTCACTGACAGCTGGTCTCCTCCTGGTTCCCAGTTTGGTTCATCAAATCAGACCCTTTCCTCCACACGTGTTCAATTGTGACTACGGCCCCTTCACATGTTCCCTCCCCCTCCCCATAAGTGGCGTTCCCGCTGGCAACAAGAGATAAAATCGCTTCTCTGGGGTGCCCTCCCTGTTACTAAGTTTTGTCTCTTTCAGGTCAAATTTGGAAGTGTCCATCCCATGGTCGGCCTTCCTCACAATAAATTTAAAATTTAAAATTTGATGTAGGGTTTACAACTGCAGCAGATGCAGATCGTGCAGCCTCAGTT